>VXBP01010087.1:1243029-1464976 GCA_013400115.1 Rhinopomastus cyanomelas
ATGAGGAGAGGCTGAGGGAGCTGGGTCTCTTTAGCTTGGAGAAGAGGAGACTGAGGGATGACTTCATGAATGTCTACAAATATTTGAGGGGTGGGTGTCAGGACGATGGCACTGGGCTATTCTCAGTGTCATGTAGTGATAGGACGAGGGGCAATGGGTGTGAGCTGGAACATAGGAGGTTCCACATCAACCTGAGAAGGAACTTCTTCACGGTGAGGGTGACAGAGCACTGGAACAGGCTGCCCAGGGGGGTTGTGGAGTCTCCTTCTCTGGAGATATTCAAGACCCAACTGGACAGGTTTCCGTGTGACTTGGTCTAGGTGATCCTGCTGTGTCAGGGGGATTGGACTAGATGATCTTTCGAGGTCCCTTCTGATCCGTAGTGATTCTATGATTCTATGATCTACAAGTTGGCTTATACTCCGGTGGCATTTGTGAAGCACATCAGCGAGCCAAGACTGTACAGATGAGTACCAGCACCTGACACACCAAAGCATCCTTTCCAGAGTTCTGTTGGTCCAGCTGCAGTACAGCACTCTGCAGAAAACCGAGGCGATGTTTTGTCTTTAGCAGGAACAACGTACTGTTACGGCTGAGTTCTCCATCAGCGTACGTTCTGACACAAGGAACTGCAAAAAAACTCTTTTCCTGTTTCTTTGTCTGTGTATAATGACATGTGCCAAAAGGAAGTATGTTTGGACATTATTATGCAGCTTGCTGAGAAACAGTCTTAAACGTGAGGTTTCTTCTTTGCTACTAGCCATTATGAAGCCTTATCTCAAGCATTCAAAATATTTGCTAATTAGTCTCTCTGCTGTTGCTTTCGTGTGCCTTTTGTTTTACAGAAAAATTGCTATGAAAATAGTAATTGCAGACATGAGCACTTCAGCCCTTTTTTAAAATATTGAAAGGTCTCAGTCTACAGAGTATGAATGTTAATATATCTCTGAGAATATCCCTGTGGAAAGCAGATTGAATTTGTTGTGAGATTGAAAAGCTGGGGAATAAAAAGAGTAAATCTTTTAGTGACTAATTGCCACCAGCAGTTATTACTAAAGCCTGATCCATATCACTAAAATGAGTAGAAAAGAGATCTCAATCCTCCCGACATTATATCACATGCACAGGCACAAAGGCTTCAACTATCTTTCATTGCAAAATCTAATTTCTATTTATCCGCTATCTCGCTCTAGTCCTGAAGAAAAGCCAAACAGATTCAGACTTGCTTGTCCATATGTTAACATATTTAGGGCACTTCTCAGACACTTCATGCCCAAAAAGCTGCCAATGTTTCTAAAAGCAGAAGAGAAAAAAGTGTGACCTGTATACGGGAACAGAACTTTTGACAAGTGTTGTGCAGCATTTTGCTCTAGCTAGGGCTTACATTCCTCTATTAATGCACAGCTGAAATTCACAGCCAAAACATGGAGATGGAGTGGTTGTTCCTCTGTTAAAAAGGTAGATGGTATGAAAACCAGCTTCTAAAATTTTCCAGCAGAACATCTTTCCATCTGCTGCTATAGTTTCTTTATCCTGAAATTGTTCTGTGGAATTTCCTGTTTACTCTCAATCTCCTAATTTATAGATCACGTCCTTCAGCACCAATGTAAGAGTTTATGCAATTCCCATTCACCGAATTCCTTCATTATGCTCTTCTAGAACAAACGGGATTATTATCCGAATATGTGCAAGTTCAAGAAGTTTCTAATATTTTCACAAACTTACACTGAATTGCAAGTTTGAGTCTAAGCTTAATCTTCAGTTTGACAATTGCCTAACTAAAAAAAAAATGGCACTCAAACTGCTGGAATAAAATCCACAATGAATCTTACAGGTGCCACTATCATTCACTTTGAATTTCCTCATTTTATTATTGCTTTTATTATTTTATGAGCTCTCCCTGAAACACCATCAAAACATAACATGTCCTATTCAGTGACCATCTTAAAAAACTCTTCCCTTCATCACTTTTACATATGATACCAAAGTAAATGATCAGCCTGAAACAGACCCTCCAGTTTGATGGTTGGGAGAGCTGTAGGTGACCAACTGGGAACTGAGAAGTTTGCAATTTCCCTTTCACAGAGTCTGTAGGACAGGCAGCATTTCCGCAGGGCAAACTGTGCAGCTCAGCCCTGGTTACACAGATACTCCTTGACCAACAGAGACAGTGACCTGTCTCTTCTAATATCCTAACTTTTTCTCCACCCACACTTTTCAGAAAGGTCTCTGCAGCTAAGGACAGACACAAAAATCCAGCCCGTGCTGTCCTTCCTAGGCAGTACTCAAGGAGGAGATTGGATGAGTCACTTTTTCCATCTCACAGAGGCATGCACTTCCATCCTCAGCCCTTCCCATCCAGCAGCCTTCCGGCAGCCTGGGAAAATGGAGGTGGAGAGACCTGGATCCCAGTGCACACCGCCATTTGTCTCTCGGTCACTCAGGATGCCTTACAAAATCCACTCCTAGAATGGCTTTGGAAAATTGTGATTCAGTGTATTTACTAAAATAAGATTTATATCACTAAGTCCTCACTGCATGTTTAAGTGGTTTGTTGAAAATATTCCAAAGGTTGACTTGAGAAACAGATTCATTTTAACTTAGCAGAAATGTCTTTTCATCAAAGTTGTAAGAAGTAAAGACCATTTGTTGCTGACTGGCCAAACTCAGGGTGTGATTAAATAATCTTCATGCCACGTCACCCCAATTCCTCCACTTTCCCCACTAAAGTGACATGGCAGGAAAGGCTCCCTGGTTCCCTCACCGACACCACTGATGGAGGGCTGGGTGCTCAGTGACCACGGCAAAAGAGGCTGAGCCAACACTGAGCCATGTATTGAAAGCACATGTTGGCAGCCCTTGCAGAGTGAGCTGGGCATTGTTACACCTCACAGCTTAACCTGGCCCCCAGACAAACAAAACATTACACTGACAACACCTCAATTCTCCCTGCAACCTTATTCAAACAGGGAGAGGAATACAAACACGACAACTCCTGCTCCACAACAGCTAACTGAGGATCATATCCACCAAGTAAACATTTACACACAATGGACTTAAGTTATCTTCTCCTTGTGCAACTCTGAGCCCTGCTGCATTTGGATTCGTCTCCTCTACTGCCCAGCTTACTGTTCCCTCCTGCTCCCTGCTGCTCATCAACTCTTCTGGCCTTAGTCCCAGCCATCTGCTGCCAGTTCCTAGACAAATCACATCCTCAACCTTCGTCCTTCTGTCTCCTTCACTGTCCACTCCCACACCCTTCTGAAATCTTTGCCAAATAGCCACTTGGCAAGAAAAGCATCTCCAGGTTCATCAGGTGCACATTCCTGGAGAGAAAAGCACCAGCTAAAAGAGAAGGGTGGGGTTGGCATGGAAGTAGTCAGGAGAAAAAGAAAAACAAACAGGCAATAAAAGCTGGGTAGGAAAGCACTACATAGACTCGGGAGACTCGCTGTCTGGTACCATAGATGACCAGCTGGGTTTTGATGACTCTTCGGGTGAACAGAACATCCCACCTTACTTCTACTCTATAACCCTGTTCTTCAAAGAGAGGAAGAAGCAAAATAGTAATATGGTCGCTGGAGTACTTTGATAACATTTTTATGGGCTGTGAGATGTTCTAGAATCCATCACTGAAAACCAGCCAGATCTACAATGAGCTAATCTGAGGGTTTGCATTTGTTGTTTCAGCAGAAGAAAGTATAAAACAGACTGAAATCAAAACACAGCTAATTTTCAGAAGACACTGGGTGGTAAGAAGCAGTTGTGTTCTGTAAGAATAAGCCACGAAGAAGAAGAATGCAACCTACTTTGATTTTTTTTCTGAACACGGATTTGAGGTCGATAAAAGCAAATGAGCTCACCTCCCAGTAGAGATAAAATTCCACTCATACAACTGATTAGCTAAAAGACAGTCCTCATCATACTAAAACTATTCCAACCAACCCCCCTCCCAAAACCTTCCCACAACCTCCCCAACACCACCCACAGTTCTCAGTACATTGGAAAAGTAGCTGCTGACAAATGGGAGAGCTGTCCATCTGCTGAGTTTTCTAAGTGTTGTGTTTTGCCTATTTATTGGCATAGTTACATCGCAAATGAACTTCTTACTCACTGACATGTTCCAGCAAAGTGTGACCTAAGCAAAGCATGCCCAGTCATTTTGGCCAATTGGCAGGAGTTGATTAAGATCCCTAGTATTTTTCCTTTGTTTTGACTGGCTTTGAAAAGGCTGTCTTAAACAGGCTTTCTTCACTTTTGCAGTCTTAGGGAGTGGAGGAGGCTACACGCTCCACGTGTAGAAAGTACCGTGTAGCCACACAGTGCTATGCAACTGCAGGCTGCCACGTATATAGTGATACCTTCCCATTGATTTACTACTCAGCTATCAAAAGGAGATGTGCTGTTGTGCAAGCACTTATTCCAGATTTTGATAAGGGAAGTTCTATTAACACCCCAAAAGGGTACACACATATTTGCACAGCTCCCGAGGAATGTCACGGTCGTCTCAGGCACCCCACTTTTTACCAACCAGCCCTGCAGTTTCACTAGAAACATCTAGAGACTTCTGCACGATGTGAGGTTCTGCCAGGGAACAGAAGACATCTTACAGTGACAGGAGAAGTGAATTATCATACTCACTGACAATCCTCACAGTGTTTGTCGCAGACAGTCACACAGTCCAAGAAATAATTCTCCACCTCTTCAGACTTAAATCCTTTAAGTGTAGCTCCCGCTACAAGAGTCACGGGGCAATAAAAGTTGCATTAAATATCAAACTGCAACACTCAGGTACATACACATTTATCCAAACCCAGATTTGCATCTGAAGATATGCCACAGCAACAGCATAATCCAAGATGGAAACAACAGCTGTGCCATCTAATGAACTTTCTTGCCTCTGAGGTTTTCAGTAATGTTGGCAGGCATATATATACCTCTTGAACCACATGGACAATCCCTATGTTCTCATCAGTATTTATAATCCCTTCTCCAGACAATTCAAGTTCACTTCTTCATTTCAAAGAATCAAGAGGAAAACAATAGAGATGCAGTAAAACGAGAGACTTTGCCTACAAGCAACAAATGAACAAGACAGCTCTCTCCAGACGCAGCAGCAAACACTAATGGGCACAATAGCAGAGATACCAGGACATGCACCTCGGATATGTTACGAACGCCTTGCTACAAGGATGGTGAGGCGCTGGAGTGCGGTGCCCAGGGAGGCTGCGGATGTTCCATCCCTGGAAGTTTCAGTGTTGGGTTGGACAGGACTCTAGGCAACCTGTTCTAGCGAGAGGTGCCCCTGCCCATGGCAGGGGCTTTGGAGCTAGATCATATCTGAGGTCCCTTCCAACCTAAGCTGTTCTGTGAGTCTACAATTTAAAGTCATAAAATCATCCACCATTGGAGGTCTTCAGGAGAAAGTTAGATGTATCTCTGTTGGCAACAGTAGCAGAAATAGCATATTTACACTTTGCTAGGGCATAAACAAGAAGAGAAGTCTTGTAAGTACCGATTGCTTATTACTTGTACTATCTATATGTCTATATATACTATCTATAGAGTCTCAAAAGTCCTCCATGTGAGAGGGTACCATGCACACTGAACAACAGTTTACAGTGCCTTCACTGTAAATAAGACAGATGAAGGTTTGTTGGTACTTTCTTTAAGAAGATTGAAAACCTCAGCCACAGTGACATTAACCAAAGGACAATGACCTAGTTTCCAAAAATGCTCAGTACTAAACTCCGTCTCCAGTTAGTTACTTCTCAATAAATAAGTATGATGACCAAAAAGTCAGCAAAAAATGGGCACAACTTGTCAAATAAAGAGAATTGATCTCTGTAGAGATTCACCTTACATGGTTTCCCTGCTAACAGACCAGGAGCTAAGCCATGACAGGAAGTTCTACAAGTATGTGTATTATGATTTGGGACACCTGGTGTCCCAAAAGGTCTGTGAGCCCCAGAATGGCAAGAAGTGCACTTCTGGTAATTAAAAGGTAATTCTTACATGCTGTTGAAAGAGAACACAGAAATACCATCTCTTTGGGGAAAAGAAACCCCTATGTTGTTTTGAAAAAACGTGTTTTATTTTGTTTGCTGGGCAGAGATCATTCCAAAAGGTGAACTTGTAGACTGTAGTGATGCCTGACTTCATCCCGTGTGTTCTTGATTTACACAGTTTATTGAAAAGGTTAGAAGTGATTGATGCTAATAACATCTGCCCTTTTTGTTTGTAATGATGAATACCATCTCACTGACAAGAACAGAGAGTGAGATCTAGTGGAGAACTTGGGTGAGATGCCTGGCTGACATGAACTAGCATAGCTGTATTTTATTCTTGAAGCTGATGCTGATCTTCAGTAACTGCTCCATGAGAAGAACTGACAGATACTTTACCCTATCACCTACTAACATCAGAGAGAAAGACAAATGCGTAAAGGAATGAAGCAGGAGAGTACCTACAGCTCTGACCACAACTATTCCAAAATGTCCAGAAAACATGGTATACAGGAGGACTAGAGAGTGTTCTCCCTCCATCACAGATGTGTGACCAACTGTCAGCTGAACACATCCCAGACCTCATTTCAAAATCCTGAGCAGATGTCAGCAGCCGTTAAGTTTTGTGCCTTCCTCACACCTCAGGTGCAAATTCAGTAGAGGTGAAAGCGGACTGCAGAAAAGATTACACGCAGAAGTTGTACGGAGTTCACCTGAGTTTTGGAGTTCTTCTCTTAAACAATCAGAAGGGACAGTTTTAGAACTAGAGGAGCACAAATCTAAAGTAACAGGGAACTGGTTTGTTTTCTCTTTTTCTCAGTGTAACTTCTTGCCCAGCAGCACTACACTGTGTACCCTAAAATGTGGAGAGAATCTGCCCTATTTTTGACCTGGGAGACTATAAATAAATGTAGACAAAACACAGACAATAGCAGATGACTGCATATTTTTACATATATTACATGAAATCATAGCAATATTCTTCATCACAGAAGTTATTTGTTCTGTTAGGCCCTTGATAACTTTGTGCTTATTGAAACTAGTTGTGTGTGTGGGGCACTTCAATGTAATGACACAATCTGTAAGTACAATAGCCCAAGTTTAAATAATGCTTCCTCACAAAGTTTCAGGCACACAACTAAGGAGTTAAGTAGTTTCCATGTTTGTTTTTCCTGGATCCTGTTCTAAGACTATCTTCCATAGCTGGAAAAGGTCAACATCCTACCATTAATACAACATTATTCCCACAAGTTTCTACAACAAAAAAACTTTTCATAAACAAAGGCCATTTTTTCTAACGTGGTGCATCAAGAGCCATGTTTACTTGTGCTGTTATTTTGCCAATACCTTATGGTTTAGAAAAGATAAGGCTATTCATGGCATTTAAAATACATATTTTTTGATCTTATTCCACACTGGGAATGAAAGAAAATGTTTCTAAACTGTCCTCCCCACTTCCTCTCTTGAGAAGTCAGACAACTTGGCAATCCATCACTTCTGAAAAATCAAATGAACATGTGTAAATTTGAAATTCAGAATTTTCTGAACTTTGGTCTGAAAATACATAATGCTGTGACGTTAAGACACCAGTTTCAAGTATTTTACAATTACTATCATAAATCCGTGCAAATCGTCTTATAACCAAAATGCTCAGAGGAATTTCTCTGTTTTGACTTTTAACTCATAGAAGCATAGGGATTGGACGGGACCTCGAAAGTTCATCCAGTCCAATCCCCCTGACACAGCAGGATCACCTACACCAAGTCACACAGCCACGCATCCAGGTGGGTCTTAAACGTCTCCAGTGAAGGAGACTCCACAACCTCCCTGTTCGTCTGTGCTCGTTGGCAAACGCACATACAATTACAGTCTTTCCATTTCTGAGCTTTCTGTAACACTTCAAGAGAGCCTTCACAAAAGCAGTACCATAGTACTTACAGGACATCTGACTAAAAACTTAAAAGGACAACTTACTGAAGAGAAGTGGCTTCTTTTCCTTCACGTATAGTTTTCAGCTCTGCCACTAGTTGCAATTGCCCATTTGCTCCCAATGCATATGATTCACATCCATTGTCTCCAGAGAAATAAATGCACAGAACTAGTATGTGCTACGCAGAATGTAAATCCTGCTATTTCTTTCCTTTAATCTTTCAAATCTAATGTGCAAAAATGTATTGGAGTGGTGGTATCTGAAAAAGAAGATGTAATCATGGAATTACACATGTCATGATCTCAATCTCTAAAACCTACCGTTACTATTTGTTAGTCTACTTGAGCTGCGTCCTCTCTGGAGCCTGCCTTCCAGTGAGATGGCACATGTCATCCGCTACCAGATTCAGATGGCAAATGCTCCTGTCAGGTTTTCTAACATGAGGGCAAACACAGAAACCTGAAGAAGTGAGGTACTCTTTAACCCCTCTGCACTGTCAACACTATCTGCTGCGGCTGGGTCATGGCACAGGGGACCTCCTTCTTTGACGGGCTTTTCCCTCCCTCCACTCTGTTAGGGAAATGTGAGTGTTCCAGTATGGCGCATGCCTGCAGAGGCAGTGGGCTGAATGAGGAAGGCTGGTACAGGCTGATGGCTAGAGGTGTCCAAAAAACCAGAAGCCAGGCTGTGAAAATGATAAATAATGGGAGTCAGAGAGGAGAGAGAGAGACTCAGAGTACCGGCACAAGAAGAGCCTGATCGTTTGCAAACACACAACAACAAAAGAAGGTTACAAAAAAGGATATATGGGAAACTGATGAAAGAGAACCTTGATGGTCGAATGGGGATGCAGATGTACTACACGTGATTAGCGACTGGCAAGCAAGATTCTGCGGCTGAATCGACACCTCAATCTAAATGCTATTTGGCACTACCATGGTGCTGCTGACTAGCCCCTTTTCCTCTGGAAAGCTGGTGAGGAATAGATGGTGACTGCCACCATCGTGAAAGACACTCGAGTAAGTCAAATCGGAGAACTAAGATGAGGTAAATTCTCACTGCAAAGTTTTCACAAATGCTCTGTCCATATTTCTGATTTTTACGGTTAGCTTTCATGCGAGGAAGAAATTCTGTCAGAGTTCTCCACTAGAAGAGATCTAACAACAGTTCAGGTACCCTCATAGCTCAATCACTTTGAATATCAGCAGACACTGTTTTCTCCACTATAGATTCAGGGTAAAAGCATGGAGGAAAATGTGGAAGGGCGATATCCGTTGGCTATGCCATCTAGCTGAGAGACACAACATTCCAGCCAAATGGAAAGGGGCAGAACATGACAATGATCTTGTAATAAGATCAATAAGAGTAAACCTGAAGTGGTTACAGAAACACACCCATCGAGAAAAGCAGTCGTGCAGTTCTTAGTCCTTGGGCTCTGTATCTACCAGCCACAAAGCTGTAAAAATACATGTCACACTTACAGAGGAGATGACATCATTTTAGGGTCACATCTCACTCTGGCTCCAAGAGAATCCGAAGGAGCACAGTGTCAGGCTAAAAGCTGCTACGAGCCAACAGAGCATCCATCACAAGCACCGTGGCATCGTACAAAGGCATACACACTAGCCATAGACTAAACCGGCCCAAGTTTTGGAGTCATAAACAAAGCAGGGGATTGTTTCACAGCCCCCACCAGAATTTATTCTTAGCATATTCATCCGCCTGCATATTCATAAGTCAGATAGGAAGTAAATGAAACTCGCCAGTTGTCAGCTGGCTGATGCTCCTGCATCATGGAGTGTTTATGGGTTGTGCAACATTTCCTCTTCCAGGGAAAAAAATACATGTTCCAAGATGAAACTGGTTATTTCAATCACTGGCTCTTCATACCAGTTCATTGCCCTTTTTGTATTGTCTCTGCTTGCTTTGTGACACTTCAGTACCTAAGTACTAGTCACTTGCTTGAAAGGCTTGCCTTTCACTTGGTTTATGTACCACTATGTACACTTCTACAACCTTTCTTTCTGACTACAGCCCTCTCCTCCTTCCAGCCTACCCCAACCAGCTGAAGGAAACTTCTGTTTGTTCAGCGATTACACCAAAAGATTTGTGCCTGTGGAAGGAGGCACTTCTAAGAAGGAAGTCTAGATGCTATTTAGCTTTGGAGAGCAGTAGATTAATATCTCTGGATGGTTTTATCTCAGTTCTCCCCTGAAAGCCAAGTTTAAGTAAAAATGACTACTTCCATCACAAGAAACGGAAAGATTCTCACAGAAGGGTAAACTGGAAGCTTAAGCATCTTCCTCCTGGAGCCTCTGGAATGTCCTTGTTTCTGTTGTGGCTTTGATTTAAAACACCTGGATCTTCCTGTGGTTGAACAAAATAAAATCTGACCGTGACGTTTCTGCTTTCTTACGAAACTCACTTTGTGCCTCCCATGAATTCTTAGATGCTTAGTTAGCTCTTAAAAAAGCCAAACCCTGCCTCTCGCCAAATTTCTGTTCTGAAAGCTACCCAGAGCAGCAGCCACAATAACAAGTGATAGAACTGGAAATGTCCTTCTTGCAAGGCTTCACCAAATTGTGTCTGGCAGAAACTGCTGCCATCCCTTCAGCAAGCACACAGCTGGGGTGGGATACACTTGTATGGGCCTGTAGCTACAGGGATTCATTTGCACCACATGCTCAGAGAGTATCATTTACTCGATTAAAAAGGCTCTTCAATCCACAGATGTTGCAAGACCCTAGGACTGAACTTGCTTTCCGACCGAATTTTGAGGATGTTTTCCCTTGAACTACATTTAAGTTAGTTCCTCGAGCCAAATTTAAGGGCTAAGCTTAAGTTTGACTTATATTTCATTATAAGAGTGATCTTCAACAGGACTTGGTGTAGAGAGTTAGGAATAAGATTTTACAGCGTGAAAGATCTGTGTGCATGTAGACATCTGTCTACATACGTGAGATCTTTGATCTCCTCTTGAAGAAAAGGATCCGCAGGTGGCTGCAGAAGTGCTCCAGTGATTGTAAATACATGGCAGGGAAGCGTGTTTACTCACAAAAATGAAGAGGGCTCCTGTTGATTCAGTACAGAGGCAGGAACACATTTAGCTTTACAAACAGGCCTTACGGCAGGAGGCTTTGTTCATCCAGTTGGTTTCTGTCTGTTTTATACCTCGCAAAGCATCTCTGAAGTTAGTGAAGCTACACAACGTATATAAATCAGGACAGGTCTCTGCCTAGAACTAAGAATAGACAGAGAAGGCAAATCCTTACTGGGAAAAGACAGAATACAATGTCTGTGAGGGGGACAGTAAACACCAGTGCACACTGCAGCTATGTAAATGAGCCAAGGCCACACTCAGCAGACAACATGATGTGTGTATTTATACCAGAGTGTCAGGACTTTTTCAGCAGATAAAAATAATCTCTCTTTTTTAAATGTACTTACTGAGAACGGTATTTAGTGTTTATTAAGTTTTGGTAAACGTCACGGGACAAACTGTCACTACTTAGGCAGGCTGGGCTGAAATTATTTAGAGGATTTTTGATGATTAAGTGTATGTATGACTGACACAATTAGCACTGGCTAGCAGAAGCTGTTACTTAACAAAACCAGTCCTGTGATAGCAACGTGTACCTTTGATGGCGATATATGCACGTTGCTAGAGAGGAGAGTGCTCCTGTGGTTATGTGGCCCTTCAGTGAGGACTTGACATGCTGAGACAGGAGATGCATGAGACAAGAGTGTCTCCTTGGCTTCTTGGGACCGTGTCATAGTCACTTTCAGTGGTGGTCTGAAGATACGCTCACCCTTCCTATGAATGCTTCCTGGTGAAGCAACTCCATCCTCTTTGGCCTTGGTGGTAGCCACAGATCCAGACTCACCCAAACAGACATGTTCTTCACTTCCATGTATCTGGAACAGCTCAGCTGGCTTCAGAAGAACAATTTGGGAGGGTGGCAGCTCAGGGAGCAGGAGAAACATGCACACTTCACTGAGGTTACCACTGCATGTTAGGCCCCAGTGGTGCTTGATCTTCTAGAGGTGCCCTGCATCTTTAACAACCTCATTCCGACACATTCCATTCCCTGTCTCAAGAGATGCTTGAGCCGTCGTGCCAGATAGAAAATATGCCACTATGTGCCTGCCAGGCTCTGAGAAAATAGCTCTAGAGCGCAGTGGTGATCAGCTCCCCACTGAGATGCCAACCTTAACAGTGCCAAGGCCAGTGATGGGAGGATGGCTGCATCTACCTTGGCCAAGGAGAGGCAAGAGCCAGATATTGCCCTGGGGAACCACCAGTGTGTCTCTTTTACGCCGCCCCATTCTGTACAGAGAAAATCCTGGCACTTCCCACCCTGGATAAGCTGTGCCAGGCAGCACATGGGGGCTTATGAATAAAGAGAAAAGGAAGGAGGCAATGGCTGCTGCTGTTCCAGCACCCACACTACCTCTCAGGGACAAGAGGAAGCACTGAGGTCCAGTGACCTCCTGTTTCTCACTCTCTTTATGGAGCCATTCATGATCCTGGGTCTACAGGTCTACACAGTCTGCTTACCCTGTGCATTTTCACCTGCAGGCACAGGAACAGCTCAATTGTTGAACAGAATTTTTAAGAGTAGCCCAAGGTCCACCGTTAGCAGCAGCTCTATTTTACTGTTATATTTTTCAGACAGTTTACAGTTTGCCAAGTGATATTCCTCTCCTCAGACTCATCTGTTGTTTTCCTGCAGTGTAACGTTTTGTTCCTTTTCTACTACTTCCTTTGATTAAAAAGCTCTGTCCCCCTTGGAGCAAGCTTTCTGGTTCTTCTTCCCTTGTGCACTCTGCTAAGTGCGGGTTCTCTCTATTGACTTGTCTAATTTTAGTATTGTTTAACTGGATGAACTGACTTCTTCCATTTCACTCTTATACTTCACAGCAAAACTGCAGCATTCGAGAGTTCACTGCATGGATGTTTCAAACCACACCACAAGATCTTGGCAGTTACATATGACTTCAGAGTTTTTATACACATATATCTGATGTAAAGAGGAAGTCATTAAACCATATGGGCCTCTCCCATGCAGCAAGAAGCACAGAACAAATATTCTCACTTGACTTACTATAACCTTATGTCATTTAGCAAAACCAACTCTGCAACTGTTTGAAAGAAGCCAGCTGAGAAGGAGAGAGAGGACCTGCATGGGGGAGCTGTGGTTCAGGCAATCCTGAGCGGTTTTAGTGCCTGCAGCTGTACGGTGCAGCCAGAACCTTCCTGGCAGCAGCAGGTATGAGCTAGCAGAGTGCAAGCTCTGCAGTTTGGTCTGTGAGGCTTTGTAAAAAGAAAAAACAAGTGTTCCCGTGTAACTTGGTCTAGGTGATCCTGCTGTTGCAGGGGGATTGGACTAGATGATCTTCTGAGGTCCCTTCCAACCCCTAATGATCTGTCTTCACCCTGGACATTTACTTCTGGCTCTGCTCTGAAGGCAGGGGCTAAGGTTGAGGGACTGAAGAGGACAGCAGCTGTTCCTTGTCAAACATTGGGATCCTGCTCCTTCTTTTACCTGCATCCAAGCACAGGGAGAAGCATGCTCTGTAATGGAACGGGAGCTGGTCTCACAGTGGTAAGGGATACTGTGTGTTAGCAGCACACTCATACTTAAACTGAGGAGTTTCCTGTGGAAAATATGTTCTATCCACCAACTGGCATGCCAAGCACGCCCTCATTAAATACTGAAATAATGAACATAGGTGGGTCCAACACCCACAGTGTGGTGTGGTGCCTTGGGGCCCTGTGCTGCTGAAGCCCTGGTCTGCTGGAAGGCAGCTGATACTGTGCCCATCTGCATGTCGCTACCTCTGCCACCAACACGGAAGTGCCAGCAGTGCTCTCAGCACTGTACCATGGGTGACACACAAAGAGCTCCTGCCCCGAGGAGCCTACAACCTGACGCAGACAACCATGAAGACATGGAGGAGGAAAGACTTCCTCTCACAAAAATGGCTTCTCTCGTTCCTCTTCCAGGCTAACAAGGCGGCAATTCCCTCATGGGAAGCCCTTAACACAAAAAGAGCGAAGGAAAGGTTGTTGTGTGCTTGGGAGCAGATACAGAAAGGTCATAAAAACAATAAAGATGAATTAGAGGATCTAGAAACTGAGAACCAGCCAAAAGCAAGAGGTGGTTTACAGTGAACATAGGAGGATATGGATCAGAAAAGAATGATGCAGAGTCCAAGTCCTTACTAGACTGGACACAAAAACTGTGTTGGGCTGCTCTCCCCTGAACGGAGTAAATGACTGTGCATACCGGGGAGGACAGCAAGCACAGGAACAACCTTGGGGTCTGCTTTAAAATCAACCTGCTTTCAAACAAGTTGAGAGGTTTGATGAGACCACTTGAACCAGTGGCACTATATTGACAAAAACCAGTTCTGTTAACTGATCAAATAAGCAATAGTTACACTCAGAATTTCATCAAACAACCATGACCTGTGCAAAAAGAAATCCCTCAGCCCACAAAAAACCCCAAAGAGCTTTTCTCTGCTGGGCATCTATGACAGTGCTAGACAGAAAGGAATCCAACAGACTAATTTAATCTTTCCATAGAAAAATAATTTTAGCCTGTGGGAGAAAAAATGCTGCATGGAAGTTTTATTTGTGTGAGCTTGTTGCTTATTCATTGTCTAGAGATGTTTTCCAGGCCTAAAACACAGACTTCTATGCTTCGAGACCCTTCTGCATGCTCTCTTTTCCAGACCAGTGTAATGGAAGCACTTGTATATACTTCAGCAGACCTGGTCACTGCGCAAAGACACTGGGAATCATTTGGAAACCTTATGTACAAACTGAGGTAAATCAGGAGCATTTATTCTCTCAAGTGTCAACAAGAACATGCTGAGAACAGGCTCGGTCTGCCTCGGCAGATACTGTTCGTGATGACAGTCTGCCCATTCCCACATTCCTGGTCGCTCCAGGTCAGACTCAAAGGATTCCTCTAATAGTTTGGTACTTACCAAAGCAGACAAAAGGAAAATGGGTCAATGTTACTTGCTCCCATGCGACAAAAATACAGAAAATAGAAACAAGCACCATTTGAGAAACTTGTAAAGCTTTGGACACATGTCATGAGAAACCATTTACACTCTCCAGAGTGCAATTTAAGAGCTGCAGGATGACCTGGATTATCCCCGTTGGACGCCTGTGTGAGCTATCACCCACCCGCTGCACGTCCCTCAGCTCCCGCTCACAGGAAGCAGAAATCGCAAAACTGGGCCCAAACCACCAACAGATCTTTGCGCAGTAGTTGCACCGTTGGACTAGTGGAAGTAAAAGCCTGAAGGCCAGACTAAATGGACAGTGTATTTGTCCTTAAACATTCCTGACAGTGCATTTCTTTTTCATAATGAAGTGTAATTCTTATGTGAAAACCAAACAACATCAGTGATGCGTGTGCATGTACTGTGCTGTGCAGACACAAGCAGAACGGGTGGAAACACTACAGGTCTGCAGACAGTCATAAAAGTGCTTAACTGTGGGTACTTGTTTTCTAAATAAAGCAAAATATACTTCAGGTATACAGGGAGAAAAAAAAAAACCTGGTGTTTAATAAAAGGGCATGGTCACATTTTTAAATGATTGTGAATGACATGAAAAGGCTTCATGTTCCAGGATCAGCTATTGTGACTGAAGTTAACTTCATATCACCCATCACCAATAAGTTTTGTGCTGTTTCTTCTGTGAGTTAAATTTTGTCTCATCTTATCTATTGCAATAAAATGATTCTCAATTCCTTACTATGATTTCTTCTGCTTTTTTTCTCTCAGTCTCTCATTCAAAAGGTGAAATGCAGATGGCCAAACACACACACTTTAAAAATGCTGGCTTCAAAATAAGTTCCTAAAATACCACTGCAATACCTTCTTAACTTACTGGCAAACTGCCGTGAGACTTGTGTTCTTACTTGAGTACAACAAGCCCCTAGATCAATGGCACACACAGGTAATGCAACAGGCATCAAAAGGTGCCCTTGGCAAAAGACGACCCGAGTCCCCATGACAAATAGGAGTTAATCCAGCGCACATTTACTTCAGTCATAACTTTGGTTAAACTACTACAAGGTATTCATTTTGATTGATTGCACTAATTCCCGGCCTTTGTCCAATGCTGCTGAACTGCTCTCTTGTCACACCACCTGGGATTGCAAAGTTTTGATACCAGCCTGTAGAAGTAGCCACACAGATGTAGCCCAGGTCAATGGGTTTTGGGGAGTGAGTGCAGCATCTGTACGAATGCTGCGAGACCACCTCTATTTTGCTGGAGATAATGTGTGTCAGTCTGGGGAAGTTTTAAAAGGTGATGTTGAAAATGGAAGTTAAAGGTGGATGTGTCCTTTTGACTACCCTTCAGTCAAGTATCATTCTTTTTCTCCTGTACCGTTGGTTTGAAAAGGTTTTGGAGGAATTTTGCTTTCAGGGCTGAAGCAAAAGATGGGGAGTGCAATTTGTTCGCATGAGATGGGCTTAACAACTGCAATACTGTCGTCCTTGAGATTACAAATACCTACATTTGTCAGGGGTCACTGATGGAATCAAACAGTGTCTCATATTTGGCTGAAGAAGAAATCCTCTGCGAAATGACAAAATAGTAAAAAGGAGGAGATAAATCATTTTTGGTGAATGTGCAAATTCGGTTTGACTTGAAAGGAGAACTCATTTCTTTTATTGTTTAAACATTCTTTACAATATTCTCAACATTATTGAATGAAAATGTGATTTTGGTGTGAAAACTGATTGCATTTCTGCATGTATTGAGCACAAAGACCCTACTTTTTCTTACATATTTGTCATTTTTTGTTTGAAGCAGATTCTGAGGAAAATCTTTTACTGACTCATTTTAAATCTCAGATTTGGTGTAGAATGCATCTACAGAAGAAGGATTCACTGCTTCTTGCTCATGGGAAAGTTATCTAGCCTCCATCCACATTCAAAAAGATATCTGATGTTGATTAAACATGTATAAACAGAGCTAAGGAAAAAAAGGACACATGCATATTTCACTCTAAAAAAATGTCAGGACAAATGTACTAAAGAGCAGCCGTTAGCAACCAACACAAGTACCCTGCTATGCTGTTGACTGATAGTCAAAGGAGCCCAGGTTAGGCAATTTGCACTAAACAAAACATTAGGTTGTAAATTAAGCCTCAGACTGACTCAGGTTCAAGTTCTATCGAGCAAACCTGTACGCTGCCTGTCTTTGGTACCTCAGTCTAAAGAGTACGGGACTATTTACTGTTAAGAGTTCAAGCAATTAAGCCTGAAGCTCTCAATTTGGATGCCTGTGGAGGAGATGAAGACTTCAGGGATTTCTGTCCACTGGCAAGACCTTGTAAGGCAGCGTTCTGTACAAACACAAACAAAAGCATGCATTTGAAACTGAACCCTTAAATACTCTTGTATATGATAGCAGAGTCTCTCTGTTAAACACATTTGTGGTAATACTTCTCTTTTCCTACTGGTGACTGTCTTTAGCAGTCACTAGCAAACTGTTCCCCACTATGACCTTGACTAGAAAAACCAAGAAAACGACCCGTTGGTGCACCTTACCAGGCTTGGTTACAGCAAGGAAATAACGAAGGGTGCCTTCCTGTCTATGAATAACACTAACGACACAGGTACTTCGCAGATACCTCCCACGATTGCTTCGTCTCTGAGGGTAACTCCTCTTCGTGGAAGTTCCAGAGGCTTCACCTTGGTCTATGAAGCAATGTGCCATTTTTCTGGCTACTACAGACAGTATCAGTGCAGCCTGACAGTACTTCAGAAGGTACGCAATCAAGTTCACTCTCAAAGCTTTGTATATACCGAACGCTGGAAAGCCAACAGAGCATTTTTTACAGAAGCTGGAAAAGAGCTCTAAGCTAGTCAAGCTCAGCCTATGATCTAACATCATCACAGTCACCCAGACCATGGCACTAAGTGCCACGCCCAGTCTTTTCTTAAACACCTCCAGCGATGGGGACTCCACCATCTCCCTGAGCAGTCCATTCCAATGTCTAATCACCCTTTCCATGAGGAAGTGCTTCCTAACATCCAACCTAAATCTGCCCTGGTGCAGCTTCAGGCCCTGCCCTCCTCCTGTCACTAGTTGCCTGAGAGAAAAGCCTGAGCTCCACTTGTCTGTAACTTCCCTTCAGGTAGTTATAGAGAGTGATAAGTTCTCCCGAGTCTCTTCTTCTCCAGGCTAAACAGCCCCAGCTTCCTCAGCCTGTCCTCATAAGACTCCTTCCAGTCCCTTCACCAGCCTCGTTGTTCTCCTCTGGATCTGCTCCAGCACCTCAATCCCTTTTGTCAAGTGAGGGGCCCCGAGGTGCCCCCAGTACTCAAGGCGAGGCCTCACCAGTGCCTGGTACAGAAATTACATTCCTGGTCCTGCTGGCCACACCATTCCTGATACAAGCCAGGATTGTGCCATCTGGGCACACTGCTGGTTCATGTGTTAAAGCCCTTCTGTCTTGGGAACGTAAGGAGGAAAAGCACAAGGCAAGCAAGAGCAGACCTCTGTGAGCCATGCCAGCTTTGTGATTCTTCTCTTGCGTGATCCGTGGGGTTTCCTCTGGTGGCGAGTTCATGTTTGGATGTTTACTGACTGGCTTCCTGGGGATGTCTGAGGGGTGTATGAACTAGCAAGGCGACTCCTTGAGCCTTACAATGGAGGAGTTTGCGCAACAGAGGAGATTGCATCAGCCCGTATGTAGAGGCTTAGGTCCCCTTGCCTTCTCTTCATGACTCCTAGGTTCATCTCACTGAGGCTAGATTTTCCTTGTTGCTACTTAACTTAACATGGGTAGAGCAGTGAAAGGGAAATTAATCCCACTCAGCTCTCACAGGAGAAGTCATACTAATACAAACGTTAAAGAGCTGACAAATGGTGAGCTCAGGAAGCGGGCGGCAGAGCAGCAGCCGCTCCGTTTGTTGCAGAGAGAGCGCAGGGTGTGTTACTGCTGACCCAGGAAGCTGGTTTTGTATGTGCAGCCCCATCCCCTAGCAGAAGTCCAGTATTTCTTCTTTAGAAGCAAGAGTGGCTGAGCTGGAGAGAAACAGGTCCACAGGCAAGGCCTGCCAGGTGTTGCAGTCCCATCTCTGCTACAGCCACCCTCACAGGGCCACCATAAAAAACCACAACAAAACCCTGGCATTGACTAAAGAATTTAGAGGATGTCAGTCTGAGGAAACATGGATAAATACAGAATCAAATACCTGACAAACTCTAACCTCCAGATGGTTATAATGTCTGGTTGGTGTCAGAAAGCTCCTGGAGCAGAACAAATCTTCCATGAGAGGCCAGAGCAGATGATGGTAGAGACAGGTTTGATTACCTGACACAGGTAGCTGGGTTTGAAACACGTGACAGATCTGAAAGGTGCTGAGTGCAAAAGCAGTAGAGACCACAAGATGTCCAGGTAGGTATTCAGTCTGGTTGAAGGGAGGAACCAGTGGTCACAATCCATGTTACATCACTGATGAGGGAAAGCAGAATACTGGTTGTGTTACTGGTTGTGTCAGGGAGATAACTCAAGGCTGCTCTGTGGGACACTGAAGTCCTTGCAAACTCCTTGACTGCACAGAAGAATCGGGCTGGACTTCAGTCAAGATGAAACAAGGCTAAGATGATTGAAAATTATTGGGCTCACAGAGAAACAGTTAATCTGGAATCGGGCAGCAGACTAACAGCGATGGTGGAGCACCTGGTTCAGACTGAAGGATCTTATAGGGGAGACATGGCTATTGTTCAGTGCATTCACGAAAAGGCAAGGGAGGAAACGCTTCGTGTACGTGCAACGTGTAGAGAAGGTAGGTAACACCATTTACTGTGCCAGAATTACCAAATTACACTACTTTGCACCAAATGGCAACCGTGACAACCCTAACAGGCATCCTGTGCTGGTGGACATAGGACAAGCAGTGGCAGCACACAGGCTGTCCACAAGAATGACAGAAAATCAGATACAGCCAGGGCAGTAGCAAAGCATGAGAAGGCTAAAGAAGAATGCAACAGCAAAAAATATTTGGAATAGAACAGACCACTTGTGGGTGGAAATAAGAGAAAGGCAGGGCTTGGTTTGTGTTTAGGAGTCCCCTGTCAAAACCACTGATGGTGAAATACTCGGTGGAGTTAGAGAGGCGGCAGAACTAGGTCAGACAGTCACACTGGCAACGTTCAGCTACCACTGTACTGTCAGACACAGTGTCTCATCCAGATGACATGCAACAGGCTACTCTTAGCATGGTGAGCCCTAGGAAGGATGCTGCCCTGGGTTTACTCTTGTGTGCTGCACAGGACTTGCTGCACAACAGATACTAGTGAGAATACTGCTCTGTAATAGAGTCACAATAAAACTGAACTTAATGCTGTAGTGGGATGGAGTAAGCCAAACAAATACATCACACGGATATTAAATTTCAAGAAGGGGAAACACGTAACAAAGATAGTGAAAACCTAAGAAGGCTGTTAAAAAGGCAAGAAGTCTAAAGCAACCTGGACAATTTTCAAAAGCACTGTAATAAAAGTCTTGGTAAACTATGTGCTACATAGCAAAAAGAGAGTGAACCAGTTCAATAAAAGCCTTGCATGGCTCAAAAAAGAAGCTAAGGTGGCTATTATAGCAGAAAAGGTTAAAAATTGCTGACATGAACAGGAAAGTCCCAAAACCAAATCAAGAGTAAATGGCAACTAGGAAGGCTAAAAAATAATCGACTAATTTGTAGAACATAATGAAGCTGATACTAAAAAATTATTTAAAGAAAAGCAAAAAGCAGTCAAAGGAAACAGTAGCACCATGCAATGCCAAAGGCTTCTAAGAGGCACTTGGGGACAATAAAAGTATAGCAGAGAAAACTAATGATTTCTTTGGTAGGTCATTACTGCTGAAGGCGTTTGGGAAGGTCCCAAATCCAAAGTGTTCTTTAAGCCAGATTAATACCAGGTAAATATGAAAGAAGTAGTAGATAAAATAGGTAAGGCAGGCGTTACTTAGTGATCTGGAGTGGCTGACATTCACATGGGTCTACTGGAGGAACTCAAGTATGAAAGTGCAGAACTGCTGGCTAGGGTGTGTAACCCAGCAATACAAACTGCCACTGCACCTGAGGGCTGATGCCAGCCAAGCTCCCGTATGGCCCAAGAGGAGAGCCTGGGAACTGTGGGCCAGTTTGCCTGACCTTTCTGCTTGGCCAGGCAGCGATTGTCTTATTATGCACCATGAAAACATGCACATTTATAGATGACACTAACCTCTCTCAGGTTGTTAAATGGCACATTGAGTGATGGGGAAATCTGGTGATGTCCCATGCTGTGAGATCCAGAAGGACCTCACCACACTGACTGGGCAGAGAGGCTTCAGTGCTGGGGAGGATCAGAAATGGTACCAAGAAGAAAAGAGATGTTAATTTGCTGCTAAAGAAGACCTTGGTGCACCCACAGTTCTGTGTACAGTTCTGGTCTCTCAAGGAAGAGAGAGAAGACTAAAGGAACAAAGAATTAGTTTTGCATTCCAAAGAGAATCTAAAGAGGCTGTGACAACGCCTTTTGGACAGAATAAAGCAGAGAGGGCTTATGACCAAGATTTGTAAAAACTAGGGAGGCAGTGAATATGGTAAGAACAGAACTGCCCCTTCACAAATCTTACAGTACTAGAAAAAGGGTGTTCTTGATGAAACCAGAGTGACACCGGTTTAGAACAGGTTGGACAGTGATATCATTTGAGTGGTGAACGCCTTGGTACCACTGGAGGCTGCGAAGGCACAAAGTTACAGCAGCTTCAAAGCAGAATTAGACCACTTCAAGGAGAAACACAGACCCTGAAGTAACATATAAATAAGGAGATCTTGGGTACAAGAGAAATGGACTGCAGAAAGTTGTCAGGGCTTTGTGCTCCCCATTAAATAGCATCTCCCATGGTAAATGTTTGTGACAGAGTTGTAGGCTAGATGAATTACCATTCTAATTTGAGAAGATGCTTCTCATGTTCCTATTTGGTAAAAGCAGAGTAAAATAAATGGCAGATTTCATCAGATATATCAACTTACACAAACAAAACATCACCAAGGAGCTACTGCCATTACACCAACTTGGAAGCCAGTTAGTAGTGATGTTCAAGAATTACACTAACAGTTGATAAAACCACTGTATTTCATTTAGACATTTCTCAAAGATCTAAGAATTGAGTTGACCTTAGGATATGTAAGTGTTGTGTTTTGCTGAGGTTTTTTTAATTATGAAGAAAAACATCTTCTAGATGCAGCCCACATGCTAAGATTTAAAATTGTATGGAAAATCCTTGTAAGTCAAGATCAAACACCAGATTTCACAACTGTACAGCACCCAAAAGCAGATGTAAGCGATCACGTGGTAGCTTGCCCTTGGCCACTGGAAGCACTATTAACAGATACCAGTACAGGAGCTGCTGCAGTGAATCCTCAAATCTGTCTTCGTTAAAAAAGAATGTTTAGGCATTCCCAAAAGTGTTTTTCACAGGAGGGCATGAAGCTGTCCTTTCGTTTCACAGTTGCCAGTGGTGCCGCCTCTTGCAAAAACACTGTTAGGTGCTTGACTCAGACAAGCACAAAACGAGATTTCAATGGAGAGTGTTTTCTCAGTTTATAGAAAGATCAAAAAGACTTCTACTCGCTCCCACTTTTTACAAAGCCTTCTAGGCTGATTATGAACTGAGGTGGATTACGAACCTCAGCAAGTCAAACAGTTGCCCATTGTGCTGAAAGGAGTTACTGTGTCCTACACAACTGCATTAATGTTTAACAAACTTGAGCGGTGCCTATATTGTGCTCTGCCTAACAGATGGTTTGCAAAGAACTAGGAATCTCAACAGTTTAAAAATTGCAATTAAAATCCACAGGAAAAAGAAAGCAATCACAAGTTTTTAGTTTCGGGGTTTTTTGCTTTAGTCCAGGTTTCTGTTCCATTCAAAACTGAATTTCAATACAGTATGAGTGTCTATTCTCCTTCCTCTCTTACTTAGTCCTGCCTAAATAGGAGGGAAATGAGGAAATGGAAGCTCCTTAAAGCATTTTCTCCACATGTAGCTTAGAGAGAAGATGAGTCTGTGGTCTCAGGAGAACAACTTAGAAGCTGTTGTCTCCGAAATGAGAAAACGAGTCTGTCTCATCTTAGGGTGTCTATTGCCTTCCCTCTCCCTTTTCACCCTGTGCTCTCCACTTAGGTTTTTGCCATGATTTCTTCACCAGCGGATGTGTATCACCGTATCACAGTAATGATAAGGTTGGAAAAGACCTTAAAGATCATCCAGTCCAACCTACAGTCCTGCAAGAACTTTTATGCTTGCTGGGACTCCGTTGACCTTTTTGCCCGCTGTCAGAAGGGGAGATGGGGCTGAGGCTGGTCCCCAATTTTGGCTCGTGGAGCCCCAGCTCCAACTACCTTCCTAGTTTAGGTACACTTTCATTCAGTACATTTCATTTAGGTACATTTTCATTCAGTTAACAACAAACACGCACTCTGGTTAAACTAACATAACTAGGCCATAGTGAAAAAGAACAAAGGCAAAGGTGTCATGAGATACTAGAAAAAAAATCCATTGTAGGGAAGAAGTATCTTTTACTGTTTTTCCTCCAAAGGTGTGAACTCAAAAGTGAGATAGGAGGTGGGAACTTCAAGGGGATTGCGTGTGGCCCAAGGAAGACATTCCTTTAGAGAAACTTTTCTGAGCAACCGTTCAGCATTTGCTGTGATTTGCAAATGTGGTTACTAGCAACGACCTACAATTCTTTGAATGTTTGAATTTGACTGTTTCCCCCATGGGAATAACACAAAAGGTGCCTTTTTCAGGCATCTATGCAGCCTTGGGGACAGCTCTGGTGAAAAATGGGAGGCTGCAGGGTAGCTTCTGCGCTGCCTTGCTGCAGCAGCCTCCCACCACTACAGCAGGCAATGTTTCATTCAATGCTGTTTCATTTTCTTGTCCTCACTGTATTTTGTGAAACCGTCTCTGAACCCAGCCAAAAAAAGAATAGAGGATAAACTAAACCCACGTACCTCTTTCTGGTTGCCCTGCTAGGTGCACACACTGCTTTGTGCTCACTGGACTTCTGACCAAAGAAACTACCCACGTGAAACACATTTCAACTTTGCTGGGCTTTCCTGCCTACATTTGTCAGTCCTGAGCCTAAAGCAGTGCAGACAGAACAGAGCTTCCAGTTATCCCGAGTCTGGAGAGCTGATACAAGCCATGAAAGCCTGCCAGAGTAGTCACACCTCTAGACAGAGCCTCTCTGCCTCTAGCACAGAGACCCCGGAAGACATCAGCAGACACACTTTGTAGAGAACAAAACCCCAACGGATTAAGACAACAAATGAAGAGAAGCACCTTTATTTAAATGCTGAGCCTTAAGACCATGGTTGAAGCAACAAAAGAAAATGAAGCTCATATAAAGGAAAAGAAAGTGTTTCTTCAGGGCTCCTCTACTTTGATAGTTTGCCTTTGTATCCGGTGAATTCACTTCATTCAACAGCTCCTGATGCTCATTCAGTAGCAGCAGTCCAAAGAAAGTGCTTTTGTTTGCTTACTTTTCAGAGACCTGGTGCGA
Organism: Rhinopomastus cyanomelas; assembly: GCA_013400115.1. Classification (NCBI taxonomy): domain Eukaryota; kingdom Metazoa; phylum Chordata; class Aves; order Bucerotiformes; family Rhinopomastidae; genus Rhinopomastus; species Rhinopomastus cyanomelas. The sequence continues at coordinate 1,267,567 of VXBP01010087.1, forward strand.
TCGCGTCCTTTCAGGGTCCGATGGGGCTGACAGCTGGCTGCAGCAGCTCACAGCGCTGCTCCCACCTGAGGTCCAGACGCCTCGCAAGTGACAGCACGGTTGTGCCGAGCCGGACAGCCGCTGCAGAAGCAGGCTCTGACAGACTGCCCCAGGCGCTCTTACAAGTGCAAACACGCAACATGACTATTGTGCATGTAATGAGTCACCTCGAACAGAAAATGTGCGTCGTGCCAGATTATACAGAGGTTTTGTGAAAATAAATATTCCCATTGAGGATTAGCATGAGACCAGAAGCTATGCCAAATTTGACTACTCTCAAAAGGCCAGTCTTGTTCCTTAAACCAGATGTTTTACAGAGGTTGTGACACAAAATGTATGCAGTGTATGCTGACTCAGAAGGAAGTGTATAATTTCAGAGAGTTAAAACACAACTTTGCTGTAACATTTACAATAATTTTATATGTTTATTATAAAAAAGTGTATAAAATCCTTCAAATCACTTTCCCTGGTACTGCTTCACGTCATGCACAATTACCCACAAGTCATACAATATAATTTAGGATTTGTAACATCCTCTTTTTATCCTTCTTAGCATCTTCTTAAAGGAAGGCCAGTGCGATTACTTACTGGGGTTACTTACTTCCTCGAGTTAAATCAAAGAAAGACAAAATATTCCCACATCTCCCAATCTAGTTACTAAACAACTGACAGGGTGCTTCCTGTCAGCGGCATATGACTGGTTCTCTGCACTGGTAAATTAACATTTTGAGGTTTTCTAACCCATGCAGTTACTTCTGTTTAGCTACCTCTTCTGTCTTGCAGGAAGGGCAACTTGAAATGAAAGATTATTCAGTCAATAAGGAATGTGAAAAGTGAAATCACCAAGGTGGTAGTTTTGCCACAGACATTTTCACAATCTCCAGCAGAGAGTAAGTACATCTGTGCTCTGGTTTTAGAACTCAAAAAAAATGACACTGGAAAGAAGTCACACTTGAAGCCACTTTATAGAGCATCAGTTTTTGACTTTTGGTGCCCTCGGAGTGAAGTGGCAGGAGGCCACTTATGTGCTGGATTGTGAGGGTAAGGCAGCAACACCTGGAGAGAGCCCTATCAGAAACTGTGTCCTGGGGGATAGCTTGCTTGTCCTCAACTTCATCAGTTTGCCACTTGACTATTGTAATGGAAAGCAGACCACAAGCAGATCATGATCAGGAGATGGGAGTATAACCACTACATTTCTCATGACATGGTAACTTCAGGATCATCTGGATTCCACAGAGACGTTCTGTTGTAAACAAGAGTGTTCTTTGCCTCCCACCTACACAGTGACTTTCCTACCACCTCTTCCTCTGCTCAGATGTGGAGTCAAGCTTGGGAACAGACAGCCTGCTGCATGGTGGGAAGGCAGAGAACTAAGAAATCTTATGAGGTTTATGATAGCCCAATGAGCATATGACCTGCCACAACGTCTCTTGCCTGACCTATTCTTAGAGATGGGTGGATGGAAAAGGCTGAGTCACTGCCTCAGCTGCAGAAGACCAAGCTGTACAGAAGGAGACTGCCAGACAGGGCTTCAAGCCATACAGGATAGGAACTGCCCTATTTCTCAGAGCTCTTAGTGGCAGGTGGCTAATCCACTCCACCCCATCTTCTTCCTTTGCCTCATTCCTCACTATTCCTCAAAACAAAGAGCAGACTATGAGCAACAACCTAACGTCAGAGGTCTCAAGCTGTTCCTTTCCAGTAGCGATTCCAGGTTTTGCAGTCCTGGTTCCCTTTTTACTTTAATTGAAATCATGTATGTGGGGTATCTTTTCATCAGACAACACTTCATTAGAAAGACTTTAGTAACGTTACCAAGTGATTTTTTCAATATTCATTTTGCACTGTCACACAATTCACTGATGCTCTAGTACACAGCATCCCTAAAATTCTGATCTGATCAGCTCATCACGTCATGTCCCTTGGCCCTGATTGTTGAGACAAGGACCTGCTATATTTCATCACAAAGTATTTCTTCAAATCTTTGAGCTCTTGAGAAAGTCAGATGAAACAACAATAACTTTTTCCCGAAAGAGAATAACTCTCTGAACGTACATCTGTAGCAAGTGGCATTGAACAGGTATGATCAAGAATGTTTTATGGGAAAAAATGTTACTTACTCGGCTTCCTTTTTCAGGGAAACACTGACATCCTCCACTGCAGTCTCTGCCTCCACAAGGCCCAGTGTAGGTCTTCCCACCCTGCAAAGCAGAACAGAGGTAAAACGAAAGTTAAAAAGTATCAGCTACAACACCTGGCACAGAACAACAAGCTTTGACTAGCAGGCTTGCTGAGAACTTGCAAAGACCAGGGTGGGATCTATGACTTCCAGCTGAAATCTCTTTATGCTTAGCGGCAGCTGTGAGTGGTTTCCCAACTCTTGGAGAACAGCATCAAGAAATATAATGTTACTCTATGAATTTCTCTCCACATTTGAAAAACATTGCAGGTCTAAGCTGAGCAGTATGTCACATCTTTGTGACACATGCAACAGATATCGTATCACAGAAGCGCAGCTGCTTGGACTCTTCAGGGACATTGACTAAGCCCTAGGTCACAATGCAGCCCATCCTTCTATGCGTGCTCTACATCGTTGCTCTATTTTAAAATATTTATGGATGGACATACAGGAAGATGTAGGTATCATGTTCAGGACCATAAGCAAGGCTCCTGTCCTCTCCTCTTCAATGGATGCCTACTGTAGAGGCACCAAAAGATTGCTAGCAATCAAACTCGGACCTGGAAGTCAGATCTAGATTAAGCAGATGGCTGAAGTTACATCTCTCCTGCCTGTCCAGAACCATCTCTGCCTGGTGGATCACAAAGTATGCACTGCTTCATGCAAACTCTCAGATGGACTTCAATAAGCAGGGCAGTTCAGGTTATACCTAGCTCACAGTGCCTGCATGAAATGCAGCAGCCACAGTCACTCTTCTCGCAGAAACCTGAACAGCAGAGATGCTGTGCGTGCTGTGGTGTGACTTTTATAACTGTAACTTAATAATTAGGAATACTGTGAAGATCAGCCTGCAGCCCACCTAAGGCCAGGGCTTTAAACCCCTGAAAGTGCCCCAGCAACCTAGTAAGTGATCTGGGAAATGAGGAAAGGATTTCTTGTTGCTATTTCTGGCCGTGGTTTGCCCCACAGTAAATAATTAATAGAGACAGAAGAAGAAAGAGAGAAGGACTGAAGTGCAGTGGCTACAGGACAAACGTCTTGGAGCCACAGGCTCTCATTCAAGGCAGCTGCTAATTTTCACATGCACTTAGATAAAACCCCAAGGCACCTCAGGTACAGGTTATGGAGTCAGGCTGCATGTCTCTTGCTCCCCTCCTGGCTGGAAGAACCCTAAATCCTTTGTTGCTCAGCCTCTTCAACCTTCCTGCCTCCTTCATTGCTTGAGCATGTAATCTCTTGGAAGGAGGTGACACGAGTGCAAACAAATCACTAAGAAAAGATGGGCGTGCTGACTGGCATGCAACTGCTTAGAGAGGTAGTGATGCTGCGGTTCCTGCCTCTAGCCCTGACTCAAGTTAGCTAAAACACAGAGAAGGACCAACACTGCCACGCGTAGCAACTCTCTTCTAGATCTAAGCAGTCTCCTGCTCAACGCTTCACGTTGTTGGGTCACACTTTTCAGGTATCCACTTCTGCTGTTATACTACTGAGAACCTGAAGTCACAGCTCTGGGCTTTAAGTTCCTCCGTGGGGGCCCAATGAATGAAAGGTATGGAGCAGGTGCAGAGCATTGCCCAAGATCTCCTTCGGTCGTCATTTGTACAACAGGCTCTCAATCTCATGAACATAAAGTTCACTCAACAAGTCCTTACACTTGGCATGATAGCATTCACATCTGTATCTGAACCATTTTTCCACATTAACATACTTTTGTTTCTGCTTTACATTTAATTCCCACATTTAATTAAACAAGCAACATTTTCACACTGATAAAAACAGTCCACAGAACCGAAACTATGCGAAAGCTATTTAGAGGTTAGATGTTTGATGTAGGAAATTATTTAATGAATGTAACAGTGTCCTCCAGCACGTAGTGAATTCTGTTTCATGTGTAGGCTACTCTTTAGAGAAAATAATGAGCTAAGACAATTTTATAAACTCTATCAGCTTGCTCATGCTGGTCCATTTCTAAGTTAAATAGTTGGATGGTCACAAACTCACTATCTCTACCCTCCCTTTTTTTCTTATTAACATGTTTGCAAATGAAATGAGAGTCTCTTTCCCTCATTTTATAGGATTTTCCCCTGAATTCCTTCTCAGAAATTACAAATAGTTCTATTAGTTCTCAGGGACACCATGCAGATGTACAGCCTGTGCGAAGAGATCCCTTTGTAGGATGCAGGTTTTCTTTAAGGAGTGAAGGAGTGCAGCCACTAGTAAGAACAACTTCTGAACTTCCAGAGATCTATGTAGGTTGCACCTGTACATACCAGTTTGTCCAGCCCAACAGTAACAGACTGACACACAGGAATTTTATCATGTGATTTTTCAATTACTCGTACTGAGAAAACAGCAAGGAGAACAATAAGTTTATTTCTTTCTTAATTAGCAATGTGGCAGACTGTTGCTATGGGGAAAAGAGAGTACGAATCAGAACTATGGCAAGATATTTGTGCACTGGTTAAAAAAATTAAGGAAGCTCTTAATGCTTATTTCAACTGGAAGAAGTTCAAGGTCTGTTTTTTTTGTGTACTGTCCACCATCCAGCATTTTAATTTGCATGTTGTAACAATACCAGCAGCTAATGTGGGGTCACAATTGTTTTCTTCCACAATTTTAGGAAGCTTTTTTTCATTGTCTTATTCTATGTCCTTTTATGCACATAGATTCTTCAGATAGTGACGACAAAAATCTGGAAGATACTCCAAAGGTAGGGAACATAACAGGAAAACATTTGAGACCAGCAAAAATGCCTCTCTTCTGGATTATACCTGGGCTCTCCTTTTGCCTAATTTCCACTTCACTTTTGACTGGGATGACTTTGGGAGCTTTTAGTCAAACACAGCATTTTCTACTTTATCGACTGTGAATGTTTGTAATTTCTTTAAGGCAGATCACTGCACTGTTGGTCTGGGTGATCCTGCTGTGTCAGGGGGATTGGACTAGATGATCTTTGGAGGTCCCTTCCGATCCGTAATGGTTCTATGATTTAAGCTGACATTACAGGGCAATTACACTACAAAACATTATGGTTTAAAAGTTTGTTAATGTTAAAAAAAATCTGTCAAAAACTCTGACGCACATGGGTGTACAATTGAGATGAATGACACTCAAACGCACACACGTCAGTCAATAATTAGCATACAAAACACACAGTTACAAAGTTAGCCATAGACATTGCAGTTTTAAGTACCACAACTACTTATGTCCCCAGGATAAGACTTACTGGGAATGTAACATCAGTGGTGGCAACCCAGCGTAGTCGTTTTGATCTGAGACAGGTGCCTGGACTACCTTTTTGGTCAGTGGGGGTCTGTCAGTCCTAAGGATATAATTCACCCCATCTAAACTGATGAACAGCATCTCCCTCCGAAAGTGCCTGCCACTTTCTCCTAGCCGTAAAGTCGGGTGGATGTGATTAGCTTACATGCTAACATCTGAAGTTTAAGGATGGGAAGATGAATCTCCTCATTTGCTTAATGGGCAGTTACATGGCAAAAGGTATGTTTGTACCAGAATGGTGTTCTAGGATTTGTGTAACCAAGCTGGAGGACAGGCAATAATTCCCAGTTTGAAAATTGTCTGCTGAGAAAATCTTCAGTTGAGGTCTTGCTCAGCTCATATTTTGGATGACTCCAAGTTTCACTGATCTCTGAACAGTCCAGAGCCTAGGCAGAGTCTAGAAATGGGGTTTATATAATCTAACAATATTTCTGGAATACAGGCACAAAATCTGGCTGCTATTATAGACCTTGCAGAGAATCTCTTCAGACCTATTTCAGTCACTGGAACTAAATCTCCTCCTAGCAGGTTGAGGGGTAGGGCAGGTGAGCTTAGGGCAACTGGCTGAGATGTGTCTACATTGCAGATGTCCAGCTTCAGGTGAGATGACTGCTATGCTGTATGGCCAAATCTTATCCTCAGAGCTAGCTAAGGCCTCTGATGGTTCTGGACTCTGATGGGAACCACTGTGAGGAAAACACAGTGTAAACACGTGCTGAAACATAGGAGGTTCCACATAAATATGAGAAGGACTTCTTCACAGTGAGGGTGATGGAGCACTGGAACAGGCTGCCCAGGGGGACTGTGAAGTCTCCTTCTCATGAGAGGTTTAAAACCCGCCTGGATATGTTCCTTTGTGATCTGATCTAGGTGATCGTGCTGTGGCAGGAGAGTTGGACTAGAAGGTCTTTTGAGGTCCCTTCCAATCCCTAACGTTCTCTGATGCTGTGATTTGCAGTGGGAGGGTGGAGAAAGAAATGATAAACATGTATGGAAGGATGGTTTTACACCTGAATGCCAATTGCAGGAGAAAAGGCAACAGAAGTACAACTCAGTGGCCCTTTTGTGTGATCTGTAAGATTTCTTTACAGTAATGTTGCATAAATACTATCAATAAGCAATAGTGTCTCTAGCAGTGGTGTGGTTGTGAATTAATACTGTTAATAACACTGACACGTTACTTTGCCAATTGGAATGTTCTTAGAAGTGCACTCTTTAATCAGCAAACACCATTAAATGATGTTGGAAATCTTCAGTCTGAAGGGAGAGAGTTGGATTTGTGGAACGAGACCCCTGTCCAAAGCCACCATTTCATCTGGAGGCACCATAACATTCTGTCCATCTCCTCCTCCTGTTCCTGGCAGGAGGGCAGTTTTGCCTCTGGTCATGCGTGCAAGTAGGTGCTGCCCCAGCCACGCAGGTTCATTCGATCTGATTTGCTCTAGGATGTGAAAACCAGGCAGAAACGATCACACATGGAGGACTGGAGACAGACCCCCAGATGTGTTGGTAAGTGGTACAGAAATATTTAGGTCCACACTGTCCAAAGCAAGACATCTCTAGAGCAGACACCAGGACAAAGCAGACCACATGAGAAGAAGATCTGCAGTTCACTCTCTGCCCTCTTTTATTTGCCATCTTAGGTATCTCCACACAGGAGCATACCCACCTCAGGGAGCCTGACCTACTGGAAACCACAGTTGGAGGCACCTTACTTTTAAAGTAGATGGCAAGGCAGAGGAAGCTTGAGCGGTGTGACTGTGCCCGACTCATTGCACACAGTGGCACTGCAGTGAGTCTGAGGAAATGGGAGAGCTCCCTGCAGTTTTCTGAATGAGAAATCAAGCGTGTGTCTGCCCTGGGATAGCTTTAACCAGTAGGCTGGGAGCTAGGCTGGACTGGATGGAGAAACAGAATGGGGAAAGCAATAAAGGAAGAACAGGGTTGTTTTTTTCCCAACACTCCTTTTGATAATAAATAATAAATCGGGTCCCTGAGCTGGAATGAATACAAGATTGATGGTTCAAGGAATGCGAGTGCTACTTAAACACAAGCAAGAGGAAACATGTAAGTGCCATTTATGTTTGTAGAGCTTGTCTGTTTGCCTAGCTTCAACACCTCTGGATTTCTACGCACATGAAATAGCACGCACAAAACATTGGTGACCCAGCACAACAGCTTCTCTTGCCTTTTTGCTTTCTGATAAACTCTTTTTGTTCCCAAACACTATTATTTCTGTACCTACACTTCCTCAGCCAAGAAAAGACAACTTAAATGCACTTTCATTCAGACACTCTTCAAAAGAGCACAAACATATATCCAGTTCTCTTTAAACTTTTCCACACATTAATGATTTATTTATTACTAATCTTTGTGTAAACACTATCTCTGCATGCCCATTCAAGTACCTTCACTTCAAGGATTGGTGTTCTGACAGAGAACAAAGGCAACCAGGGGACTGACCTCAAAGTACAGTTCTATGAGTACAGAAAGGCCAGGAAATATAAGCCATTTCCTTACATACAGCTCCAAAAATTTACGGAAATTATAATGAAAATATTGCAATGTGGAATCAAAAGACTCTGCACACCGACATTTTCTTTGATAAAGTTGTTCATTAACTTCTGTCCTGACAAGCCCCATTCTGTTCTCTCCATCAGCTTCGAGACAGCTCACCAAGAGAAGTTTATCAGAGGTCTGAGAGCTTGCTGAAAAGCTGAGCCAGTACTGGAGGTGCTGACGTATCGCATGCCTCTGAAGCGTTTCAAGAAGCAGAACATTAGAAGGCTTCACGCAAGGCTTCAGTCTGAAAGCCCCAAAGGGATTCCTGGCATGCCCTCCGTGTCACCCCCAGGGACAGCAGACAGGCTTACACCTTCAGTATGGACCTCCATTTCCATGTTTGACCTTCAGCTGCTGAAACACACTGATTTTGGTTTGCAAGGCCCTGACTTAGAAACTTTAATTTTCTTCTTAGTTTGAAAGAAAATATAACTTTAAAAAAAAGGACCAGACTGCAATGTCAGTGGTTTCAAAAGTAGCTACACTTCAAAACCAGCATTTCACTCCTTAAAAGAGTCTGTAATGTTTGTTGCCTGGAGCCCAAACTTTTTTCTCTAGAATTCAAAACGAGTATGGAGAATGCTGTCAAAGGAGGAGGCCTGGATTGCCCAGCATCAGGCTTGGTCTGGAAAAGCTCTGCCCCCTGAGTTGCCAAAGAAGGAATCATCCATCTGAAACTGCCTGCCTGCAATCCAGTAACCACTAGTGCACCACACAGTAAGACCACTGTGAAGAGCTACATTGGCGAGGGAAAGGGAGAGATACGTTGGCACATTTGGAGAGGAAGGAAAAGATGTGGGTGTGGATCACCTCTCCAACTGTTCTGAAAACTATTTTGCTAAGAAACAATTATTTATTTCATATTTGAATGGGAGCCAGAACTTTTTCTAGACTGGAAGAATGGCGACTGGAATGGTTTAGTGCATGAACTCAAGGTCCTATGTCCTATAAACGTTTATAATTCTCACCAAAAGTAGTGGAAGTCATGAACACCCTTCAATGAAAAAAACTTGGAGGAGAAGACTGGTCCCAAGAGGAACAGAAGACTTACAAGCAGCCATAGTAAGAAAGCTGGTCTTCTATCAGCCCCCCAGTGCAACGAGAACTGCAGTGCTTATGGCACCAGTTGAACTGATGACTTGCCGAGTTTCACGTACCACCTTTCTCTGATGGATGGTTTAGACAAAACTGGGAGGCAGGTTAGCACGCAAGCAAGCAAGAAGTTTGCTTCACTTCTGAATCCTGATGGGCACGGGAATGTCAACACAGGAAGAGGATCCAAAAGCAGTACCGTTCCCAGGAACTGGGATGTGAGGCCTGGATTTAATGTTTGGGGTGCAGGAAAGAAGGAAAAGAGAATACAAAGTCTCTGATGCTGAGGAGACCCCAACAGATGGAAACAAATCTTGTCAAGCATGTCTTGGCAAGTAAGTTGAAGCCAGCAACGGGAAACATGAATTCTGTACCTCTCAGAAGTTAAGCTATAGAAGACTTTCCTCTTAAGGGCTGGCTTGTGGCTCTTGATTATATGAACTTTCTGGCACCCAGCCTTGATTTGAAGTTTCAGTTCAAACTGAAACTTCACAGCTCCACATGTCCACTTTTTTAAGGCACTATTTACCTCTTCAAATTATGAAGTCCTGTTGTCACAGTGTTGAGACGCTGCCTTCGAACAACTGCAGAAGGCAGACATGATACAGGGTGAACTTAGCCTTCACATTTTCATAAAACATTTCTAACTTTGTGGCTTTCATCCAAACACTGTCTACCCAGCAAACCGGATGGAATCCGGGAGTTCTGCTGTGATATAGTAGGCTCTTTTCTTTTTAAAAGAAGTGGCTTAGTCAGAGAGCAAATGTTAAAAGCCTCCTAAATACAGCACAGACACTTGAGTAACTGTCCAGGGGTCTTGCCTGCTTGCCCAACACAAGGTTGCTTGCTAAGAGTACACTTCCAAGCCAAGTAGCCTATGTGGTGACACAATTTTCTGTTAAGAAGTCAGTGAATGGGCATCTCATATTTTACAGGTAAAGAAGTTGAATTCAACTGCATTTTCTCTTCCTTTGTGAACGAGCATCTCATCTCATATTTTACAGGTAATGAAGCTGAATTTAGCTGTATTTTTGTCTTCTTTTCCCTCACAGGGATGATTTTATGTTATCCTAAGAAAGGCACAAGAAAATGGATGGGAAGATGGGAAAATCCAGTTATAACACTTGAAAATGTCAAACAATAAAACCCAGTCACAAAATTATAAATTCTGCTTATTTTTGAAGAATCTGCAATGTCATGGGAAACAGAATCCAAAAAAGTGGCTGCAGGTCACTGCACTAATGTGTTCCAGCTCTCTGCACTCATGAAGGAGGGTGAAGATGCAGAGGGCTTTTCCTAGAACAAAACTGTATATAGGAACTGTAAGAGGAAGAATAACGTCCTCTAGCCCTCGGCTATTAGAGACAGTTAACTTAGTTGCCTAAAAGGATGACAACTTTTGTCTTAATCATCAGCCAAGACTTGAATATGCACTAACAAGAGAGAGGTGATGCTGCAGGCAAACTAAGATCTTGGAAGAGTGTGCAGCCATGGTTAAAATTCTCTTACATCGTAAGCAAACGTTATGTGGTCATCAACCAACACCTATGGCCCACACTGGTTACAGAAGGACCGTGTTGCTCACGAGCAGTCCCTTTCCAATTTTACCAACTGAAGAACCATAGAATCATTAGGGATTGGACCTCGAAAGATCATCTAGTCCAGTCCCCCTGACACATCAGGATCACCCAGACCAAGTCACACAGGAACACATCCAGGCGGGTCTTAAACGTCTCCAGTGAAGGAGACTCCACAACCCCCCTGGGCAGCCTGTTCCAGTGCTCTGTCACCCTCACTGGGAAGAAGTTCCTTCTCATATTTATATGGAACTTTCTATGTTCCAGCTTACAACCATTGCCCCTTGTCCTATCACTAGATGACATTGAGAAGAGCCTGTCTCCGTCCTCCTGACACCCACCCTTCACGTATTTATCAACATTAATGAGGTCACCCCTCAGTCTCCTCCTCTTCAAACTAAAGAGACCCAGCTCCCTCAGCCTTTTCTCATAAGGGAGGTGCTCTACCTCCTTCATCATCTTCGTTGCCCTACGCTGGACTCCCTCCAACAGCTCCACATCCCTCTTGAACTGAGGAGCCCAGAACTGGACACAGTACTCCAGATGTGGTCTCACCAGTGCAGAGTAGAGGGGGAGAAGAACCTCTCTCAATCTGCTAACCACCCAGTCACAAAATTGCCACTTCTGCTCATTTTTAAAGAATCTGCAATGTCATGGGAAACAGGATGCTAAAAAGCAGCTGCAGGTCACTGCACTAATGTGTTCCAGCTCTCGGTGTGATTGCAGAAAACCTCCCTACAGATATGAGTATAGCAAGATTTTGAATCTTGAAATATATTAAGACAGGCTGCAGAGGTGGGCACAGGCCAACCTGATGGGGCTCAACGAGACCAGCTGTAAGGTCCTGCATCAGGGTGGAGGCAATCCTAAGCACAAACACAGGCTGGGCAGTGACTGGCTGGAGAGCAGCCCTGAGGAGAGGGACTTGGGGGTGCTTGTGGAAAAAAGACTCAACATGAGCCAGCAGTGTGCACTTGTGGCCCAGAGGGCAAACTGGATCCTGGGCTGCATCAGGAGAAGTGTGGCCAGCCGAGGGAGGTGATTCTCCTCCTCTATTCCACTCTGGTGAGACTCCACCTGGAGCACTGCATCCAGTTCTGGAGCCCTTATTACAAGAGGGATGTGGACGTGCTGGAGTGAGTGCAGAGGAGGGCACAAGGATGATCAGAGGNGGAAAGGTCTATACATTAATTTTTATTATCATTATTATTACTTAAGGCAAGCCCATTGCCTTCCCTGATTATAATGAGAATTCAGACTCCTTGTGAACATGGACATGCTTAAATTTATGTGATTTCACACAATCACAGAATTATTGAGGCTGGAAAAGTCCTCTGAGTTCATCAAGTCCAGCCTTTCATATCAACTGACTCTGCTGAAATGGGAAATTTTAGCTAAATCTAAGAGAAAGATAGAAGTAGCAGAATCAGCTAAAGGAAAATTAAATTACATTAAATTAAAATTTCTTTTTATGTCTTGATAAACCTGAATTAATCTTTGTGAAAACACATAGAAGCATATGATTTTAGTCTATTATCTTTTCTTATGAGACAGGATTTATCTAGCATCTAACATGGCATTTGCCATCAAAAAGATGGTGGTCTTTAGAGTGCTGGTGCATCTTAACACGAGCCATTATTCCCAACACCTCATCCCTAGAAGTTAAGTGTATTCCCACAGTCGTTTCTCCGGTGTTTTCTAAAAGTAGTATTGCAGGAATCACGAGTGTTTTCTAGTTATCACTGATGAAGAAACTCTGACTAGGCAAAGCAGATGTAATCACTTGTTAGGGAGTCTGTGATGACAAACTACAGTGACAGGCATGGTTTATTTATTTTTTACATTTGTATTCTATGATTTTGTTTTATGCAAAACACTGTGCATTTTATATCTGATCTGCACAAGTCTTCTGCAAGCCCAAGTTAATGGACACATCACCTCATATGTGGAGTTACACTGCACAGTGGATCAAAAATATTTTCCATGAAGGAATGAGGGCAAAGACACTGTCAGCCCTTAATCTGAATTTGGCCTTTGTCCAGTATCTTATATTACTGGAATAAAATCCCCATTCCCATCCTTAAGAACAGACAGGCAATTGTGCACATCTAGTAGCATAATAATGAAACACAGCATCCACTTACTAAAGTAGCAATTTCTATATTTAACTACTTTTAGTTTCCAAAGTCTAGTCGTACTCAGTTCTGGAAAGACATCCAAATAATGATATCATTTGCTTCAAACAATAGAAAGTCTGGATGCTATTCTATATATGGAGATTTTTTTTTAGTCTATTTATAAACCACGCCAGTTATTTGACCTGTCTAGTTTACTCACCTACGTAAATTGGCAGACTCAGGAAACTTACTCAAGAACATATTATTCTTAGTGATTGGTAAACCTTAAAACTTGCTTCAGATATGACCCCAGCACTTCTGAAAACTCATCTGCTTCTGTTACACAAAGAACAAACCAACCTGACAACGGACTGAAGAGCTTTGCTTTTGAACCAACAGCAGTGCAGCTGCCTTAGCCCTGCTCGTGGGGAAGGGACTGACAAAAACCAGCCATACAGCTGTTTGCGTAGCTCTGTCGTCTCTATCTGTTGAGTGCACTGCCAGGGTTTCCCAAAACTGTAAGCCTGGCCACCAAGGTTTTATTCCAGTTTCATGCTATCTATAATTCATAACTCCTGATTGCGTATGAACTGCATTTTACAATTGAACAAGTTAGTTTGCCTCTGAAGAACAGCTGCTTACAGCTGTAACCTGCTGACCTGGTTCTTATGCACTCAGATATCCTGGCAGGGATTGTTTTTTCCCTAGGTTGCTGACAGGTTTTAATGGCCTTTTTAAATCCTGTTGTGCTTCAGAACCAAATACAGCAGAGAAAGGAAGACAGCTGAGTTTAAGCTCTTCCTGCAGACTGCAATTGCAACTATACACCAAGAATTGGAAGTGTGGAGCTATCACCAAGGAGCACGATTTGAAATGAGGGGATTTGCACAGGCTTATTTGTGACAGCACAGGTTGACTGACGCTGTTTGAATCACACGTGCCAATGGGTAAGTCTAGTCCAGTGTGACACTGCCCTGGCTCAGTTTTTAAAGCTGGCTGTTAGACAACTCACTGGATGGGAAATATTAAGTGTGGAAATTCACTATGCAGTTTTTGAGAACTACTTCTTGGGTCTGTACTGGTGTTTCCTTAAAAGTAAGAAGAAGGGATAAGATATTTGCAAACTGGGAAAAGAACTGCATTTGACGATGGAAGTGTTTACTGCTGACTGCTTGGTCAGATGCAACACCCACTATTTCCTTTCTATTTCAGTGAAAAAAAGAACCCACCCATGAGAACTAACTTTCTTAATGACCCATTTCACTTTTCAGTCTAGATTTCAGAAGTTAACCTTCTCCCTGTGCTTTCTCCTCTCTGCTCCAAGTTTTTAGTGGTGCCCCTAATAAAAGTTCTGGAGCCCTTATGACAAGAAGGATGTGGACGTGCTGGAGCGAGTGCAGAGGAGGGCCACGAGGATGATCAGAGGGCTGGAGCAGCTCTCCTGTGAGGACAGACTGAGAGAGTTGGGGCTGTTCAGTCTGGAGAAGAGGAGGCTCCCAGGTGACCTTACTGTGCCCTTCCAGTATCTGAGAGGGGGCTACAAAAATGCTGGGGAGGGGCTTTCTAGGATGGTGGGTAGTGACAGGACTGGGGGCAATGGAGCAAAGCTGGAGATGGGTGGATTTAGAGTGGATGTGAGGAGGAAGTTCTTCACCGTGAGAGTGGTGAGGGCCTGGAATGGGTTGGCCCAGGGAGGTGGTTGGGGCCCCATCCTTGGAGGTGTTTAAGGCCAGGCTGGATGGGGCTCTGGCCAGCCTGGTCTAGGGTGGGGTGTCCCTGCCCATGGCAGAGGAGTTGGAACTGGATGATCCTGTGGTCCCTTCTGACCCTGACTGACTGTATGACTTGGTCTGGGTGATCCTGCTGTGGCAGGGGAATTGGACTTTTGAGGTCCCTTCCAACCCCTAATGATTCTGTGATTCTATGAAAAACCATGGGTAAAGCAGTTTGTTATAGTGGGTATTCCAGGCAAAGAAGCTGTATTAGAGGGTTCTGACAGGAACATATGCAGACCTCTGCTAAAGTTTTGCTATTTTCAATGGGGTCAAAGCAGGTAAATCTAAAATAGAGAAGAACATGCTCAGAAAAAAAGATCAATCTCTTCCTTGTGGATATAAAAGCTGATGGTCAACCATTAGTGATAATCTCCTTTCTCAGCTGTGTATTTTTGATTAGCAAAGTGTTTTAATACATTTTCTCGTAAGAGAAAAGAAGGGACTTGCAGAAGCTCCTTTTTTGTGGTATGTTTTTAGTCTGCAAATAAAGTGTCCCAATGTGAATAAGAAACAACTGAAACATTGAAACAGGAGAAGCATTATAACTTCCACTCGAGCTCTTACATGATACATGTCAATTCCCACTTCCACCACGAAGCCGGTTTACTTATCTACTCAGGACACAAAAGCCGTAGCTCAAAGTAATGCTTATTTTGTGTATTTGTGCCTCCACATGTCAAAATCTGAGACATGGAACAGCCAAATTAAGTTATCCCTGGCACTGTAAAATAAGTAACAGCTTGCTTTTTCTTTGGATATTTTTCTATCCTTCATACTCCCTTCTAAGTGAATTACATAGGAAGGGTGGGAAGGTTTTTATCTTGGGAGAAGGTTCAGTTTCCTTCCAGATACTAACTTGACTAATATCACAGCCACACTGTGAAACATAGTGTAGAATTTACAGTTACACAGAATAAGAAAAAAGAGCTTGTCTTTCACATCTGTACCACTGACTTTTCCCACACAAGTGCTTCGGTTCAGTCCAGCAGCTGGGCTGATTTCTGCAGTGCTGCAAAACTGAGTTGCATGCACTTTCCCAGAGTTGCATGATGAGTCACTGGTACGGCTTGGTCTAGGACACAAGACCTTCCTGCCTTCCAGTCCATTTCCCTGACCAACAGACAAACACTGTCTGCATTGCTACATACAGTCTTGTGGCCGAGTCTCCACACCAAAAACACTCTTATCACAGTACAAACAACTAACATACCAAGATTATAAACAACTAAACATTGCGCTTCTTTAAACTGACTCAAGTGATGTCATTTGGCTTCTTTTGCACATCCTTTTTCATGACATTTTTGTCCTCCTGCAAAAAGATCTGCCTTGGCAGTAAGGAGTATAAAAAAAGACAAGAACAAAGTAGAGAGTAAATCTATAGTTCACTGTATCAGAAATTTGATGGGCTTGACTCTTTGAAGGGGTAGAACAGGACCTCACTGCTCTTCCAGCTCAAAGGTCTTAGCAACCGGCAAACGAGCTTTTTTTCAGTAAATGTTTCTGGTACACACTGGACACCACACCTAACTCAGGAGGAATTACTCTCAATTAGAAATCTATCAGGGGCAACTGTCAGACTAGATGTATGTACCCTGTGTTGCCACTATCTGCTTTCTAACACCTCATAGCTGATGTCAGCTCAAAATGTTTAGCACCGCAAAGCCCAAGAATAGAGCCGATAAATACTTTATCAACAACAGTGTGGAAATAACCTGGGACTGCCGTGTTCATGTTAAAGGCTCACAATATTGCTCAAAAAATAAGTAAAATCCAAGCTCTATCTCCTTGCTTTCCTCCCTGAAACTTCAAAGGTCATGTCTTGTGTCTCTGTCTCGCAACAAATCTAAAGATTAGAGACCAGTAACAAGACTGTCAGTGTCTTGGACAGCTATCACTTTATTAGAGCAGTGGTCAGGCCTTTCTCCAAAATATAAAAAAGCAGTGGCTTTTACCTGACATAAGGTGTAAGACTCTGGTAAGCACGGGCCTGACAGAGGAAAGCGGCTCTTCCTATGTAGGCTGAGGAATCAGAACTTGAGTGAATCATTACCACCGGTATGACTCAACCACTGTCACAACTGCCCTGCAGAAGCCCTTTGGTCTCCCACACAAAGCCACAGCTTAATTTGCAGGCATCAGAAGGTAACAGAAAAAACATGCATCTGTCTTTATTTCTCTGATCACAGAGAAGTCGGCATCTACGCTGTATTTTGTGAGCAGGATAGATCTCAAATGCAGCAAGTTTCTGGAAGAACTCAAATCTTTCCACACCGCTCACTTTTATAAGAGTCTCAATGCTTGAACTACACAGTCAAATGGCTTCATTGACGCCTCTTGACTGGGTTTTTCCTCCTGTGTTCTTTTTTCTCCCAGCCTCTAGTAAATTATTCCAGTTGATTTTTGAAAGGCAAGTCTTTCTCATTACAATGTTATAGTACTGACGGGATCAGTAACGAGGTTTTTACCACACTTTGCCAGCAACAGTTCTTTTTCACACATGGATCTCACTAAGCATGCACTTGAGAGGCTGAGCACTGACTGAGCAAGCTGTGTAACTAGAACTTCATTTATCCATCTAAGGAGATGATTAATGGCTCCTAGAAAATTGTGAATCTCTGTTTCTATTGCTTAGCTTGTAATCTCTTCCGTTCTGTGTTCTGGGAGGTAAGAAAAGGGCTTCCCCAGTCATCAGGTATCGGAAAATATTGAACTGAATTGGAAAGATGCTACAGCGAGTCTTGGAGGCATTTAGGCTGAATCTTTGTTTCCTTGCACACACACACAAGTGTAATTCATTTTCCAGCTGTGATGTGTGATAGTTTTCCTTCTGTCTCTCCTTCTCTACTTTTCTGTTTCTTCTGGTGAACTAGGCTCCACTCAGGCAACTGCTTCTCAGTGACACCAGGGCAGTTGCTGCTTTTGTTTCAATTTCAACTTTGCTACTGAAATAAAATCTTCTAGCACAGTTGTACAATTTCTCTACAGCTCCCAGGTCTCAGGCTGCCAACCATTCACACAGTCAGAATATTTATTCTGCAGGTCTTACTTCTGAAAACCCAAGCACAGTGTTTCCATTTCCCCAGACTTTTGTGACAGCTGCCCGTTATGCACACGCGTGCTCTTTCCTTCTCTTTGTACAACACCTAGGTGACTACATAATTCGGAAGTAAAAAAAAAAAAAAATATAATATATATAAGATATATATATTTATAGATATATATAAATATATATATATATATATACTCCTGAAGTCAAACTAACATTAAATCATATTTTCATAGAGGAATCATGAAGTTCAACCATTGATTCAGCACTGCCAGGTCCCAATAAATCATGCTGCTAAGTATGACATATAAAGACATGTCTCTATGTCTTTTAAATACCTTCAGAGATAGTGACTCAACCACTTTGCTGAGCATCCTGTTCCAAAGCTTGAAAACCTTTTCAGTGATGGATTTCTTCCTAGTGTCCAATCTGATCCTCCCCTGGCACAACTTGAGGCCATTTCGTCTAGTCCTATCACTTGCTATGCAGGAGAAGAGACTGACTCCTTGGTAAAATCTCCCCTCAAACTTCTTTTCTCCAGACTAAAATACCCAAGTTCCCTCAGGTGCTCCTTGCAGGAGTCTCTCTAGATCCTTCATTAGCTTTGTCACCCTTCTTGGATGTGCTCCAGCATCCTCAATGTCCTTCTTGTATTGAGTGGCCCAGAAATGAACAGTACTTGAGGTGTGCCCATACCACTGCTAAATACATGGTGGCAACCATTTCCCTACTTCTGCAGGCCACATTATTTCTGACACAAGCCAGGATGTGATTTGCCTTCTTGGGCACCTGGCAACACTGGTGCTTCATAATCAGCTACCTGTTGGCCAATATACCCAGGTCCTTTTCCAACTTTCAGTTTTCCAACCACATCTCCTCAAGTCTGCAGCCTTCTACGGGATTGTTGTGACCCAAGTGCAGGACCTGGCACTTGGCCTTGTTGAACCTCAAGCAATTTGCCTTGACCCATCAATCCAGCCTGTCCAGATCCCTCTTAATGCAGACCAACACAACCCACCTAACTGGGTGTTGTCTGCAAACCTCTTGAGGGTGCACACGATTGCCTCAATCAGATGATTGATAAAGATGTTAAAGAGCACAGACTCTTAACTCTGAGCCCTGAGGAACACCGTTTGTGAGTGGTCACCTGCTGGATTTAACACAATTCACCACCGCTCTTTGGATTATTCCAGTTTTCCACTGCTATACGGAACACTAGCTTAGTAGCTTAGGAGAGTTGCTTTTTCCTGCTGCTGTTCCCATGCTTCTGTACCATACAAAAGCCAAGTTTTGGAATCTAGGTCACTCCTGATGAAGCTAAGCAAGGCACTATGAACACAGGGAGGACAAAAACGATCCTTGAACACCATAGCATGGCAATGATAAGTGTCCCTTATGGATTTCCCTTTTTACTGAGAAGAGAAAGGATGTCTATAGCAACGAATTTCACAGAAATTCTTGCACATTTCTGATGTCCTGATTTTTCTTATTCAGCACCAAAACCATGTCCCAGCACCAACAGCCAATAGGTCTCCGCTCAGCCCTTTGCCTAAATACAACCACTATCTCTTAATCATGGAGACTTGTTGCACAGTAAAGAACTCCATCACCACCATAAGGGGAGATGCTCTCGGCTGTGAATTGCTGCTACTATGTGAGCTAGGATCCCATGGCAAATGAGGACGTTTTTGTGCTTCTCACGGTTTTTATTGTCCTTAGGTAGCTAAGAAAAGATTTGCTCTTGTGTTTTCCTCATCAAAGGCACAATAGTAACATAAAATAATGTAAAAAGCTACTCTTAAAAACCTCAGAACAGCAGAAACCCTCATCCTTCACACAAAGGTGCTCATTTAACTCCTACAGACCCAAGCCCCAGTATGCTAGTCTTTGTACCAAATGACAGCCTATGTGACTCCTACCCCACAGCAGATCTAGTCTAACCCTCTCCTGTCATTGTTTTCTGCCAGCAGGAGACCTAGATGAAACATGACTTACATGACTGAAAACAGCAGTTTACACCAGGTGCTAAGACAGCAATAGGATGCACTACACAAACATTGTCGGGTCTCCTATTTCGACCTTTTAAAAATCCTTCTGTGCTTTCAGAAGGGGAGAAGTGCAATGCTGACATGCTTTTCCTGCATCAGTTTTGCTAGGAATAGATAGCTGGCAGGGATGACAAAAGGGACATTAACTTGCTTCTCACTTCCCCCCCTGCCACCACCACTCCACATTCCAGGAAGGCAGTAGGAAAAATGAATTGTTCTTCTGAATTGCACATCCGTCTCATCTCCTCCCGAAAAAAGACAGCTATTTCTTATCTTGGCTGCTTTACATCACTGAAATGTGATGGGAGAGCTTGAAGGAAGGAAATCAAAGAAAAGATGGAGAGAGCTCTGTGTCAGAGCACTGAAGGGAACTGCTGTCTGCATACCAGAAGAAGGGTGGGGTGGCAGGGGGTGACAAAATGCTGTAGGTAATGATGAGCTAGAAAATTTCCACTGATGGAAAACTTTTTGTGGAAAGGAGATCTTTGATCTGCTATATTTTAAAAAAGACCTTTAAAGAAATAACTTCTCATTACTTCAGTCTGCAAACTTCTTGTCAATAGTGATCATCCTCTGAGATTCTAAAGAAAAGATGGCTTCTCCAGTGAGGTGAGCCTGCTCTTGCAGGGGGATTGGACTAGATGATCTTTCGGGGTCTCTTCCAATTCCTGATGATTCTATGACTCTACGATTCTGTGTAGCTGTCTGGGTGATTCGTGCCTCAAAGACAGGAAGAAAAGCATCCTTTTTGCACTACTTCAGGACACCCTGCCCCTGTGAATAGGCACTTACAGCTAAATCTAGTACAAATAATGCAAGTTGGTAATACTTCAACAAATGACAGCAGGGTTAATTTATGATCCCTCTGGGGATCATAAATGAGCGTGGCTTTTCTGAGAAGACACAAAGTAACTGTAATTATTTAATTTGGAAGAAGTTCTGCTTAAACAGCACAGACCTGAAACACATGAGAAGCAAACATTAAAATACCTGGCATTAAAGGTAAGTACCCCAAATGGAGTGCACCACCCAAATGGTGCTTATCTGGACTGTTCCATGATCTGTGAAATGGTATCAGTAATCCTGTGCCAGCGGAATTTGTCAGGTAATTTCAGAGCTTCCTTTTAAGGTACATCTGTTTGGTGGCAACTCCTCAGCTCTGGATCTTGTGTGATGTTGAGAGTGGCATGAGAACACAGAACTCAGTAACCTAAGATTGCCTCCTGTCATGGAAGTGCTAACCAGGCATTTCAGAACTCATACTCACGCAGCAACGGGAGCTAGGATAAACTCAGACAGTTTCTGCTGTGAAAGCAGATGGTCTAAAGAGCAGTTTTTTCCAAGAGCTCCCATGGAGAATGAGTCCTCTTCACAGCATGGAGAAGGATCATAATCTATTGGCATCCAGTAGCAAGGGAACAACAGAACAGGCTTTATCAGGCTCAACTGAGCATTTATTTCCTAGCATTTTGGGCCTTTGTGTTAAAAACAAGCTTAGAAGTGCAGCAAACAGTACTCTTGCAAACACTGGTGTAGCTTGCCTGGGGTAAGCAGTGGTCCTAATAAACCGCTCTGGTCCTGCGACGTAGAAAGATGTATCTATGTGCGGAAAAAAGGGGTCCAAGCAGATTATTTCCTCCTCAGAAAGAAAGAAGACTTCATTCAGTAAGCCTGTTCTGCGTGGCTGGGGCTCTTTGTGGATCCCTGCACCGCTGCACTTTTTGTAAAGGACCAGAAGCACCACAGGGGTGGCTGTGCAGTAGCTGGAAAGGCCAGAAAAGGGAGAGGCCTGGAAGCTGGCTGTCAGTGCAGCAGTGGCTGCTAGCAGCAGTGACTAATGGCAAAACCAGTAGCAGAGCTCAGGGCAGTAGAAGGTGTGCAGGAATTAGGGCTGGAGCAGGTCTGGCTGAAGACTCTCTGCAAGATCTGCACACTTTGCTCATGGAAGGATAGTGTGGAAACAGCAGGGCACTTCAGTCATCTCCCCAGCTCCTTGAGTACAGTCTGGCACCGCGGATGTGCACTGTGACAGCAGCTTTGTCTCCTGCTGTGTATTACACAGATTTTTCACAGTGACGTACGATTAACTGGGAGGGAGAAAGAACAGGAAAGTGTAAAGATTTATTTATTTCAGCTCTTTCATTTGATTCATTGTTCCTGTGGAGGGAAGTACTGCTCAATAAGAGAGAATAATTTAGATTGCCAGATTTCTGGGTGGAGGCTCACGCTTGGGCAGTTTGTTTGGCTCTGCAAGGTGGGTTGAGTTTTCTTTTGTTGGTAAGGAGAGCTAAAATTGATTCTGACCTACACTGCTGCTTGCCAGAGGTTTCTCTCACCTTGAATTCCCTGCGGGGTTAGACATCAGTCTACCTGGATGATGTGGGCAGATACAGACCTCAAAGAAACAACATGTAAGAGCAGTAATCCAATATAGAAGCATCATTATCTCAGGCAGGGATGGACATGATGAAGTGCAATTTATCACTTGGATAGCTCAGCCAGAAAAGTCTGCTACTGCAATCACATTGTCAAATTACACTGCTGCCAGTGGAGCACCTCTATGCAAAAAATCCCCCGAACTGGAAACAGTCTTTCTGGCTTTATCTACAATAAAAGCTTTTGTCAGCACCACTTACAATCTGCAGGTGGCTGGATTGCAGACCTGGCTACAGACTGCTTAAATAGACCCTTACACTTTTCTAGGTGACTAAAAGTATTCAAGGACATGCTGAGATTATGGAATGCTTTTAACTGAGTCTTTGGATTTGAGAGAAAGTGTATGAACTACGCTATTTTATCCTCTGTATTAATCTAGACATGTTGGTTTTTAAAAAAATAATTTCTCTCTTCCTTTTTAGAACTAAACTCCATCGAAAACTGGAATTACAGCGGATTTTTGAGACCGATCTGTGAACACACACAGAAATTTCTGCTTTCCCATAATAAAACTGCTTGGCCTCTGACACCAGAACTAACTGTTCCTCTGAGTGCAGAACACACTAATAAAATATTTATCATCTAGGAAAGACATTGGCCGCGTTTTCCATGCCATCTGCATGCTGAGTGTAGGACTTCCTAAGAGCTGAGTAAGGGTGCTGCTTGGACAGCTTTCAAAAACTGGGCAAAGCGTGCTTAACATGCCATGGGAGGTTAAGAGTCCACAAGCTGAACTGTTACTGACCCCCACCATTCCTGTACACCTCACCTCACGCCTGCAGCCTGGACATCACGTCCCAGATTCGACAAACACATCTTCCTTGCCTTGCCCGTATTTCTACAGTAGCTCCAAAAGCATTAATCATTTTTAATTTGCAGTGCTGAAACTGTGTTAGTATGTCAGTCACCTTGTTTTGTCCTACAGAAGCTCAGTTTCCATAGCATTATAGCTGTGGCTTGTACTTTTTTGGTGTGGTTCAGTCTCAGACCTCAGGACATGGACTTGGCATTTGCTCACTGCAAGGCAAATGTCCATCCTATGAAGAAAGTCCCAGCTGCAAACTCTACCATCTTAGAATCATAGAATCATCAGGGATTGGAAGGGACCTCAAAAGATCATCTAGTCCTATCCCCCTGCCACAGCAGGATCACCCAGACCAAGTCATACAGTCAGTCTGGGTTAGAGGGGACCACAGGATCATCCAGTTCCAACTCCCCTGCCATGGGCAGGGACACCCCACCCTAGACCAGGCTGGCCAGAGCCCCATCCAGCCTGGCCTTAAACACCTCCAGGGATGGGGCTTCCACCACCTCCCTGGGCAACCCATCCCAGGCCCTCACCACTCTCACGCTGAAGAACTTCCTCCTCACATCCAGTCTAAATCTACCCATCTCCAGCTTTGCTCCATTCCCTCTAGTCCTATTGCTAAATCTGAGGAACTGATCAAGATCAGGACTATCAACCACTTCCATTATGCTGTTTTTTAACAGCACATTGTGCTGCTTCTAGCAATCCTTAAGCTGAAAGTTCAATATCGTGCCTAAAAATTTCTGTTGCTGTTTTTTTTGTAATACTTGGGCTCAAAAATAGTAAAAACTAGTTGGGAGTTGTAGAAGACAGCAAAAACAGCATCAATGCACACAAAAAGGCTTTAAACAGCCAAAATTATGAAAGAATATTTATAGTGGTATAAATTGTGATCTTTCTTAAAAAACAAGTTAAGTTGATTATGAAAAAGGTTTTTCCCAACTTTGACTGTATGTTTTATCTCTATGCAATCAGGTCAGAAGGTTCCCTGAGTAAACTATGTAAATAAAGCACAGAGAACGTCAGCGTCAAAATGACACATTACCTAGGGGGTTTGTTTTTTCTGAGTAGGATAAACAGTTCTAGAGGTTTTTTCTGAGAAACTTATAAACTCTGTCTGAAACACAGTTTCTTTTAGATTAAAACTAGCACACACCTTCAGGAACACAGCAGTAATAGAAAGACCAGGCAACTTTCTTTTAAACGCCTGCATGCAAACTCGAGGCACCCACGCTCTCAGACACGTCTGCCTCAGGGAGCCTTGCCCAGCTCTGCTTTGCTGGGAGATCTGATAAAGCTTTCAGCTGGTTTGACAGCACTGCAGGCCATGAAGACTGGTGAGGCTGTTGCAGCTTCCCAGTAGAGATGGAAGCTGCAGACAGCCCCGCTACAGCACAGCCTTCTATGAGCGATTGCTAGTCGCATGTGATGGAATCTGAAAGGCAGTTTTGATGTCACTTTGCTGTCTGATCTCCTGGAAACTGTAGCCTGTCCATGGAGGTTTTCTGGCTTGTTTGACTAAAATTCCTTCCTGCACTCAATTTTTTTTCTCCTGGCATTGAACTGCTCCCTTTCTTCAGGACATGGCAACACCTACAACGTTAGGAAAACAGGGGGTACTACAAAGAGTGTGTGAAGCAGATTCCTGGTTAGCAGTGCAGAAATGAGAACATTCTCCACTCGCCTGCATCTGTGCAAAAGAGTGAGTACTGCTGGGAGCAACCAAGCTGCTGTTATCTCTGTGACTGATCCTTGGTGAACAGCAACACGGACTTTCTGCGGCGGCTGAATATCAAATAAATGTGGATTGCCTGGGCTGAAGAACAGAACCGTTAGCACTTATCTTGTCATGACAAAGCCAGTTAGCATAGTTGTCATTCTTTGCTTGATAAATGTAAGCAGACACAAGGGGTATGTAGGGTCATAATTTTCTTCCATTTCTCGAAAACAGCAAAGCTAAATCTCTTCTCTGTAAATCTTTTTATTTCAAAAAATAGGCTCCGTAAGTCTAGTTTTACGCTAAGATTCTGTAAGTCTTAGTCTTATCCTTAAATTAGAAAAAAAACTGCAGAAAGACTTCTGGGACTTCCTTTTCTAATTCAATATTTGGAAGAATGGTTGTCTCCATCCTTTCTGTTCTACATGTCCAACTGTCAGCAGGTAGATGGAAAGAGAGCTGCAGTTAAGAAACAGGGAGCTGAGTCACATTGAAGTTAAAAAAAAAAGGGAGAGGAGCTATTGAATTGAGGGAAACTGAGCTCCAGTGTTAAGGTAATATTACACAGGGGGCTTCCCAGCCTTGCTTCAACCATGGCAGTAACTCCTGCCTGTGCCAGTGGGCACATCTGTTCTTTGAAATAACAGGTTAATTTGAACCCACAAATTCAAACCCGTGCACTCTCTTCTTTCTTCCTTCTGTTATAAAACTTGCTCCCACAACACCTTGCAGATACCCTACGGGCTTCTTTGCAGTGTGACCCTACTAGACAGAGGGCAGCAGTAGAAATGGGGGCTTGTGATTTTGCCAGTGCGCAGACTGAGATTCAGGCGAGCTGGAAGCCGCTCTCTCTGGCCAGCACGCACGCGCCGCTTTCAGAGTGTGACTGTATGGCTGCTTCGTAAAACAGTCTGGGACTTGCACAGGGGCTTGTGGCAGAAATAAAAACAGAAGTTACCTTCATTTGGACTGAGAAACAACAGTCACAGACACTTGGCTCCTTAATGCAGCCTGAGTCACGAAGCAAAGATCAAAGGAACCGGTATGTAGGGCGAGTGCTGGTACTAGGGAACTGGAGCCACCTCACTTGTGTTGCCCCCCAAAGGGACAATGTTCAGCAGCGCTACTCCTGAGACCTGTGATTGAAAAGCCACAACGACACAGCAGACAATTGAGAGTAGTCACGCTGTCGAAACACCGTGAAGATGAAATAGTTGTAATGGCAAGACGGGGTCGTGATGGCTTGCAGAAAGCTGAATGACAAAAGCTAAAATATCAAGGAACATATTAAAGAAAAAAGCAATTTGAGTGCTACTCTGAATCTTCTGACTGCACTAAAAAAGTCACATAAACTAACTTCTTTAAGGCTGCTTTTTCTTAAGCAGCACTATGCAAAGTAGCTTTAAAGTTACCTCTTATCTCTATGATTGCTATACACGGAATTTTCCAGAGGAATTTGTCTAGCAGATGTTTTTAACTACAGTTGGTTAAAATCATGATGAAGCTCCAGCAGGGAAAATAAATAATAGTGCTGTGACACTAGGAACTCAGTTGTCACTGTTAGTGATGAAGCAAGATAACTGCCAGCCCTGAGTAGGAGTGCTCTGGTGGTCTCAGTAAAATCAAAGACAGAGGAAAACAAGCTGGACCGAGTTTGAGGAAGCACAAGGATTGCCTCATACACCCTCAGATTGTAACAAGCCCCAGTCAGTTATTCTCCAGTCTTCAGTGTCACATTTTAGGATATGCACCTGGGAAAGAAAATAACTGTAAAAAGAAACTGCCTCTCATCTAACTGGAAAGTAAGTGAAAGGCTGCGGTTGGACCTTTAAGATGGAAAACTTAACTGCAGGGTTCATAATTAAACTACTGAAGACCATCACCGGGGCACAGGGAGGCAGGGAGGAAGAAGGAGTTGGGTTTTTCACATGTTTTATGCTACCCGTGTCGCTTGCTTCTTTCAGGCTGAGGAAGGAAAATGCCTGAAGGAAGAAACAGGGAGGAAACCCTCCAGGGAATTTTGTCAAGATTCCCTTGTCACAGTTTTCTCACGGAAGGTGATCTGAAAGCTAAAATAAATGCCCCACGAAGCCTCATATGAATCACCATCTTGTCAAAAAAGCCTGCTTGTCTACATGCAACACTCTCACAAAAATTTTCTGTGGAACAATTTGATTTAATTGGTTCCATCCAGTCTGTACAACTCCACCACCGATGTGGCTGCTTTTGCAACACCAGAAGCAAAACAGAGCATGATTTGACTCTTTTCCTGCAATGTCATGTTGCTGTACAAATAGCATCTGCCTTCAGGCTACAACACTGTGCTGCCCTTTGAATCCAGGTTAGCTTGTGTGGGGTGGTCGCACTCTCAGGCCTCTGTGGAGAGGCAATGAATGGGCACTGTGGGTGGTAGGTTCCCACAGTGCTAATGGTCACAGGAAAAAATGAAGCAAGACAGAGGGCAGGGGAGGAGGAAAAAGAAAGTAGGACCAAGAAGTGGAAATCTATTATATGTCTACAAAGCTCAAAAGGAAAGAATAAACAGAACACTGTTGCCATTCCTTCTGTTGCAGCTTTTTTTAACATAACTTATTTTCTCAGTTTGGCTTTTTTTTTTACTGGATTTCTTTCATTTTCCTGTCTCCTGATCTGTCTTTGGCAAAAGAGTCACCATGTTGAGATGCACTCAAGCTTAAAAACCATTAGAAGCACCACAGTGTAGTTCTCCTCCCAAGACCCCCTTTGTGTGGAGGCACTTCCCTGCTGTCTGCAGACCCGAGTGTTGAGCCAGGTAGCAAGCACGTGGCACAGTGCCCTTCACTTCAGCAGGCACGCTCCCGCCTCCACTTGACTCCGGATCACCCGAGTGTGAAGCAGGGGCATCACGTGTCCTTTGGGGAACCCCCAGCTTCCTGCCCCTGGCACCAGGTGACAGCTGAGCCAAAACCACCCCAAGGAGAGGTTGTGACAGATGCCGATAGCCGCTGGCAGCCAGCAGCAGCTTCCCCCCAGTGGGCATCTTGCCCCAGAGATGCATTTGAGAAAGCGGAAGATGATTCTTGTTGCCGGCCTGTGATCACAAGGAAATACAGCTTAGCTGTGCCCTGCAGGTTCATCACAAACTAAAGCCTCACAGTGATAAACAGAAGTGCCTGGGAATTTAGTGTGCTTGGAGGCAAAGTCTGGAGCCCATGTTAACATATACAAACCAGCAGTGTGTTCTAAAATGTAAGTGGACAAGTGGCTACTGATGCCCCAGAAGGGCCCATTTGATACACGCTGCTGCCAGTGCAACCAGAGAAGAGATACAGACCTCTCCAGTTGCCAACCAGTTCTAGTTGTTGTGCCACCTTAGACACCCATCAAGTGACAGACTCAGCTGTGCCCAGGGGGTACCTCCTTCCCGACAGTCAGCCTAGACCTACTTCAGAGCTGTTCCACTGCGTGAGGGGAAGCCAAACCTTTTAAAAATCTGACTTCTCTGAAGCCTTCCCATTGGACTTTACTCTTGACAGTACTGTGACCATTATGAAGGGGAAAATCTTGTATAAATGAGTTTATCAGGTTGACAATTTACATCAAGCAAGAAGGCAACAAAGTTTTCAGCTGCTTTTACTGGTGATGTGGAGAAATTCTTGGATTAGCAGGAAGAAGGAGGGATGGATGCCTGTAGCATGTATTCAGAAGCACAAAAAGAAATGCAAGCATTAGGTCAGCAGGCCTGATAATACTTGAATTTATTTGAGAAACTTCAGTTTACTGGCATAAGCATGAAATCTGTTTCTATAATGGAGTTTCCAGGAGATCTCATTATTATATCATAACTATTAAATCTCAAGTTCTTGAGGAAAGGCTTCCTTCTGGTTCTTGGGATACCTCCCAGGAGAACCTGGCACTGGAATGCCTGACTCAGTAAACACTTATTTTTGGACTTATAAATTTCTTTCCAGGGAATGTGTGACCTATGGTTATTTTTGCAAAAGAAGAAATTTGGAATTATATGTCTGTATGGTATACTTTAATAGGCTGGAAAAAATTCCTTTCCTTAAAAAGAGACCCAGAAGGTTACTGATTTTTTTCAGTTATTAGGGTATAATTAAAGAAATTTGCAGAAGGGATCTTTTTCCATGTAGGATCAATGACATCTGTCAGACAAGCACATACAGATAGGGAAAACTTACAGTTTGATTAACTCACTAACTTTGTTTCCCAGCACAATAACCCTTCAGAAAATAGTTCCTCTATTCAGAAGGTAAGGTCTCAGCCAAAAGGTGGACTTTTATGAACAGCTTTTAAACAGGCAGTAAAGCCAAAGCTGCCTTTACTGTGTGCTGCCTCTGGAGTTCGGCTAAAGGTGTGTGTGTTCCACTGTATGCTAAAATAACCATTTCCAAAGAAGCAAATACTTGGTTGCATGACATTGGAATAAGGTGGCAGCCATAAAACAAACTCTTGATTTGGAAAACTCTAAACTCAAACAGCCCTCAACCATTGGTACCCAGAGAGATGGACTTCACAAATTAATACCTGCCAGTGAATGGTAGCAATAACTTCATCCTTTCAGTCCGAGAATGGCTGCTCTTTCTAAACACACTGTGACTGTTTCTTTGCATTATTTTATCACAAACACCCCAGTGAGGTAACATACAATCTCCTCTTCCTATTCCCATTGTCACCCTTTATAAACTTAATTGAAAAGTTTAACTGGAGAGAATTGTTTGTAAACAATTGCAAACAATTCTGGTCTTCAAGGGGATGACCTCTTTTCCTAGGTATCAAGTATCACAGTTTGAGTTTCAGCCTTCACCCTGTGAAGCCAGTAGTAGGAAACAGCAAAGCAAACAACAGAAAGAAAAGAGAAAACCCCACCAAGCTCCAGACCAGCTTAACGTAAGAATGTAACACAATCTTCAAGAAGTTGATTGAAATGATGTGGTAGTTCTTCTGGTTAGGCTTCCCAGAGTACAGTAATTCCATCCCAAAAGCACACAAGATTTCAAACGAAGCTGCATTTATATAGAGGAAAGATGGGTCACTGCAGACCAATCCTTAATTTGTATTAGCAGCTCTTACCAGACTGATATCCAACCTTTTCATAGAAAATACAACACAGAGACACCTGTCTGTTCCTGTGGAGCTATCACTGGCCTTTGCAGCGGTACTTCTAGTACAGACCTGTGCTGGCTGGAAAGATCTGCTGCTACAAGCATAGAAGCTGTGTTTTATACACACAGTGTGTGTTGTGATTTGTGAATGGGCATTACATTCTTCACTCCTGTGAACAGCAGTTGCAGTGATGACATTGATTGTCACATACATCTGAACTGGTTTTAGATTCAACACTTAGCATTTTGCCCCCACGAAGAGTAAAACCACACTGAGTGATGAAATTTGAACCTTACAAATGTCAAGCTGCACTGTCTACACTAACAGCAACTTGGCTGCGGTCCTCATGCCAAACATGACAATGAAGTTAACAACGTCAGGGTAATGCTGTGTTTGTGGAGACAGGCCAGCTGATGAATGATACATATCTGAAATTCCCCATTTCCTTCCACAGAGGCATTTATTATTAAATGCAAAAACACGAGGGACTCAAGTGAAAATAAGTAGGGTTTTTTTCCCTAATTAATTTTAAATCACCACACCAGTCTTAAGACAAAGAATAAGCGAGAGAATTGACTGGAATCCATTACACTGTAAGGAGTAGGCACACCAATCTCAAGTTACTATTTTCAGCCAAGTACCCATAATAGGACAAGAGGGCAAAGGTAGAAATTGAGGAGAAACAAATTCCAGCCGTCAGGAAGCATTTTTCACATGAGAATCATAAATGTTGGAACACTCTATCAAGTAAGGTTAATGAGGCTAACAGCTAGCAGCCAAGGAACATAACATTAGATGGCATCATGGGTGGATGACAAAAAGGGAAGAAATGCTGTAATTATCCTGAGGGCAAGAGTGCTTCCGATGCTCCTTGCATACCAACATACACGGACACACTTGCCCTTGAGCAAACCTCTTCAAAATTCAATAATCACCACTAGGGAAATTACACACCACCAGTAACAGTAACCTGGACCCCAGATTTTATGGAAGGCATGTAAGAAAGAAGAGAACAAGGATGTCCTTCAGTTGTCTGTGCTTTCAAAACTAGGTTCATTTTTCTGGTTTGCTGTACTTTGCACATGTTTTTATTCACTTATGGTTTTACTCAATTAAAAACTACTTAAGAACTATGAGAAAATCTATTCCTGAAACTGTTCTCATGGAGTGACAAGAATAACAATTTCGCTGCATCCTTCTTTGTCTTGATGCTGCATGACACTGAACCATACAGAAAATTATCCTCCAACAAAGCCAACACAATAGGTCTTAAATAGGTTTAAGGTAGAAATTCTACTCAGTATCAGATGACATTTCAGGTAAAGAGATGTGGGGTTTTAGGGGCCCCATGACTGA
Organism: Rhinopomastus cyanomelas; assembly: GCA_013400115.1. Classification (NCBI taxonomy): domain Eukaryota; kingdom Metazoa; phylum Chordata; class Aves; order Bucerotiformes; family Rhinopomastidae; genus Rhinopomastus; species Rhinopomastus cyanomelas. Next base: position 1,298,710 of record VXBP01010087.1, read on the forward strand.
AACTTCACCAAGTGCTAGTCAGCAGCTGTGTAAGCCACACAGAAGAATGCGTAACATTTTTTCTGACAAAGATAGCTGATGTTCTGAAGATGAGGCATGATACAATAGAATCTAGATTAAATGATAAAATAGGTGCAATCTACATTTTAGTATTGCCCATTGTAAATGCCTCTCCATAAACAAGGAAACCAGGCGCATGCCAAGGAAGATGGACTCTTTTTGGGGTATCTGTTTCTCTGACAAGAGATATAACGGGGTCTTGATAATCCATCAGTTCAACATGAAGTCTTCAGTGAAAAGGCTTCAGTGAGAAGAAACAACATAACATGTGGGCACAGAAACTGTGGAACTGATTAGAAATAAGGAGGTTATGCAGTTAATGAGGTTATTTGTTAGTTAAGACTAACAAAACACTTGGTCCAGCTGTGATGGACAACTTCAAGTATGAATGGAAGATGACCTGAAGAAAATGGTCAAAGACTTGAACAAAGGGCTTCTTTACTGACAAATTGCAAAAGGTTAATTGATGTAGCTTCATAAGAATAAAGTGAGAATAGGGTTTTAAAACAACTGTTTTACTAGATACAACTGTCATAACAATGATCATAGACCTATGGGCATACCATTGTCCTAGCTCCATGTCTGGCCTTGTAATGCTCCAAAACTGGTTAATTTATAGATTCACTAACTTTTTTAGGTTAGAAATGACCTTTAAGATCACAGAATCACATAATTATTGAAGTTGGAAAAGACATCTAAATCATCAAGCTCAGCCTATGATCTAACATCATCACAGTCCCCCAGACCATGGCACTAAGTGCCACGCCCAGTCTTTTCTTAAACACCTCCAGTGATGGAGACTCCACCATCTCCCTGAGCAGTCCATTCTAATGTCTAATCACCCTTTCCATGAGGAAGTGCTTCTTAACATCCAACCTAAATCTGCCCTGGTGCAGCTTCACGCCCTGCCCTCTTCTCCTGTCACTAGTTATCTGGGAGAAGAGCCTGAGCCCCACTTGTCTACAACTTCCCTTTGGGTAGTTACAGAGAGTGGTAAGTTCCCCTCTGAGTCTCCTCTTCTCTAGGGTAAACAAGCCCAGCTCATCAGCCTCTCCTCGTAAGACTTTCCTTCCAGTCCCTTCACCAGCCTCATTGCTCTCAACATCAAGTCCAACCATTAAACTAACTCTGCCCAGCCCACTGCCAAGCAAAGCATCATGTCTACAGGACTTTCAGGGATGGTGATTCAACCACCTCTCTGGGCAGCATGTTCCAATGCTTGATGGCCCTTTGAAGACAGAAGTTTCTTCTAATGTCTAACCTAAACTTCCCCTGGTGCAACTTGAAGCCATTTCCTCTTGTTCTATTGCTTGATACTAGTGAGAAGAGATCAGCAATCACCTCTCTACAACTTCCTTTCAGGTATTTGTAGAGTGATAAGGTCTCCCCACAGATTCCTTTAGTCCAGACTATACAAACCCCAGTTCCCTCAGCTGCTCCTCAAAAGACTTGAGACACTTCACCAATCTTCTTGCCCTTCTGTAGACAAAATGAAACTCCTCTACGTCTTTCTTGTAGTGAGGGGGCTAAAACTGAACACAGAATTCAAGATGCGGCCTCAGCGGTGCCAGGTACAGGGGAATCATAGAATCATTAGGGATCGGAAGGGACCTCGAAAGTTCATCTGGTCCAATCCCCCTGACACAGCAGGATCACCTAGACCAAGTCACACAGGAACATATTCAGGCGGGTTTTAAACGTCTCCAGAGAAGGAGACTCCACAACCCTCCGGGCAACCTGTTCCAGTGCTCTGTCACCCTCACTGAAGAAGTTCCTTCTCAGATTGATGTGGAACCTCCTATGTTCCAGCTGACACCCACTGCCCCTATACTGGTACCTGGGGTTGTTCTTGCCCAGATGCAAGAACCTACACCTACCCTTTTTCTCTGCCCAGCTCTCCAGCCTGTCCAGGTCCCGTTGAGTGGTAGCACAGTCTGCTGGGGTGTGGGAGACTGTGACAAACGCCTCACTGAAGTCAGGATAGACCACATCCACCGCTCTGCCATCATCTGTCCACCTGGTTATGCCCTCATAAGAGGCTATCAGGTTGGTCAAGCATGAGTTCCCCTTGGTGAAGCCATGCTGACTGTCCCTAATCACCCTCTTGTCCATGATGTGCCTGGAGACAGCATCAGGGACAAATTTTTCCAACACCTTTCCTGGGATGGAGGTGAGGCTGACCGGTCTGTAGTTACCTGGGTCATCTTTTTTACCCTTTTTGAAAATATGAGTGAATGATCACTTCCCTACTGCTGCTGGCCACACAATTTCTGATACAAGGCTTGATCCTGTTTGCTGGCTCATATTTAGCTGGTTGACAAGCAATAATCCCAGGTGCCTTTCCAGCCACTTTTCTCCAGTGCTATAAGCCACTATCTACATAATGAAACTAGTAACCCAGAGCTTTCTTCTGTCTTGCAAAGCTAAGACAAAAGCTCAGAGACAGATTTTAAAGCTAGATCAATGTGGCCTGACATCTGTGTTTGTTTATTGCAAGAGTAATCAACTGCTGCAACAACTTGACAAAAGCTGTGAGAGATGCCGACATTGGAAAAAGACAATATGCAGATGGAACCTTTCTCTAAGACCAGCGCTGTAATTCAAACGTTAATTAAATTCAGGAAATTCTCACAGCCTACATAATAAATATTAGTCTTGTTTTTTGTACATGCCTTTGTTTTCTTTAGACCAACACGCTGCATAATAGAAGTGACTCTACCAAAGTGAGTCTCTGCTTTCACCCAGCAATAGATGAGGACTGCAAATGTCAAACAGGTGAATTGAGTGCTGTAAGTCTTACACAGGAAAGTGCAGCGTGGTGGAGTGTCACAGGACTGAAATCAGTAACGTTCCTGGCTGGTTGCTCGCATGACCGTTACTTAAGTCAAACCCCAGATGTAACTTCCCTGGTTGACAGCAAACGCAAGTTCCCAGTTTGGGGCCATAGTCTGACTCACTCTTCCAGGACCCTATTCTGAACTTTTAGCTCCTAGAAAATAAAAAATTGAACCCGATTACAGTAAAATATTCATAATCTCAGACAGAGAGATATGACGCACAGCTACAAAATCAGGAAAGGCAAAACATGTATGCAGTGTTAAATCACTCATTATTACCTGAGGGAGGCTTGGAAAGCAAAACCTTCCAAGTAACAATTAACACGAAACCCCACTGTCAGCACACACAGAGAGCATTTCTATTAATTGTTACCCTGAGCATTAAATTCAGTCAATCCTATTGTGTTGCATCTCCCAGCAACCCACAGAAAAGTTTGAATGCTTAGAGTTTGATCCAATGTTTGCTCAAACCCACTGATTTAAAGATGGTGTCTATAAATATGCTGCAGTCTCACTTTAAAAATTGCCTGAAGACATTGGACCATTTGATAGCACCAACTTAAATTAGATTTTCTGTTGACGACAACATGCTGTTCTTCTAAAAATCTGGTGGCACAAAATGGCTCTCATAACACTGCAGTTAATCATTACAAAATGGTTAAGCCAAGAAAGTATTGTTATTCAGCCTTAGTTATTTAGACTCAAAGCAAACCGGTCACACGTCCTTAATAATTAGACAGAAGCCATGCGATAATACACCAAGCTCTCCCACTGCTCAGACTTGATGCAGCACACAGCAATACAGCACAGAGGTTCAAAAGCAAGTTTCCAATGACCCACCTTGGGTACTGTATCTGGCCTGAACAGCGTCGGCTGCTGACTATTTGTAAAGCCTGCTAGAGGAACTCATTAGGCTGCAGAAGCATGGGGCTTACTGAAAGTAACTTTTCTCTTGGCATAGCTACCCAGCTCAGTAACCTGTAGTGGTGGCAACCAGCAGGCAACAGCATGCTACTGTCAGCGTGGAGGGATGGAACATTTCATTCTCTCTTGTTTTCCAGATTGAGAGGTGTTATGGATAGTGCAATGTAACTGCAGCACGGCTGTGGGGACTGCGAAGGAGGACAAAACGGTTAACAGCCTGTTTGTGTGCTGAGAGGGAGAATGAGCTCACTTTCCATAATATGCTTGCTGAGGCAATACTATACACCTTCAGCATCATGTAGACTGGGGCATGGCTCTCCGGTACCACAGCTGCAGGAAGATCAACAGCACTTGTACAGACAGGCAGTAAGTTCTGACTTGCTCATGCTCCCTAAATAGTAAACTATGGGTCTCACATTTGGGTTATGTTTTAAGACAGTCTGTATGGCTCTGCTATTGCAGAGGCTGATGGGCAGTTTGATGTTCATGCTTGAAGAAGGAATGCTGTGTGGTTCTACAGTGGCCAGCATTTCCAGGTCTCCCACAGGCTCAGCTGCAAGCTTTGTCCTGCAGCTGGATCCCTTAGGGAGCTGCTTTCTGCTTCTGCTAGTGAAATGCTGGAGCTTCCTCTTTCCTCAGGTCTCCAAGTTTTCTGGTATTTGTCTCACTGCTTTTGGACATGCAGAGATTTTTGGGAACAGATCATCAGATCAAAAGGTCAGAAGTCTTTTCCTGCTTGTGCTCTGGAGCAGTCTTTGTGTACATTGCTCATCTGAAAGACGCCAGGGACAGCTGATGTTACTAACCAGACTCTAAGAAAGCTAACCAAATTACTTTAAATTGCATTTGGTTCTGAAGTGTCAGATAAAAGGACATATCCTCAAGCTATGGCAAAACTAAGTTGGTCTGTCATCCAAAAAAAGAAAGGAAAAAAACAAGCAACAACCTTCCATTTTTATTTTAATTCACCCCTTTCCCATGTCCTTTTGTAGGAAAACAGTGCTCCCTTTTAACTTAGAAGTAGGAAGACACAATAGAAATTTTGAGATTGAACAGCAAGATTTCTGCAGCTGAAACAACTTCAGGGCAATCAGACCACAAAAAGACAACAGAATAGTTACAGGCCTGGCTTCTCAGCTACTGGGGAATAGGACTTTCCTCAAAGAAGAGAGTAAACTTATGTTTACAGAAAAACTGCAAACAGTGGGGGATCTTGAGATGAGAGTTGAATAGTCCTACCCCTCTTTGAATAAAAAAGTCCTGTTCTTCTGTATGCACATAAAATGGGTTTGGGAAGCTGACCTTTCTGCGTAGTTGCCTATTACCCGCACGGAGCACGCACGTCTCTACAGACTATGTGTGCAGGGTAGCTAGTGAAACTACTTGGCATGTGCATTTCCTTACTTCTTTATCTTCTGAGAAGGATGAGCTTTAATCTCTGCAAATTTATTATACTATTCTGTGAAGTTATGTGTGCTAGTCTTGATTGAACATTTGTTTTAAAGCATAATGAAAGACTGGTAGCCTCAAGGCTGAGTACATGGCCAGACTGGATCTCAGTCTAGCACAATTCGTAACAAGTGGTGGCTGTACTTCAGTTCTTCTCTCTTGTTTACATCTTACTGGCTTTATGGAGAACAATGAATGATACATGACTAACATGGAAATCACATCAAATGAAAACTAAATACCTTGAAGAAGCAGCAAAAATGACATCATCTCTAATTTGAGATGGTGTAGTTCCAGTGGAGCAGCTGTGTACATGCCTGGGGCCCGCCTCATGGAAATCTGATTCTATACACAACATCCATCATGCCAGTATGATGTTTCTGACTGTCTGTGATTTGGTTGTAGTAACTGGAGGAAAACACCCCAACAGATCAGCTGGTTCAAAGCATGAAGCCCTTCATACCCGTTGAGCAGTGCAGAATCATGCAAGCACGTTGCCGTAGGGCTCACAGGGATTCCTTACCCAAATTCATGACTACTGTCTCAACCTTGTGATTTACAATCCAGCCTCAAGCTACCTTACCAATCGCCCATCTATTCAGCGGTGACTCCATGGAGAACTGTGTCCCTTAGGGGACGATACGAACCTCAAGCAAGAGATTAGAGTTGTGAAAGCAGAGGTAATGCTTTCTTGAAGTTCTCCAGCATCGTAGACTGTAGAGAGTACCTTATCAAGAATGGTTGCTATTTCATTCCCTTGAAGGCACAAACAGGGTTATTATGAACAAGTAACGACAAAGAATGGCTGAAGTTTCCCCTCTTACACAGAAAAATAATCAGGTCAGTATTGGTCAGGGCATGCATTAGATGGCTGTTATAAGATGCTTGGATCTCCATTTGAAAACCAGAAGGTAAAAGAGCACATTTTTGCCATTCCACTCATCTGACCGCTCCATGTAAATCTCTCAGGACAGAGAGACAGCTGAAGGAGATGCACTGCAATGTTCATCCTCTCCAAGAACAGATCAAAGGGCAGTTGGGGAGAGCAGCAAAAGCCACCAGAAAACAAGCACGCAGCCAAGTCTTACGTGCTCTAGTCACTGCCCTTTCCTTGGGAAGGACTGTTTTTCCTAACAGTAAAGCACAACAAAGGCAATTAGTGAACGTTTCTTTGATGCCTCTGCTTTTGTTATTTGATTTGTGGCCTGCTCCATTTTCATTTACAAGTTATTCTTTACTTACTTACACGGTGTATACATATCAACAAAGCGAACAAGATAATGAAGTGAAACATCACCTAAAGCTTAAAACAAACCTGTGGGGAGGAGTTTTGTTTTCCCTTGGCATACATTCCTTGTTTGAGTGATTGACGCAGCAATACCATTGCAAAGCAAACCCAGCGTTCCAAAGGCTGACATTTGCTTCACTTCACCATAAAAAAGCTCAGTTCTCCTATTGCATTCCTACTCAGGTAAAACTTCCCAATACAAACGGATGCACGTGAGAAACGAGCATGGGCTCTGATTTCCAGCCAGTTAATCTGTCACAGTGTGAGGCACACATGTTCCACGTCTACATTCATGTATTAAGTAGCCCTTGCCCCACAGCTTGACCTTCTGCACTGATTCACTGACAGAAAGGTCCTGTGCATGCCTGTTGCTTGGTCTACGAAGCTTTTGCTTGCAAAGACATTTCTGGGGTACGGTGGAGGAGTCAGCATAATGCAAGGACCACAGGCAGTCTCTCAGGGGCCACTCTGTTTTGGAAACTGAGGAGGCTACCTGCCAAGGTACCTATTGTTATGGACATGGCTAGGCTGTGCCAATCAACCACAAGGGCACACAATACACCTGGGACTGTGCAGTTTTCTGTAAGGGACAGAAAAGCATCCTGTGTGCTGGCTGCCTCGTGGGCAGATACAGAGGGCAGAAGATTCGAGAAACATTGGTATTACACCTTTACGCCAACCCTTGCCAGACACCTGGGGAAAACCCTGCTTTAGCCTCGCACCGCAAGGGAACTGCTTGAATTTCCTGTTCACTTCCTCCTTCCAGCCAGCGTCACTTAAGATTTTCCAAGTGTCATGCAGAGACATTTGGGCCGTTTCCAGCAGACTGTTTCTCCGGCCGCCGGCTCGGGGAGATATGCAGGCTTCCCATGCTCTGCGGCCCCAGCGGCTATTCCCAGCCCTGTGCGGGAGTGGCATTCCATTCTGCCCACTCCCTTCGCCATGGCTCAGCCCGGGACGTGTCAGCAGCCCTGGCGAGCAGCTCCGCTCTCCTCCTGGAGCTGCTCCTTGGGGTCTGCGCACATGTGTTCAGCGTGCCGTGAGACTTGGACCAGGTGGCTGAACATCAATTACACGGGGTCAGCGAGGCTGCGGCTTGAATGTAAAAATGCCTTTACTTATCTGTTTCCAGCATGCTTGAGGATTGCACAGGCAGAGAAGCAGGAGCCAACACTGTGCTGAGAGTGAGGCACACATGAGCATGACGGGGAAAGCCTGCTAAGCTTTCCCTGCTTCCTGCCCCTAACTTCAGAAAAGATTCCGCTCCCCACGGCTGCAAGGCTCAGCAAGTGTGGGCAGGACCTGACAACGGAGACTCCTGTGCTACAGCAAGCACATTGCCAAACTGTAGAGATGCTTTTTCTTCCTCTTTTTTCTCCCCTTTTTTTTTTTGTTTTTTAAATCCTTGATGAACAGCAGGATTGTTTTTCCAAGCCTGCATTTCCGCAGGATGCCGGCGCATGCAGTGAGGTGGTCAGCTTCCAGCCAAGCCAGGAGCTGTGTCCTCCCAGGCACGGGCAGAAGGGCAGCCACACCAGTCTGCCTCCTGCACTGGGCCAGCACACAAGTTCCACGTGCCACATCAAACCAAAACTCAAACCTAAACACTCACAGGTTCAGAGCTGCGCTTTGGGACTCGGCTTAAACCTGAACCATCGTTGTTTTCTAATGACGCAAACAAAAACAAAAAAGAAACCCCCCACCCTCCCACAAACATTTGCAGACCTGGATAAATGGAAGGGTTTGTGCTTTATCCAAAATATTTAACTGCCCAACATCCTTGTTTTTGTGTACATCCTAATCCTATGGTCAGAAGGTAATTTTGACCAAAAAAGAATCTTTCAAACCCTAGTAAAATATAAAGGAAAACTATGGCTAGAATGAAGATTACTTGGCTCGGTCAACCAATGGTGAGAGGTGTGGACCTATCAAAAACAAGCCAAGCCCTAGTCATCTGAGTGATCTTTAGCTGCTGATTTCAGTAAACTACTTCAAAATAAAGGTTGAGATAATTTCTGATTTAATGGGATGCTTGAAATACCCCACTAAGTGTACACCTGGGCAACTAATATGATTGAAATGTTCTTTGATCTCACATAATCAAAATAAAAATATAAATCATTGGTAAATTTATATTGAAATTTGGATGGGATTTTTTGGACAATTTTTTGAGGAATGTCTGCTCTGTCAGAAGGAAAAAAAACAAACCATACAATGCTGACCTTTCAATTAATACAACAGGCTCTGGTCAAGTTTGAAATTCTGTCCCAGCCATCCCAAAAGAACCTCATGTCCCTAAAATTACCACTGGATATTAAACTTCCATGTCTCTTTTGCCAGCATACCAGTTTCTTCCCGCCAGGGCTGCACTGGGACCCGCCAGATGCCTCCGTCCTGGTGACTCTTCCTGAATCCTGCTCCAGGGACCCATGGGGAGGCCAGCCAGGCACAAGGCCAGCTCCTGATGCAGCTGTGCTGCCTTCCCAGATGTGTGGGAAAAAGGCTGTGAGAAGAGGGGCTTCCCCTTCAACTTGCCAGCAGCGTGGGGTCAGACATGCCTGTGCTTTGTCACTGGCCCCCTGACTTCCACCTGTGGGTTAATGTCCAGCCTTGCCTCAGCTGTCTCCACACCCACGACCCTGCCAGCACTCAAAGGCTATGTCTGGCCCTGGTAACAATCCCTGGACCTCCTGGGTGCTGTAGGAATGTGCAGGGGAGTGAGAGCCCTGAGCACATCCCCATCATGGCCTCCATCTCCTGCCTCCAGAAGCAGCGCCTGTACTGTGCTGAGGAAACCACATCCCTGTCTCCACTCAGTCCCAGGACATGCAACTGAAGCACACATGTTCAGAAAATGGAGTGGCCTTGTGAAACATCGCTAGGTGTTGAGGAGGGGTAACTGTGCTGCAAAAACACGATTCAGCTGAACTATATGCGGTTACTCATGCAAACTGTTTTGAGCACCTCAATATATAAAGGACACTGAGGTGCAGAAGCATGTCAAAGAAGGGCAACAAAGCTAGCGAAGGGTCTGGAGAGGCCTTATGAAGAGCAGCTAAGGGAGCTGGAGATGTTTAGTCTGAAGAAAATACGCTGAGAGGAGACCTTATCGCTGTCTAAAACTACCTGAAAGGAGGTTGCAGACTGGTGGATGCTGGTCTGTACTCACAAGTAACAAGTGACAGGGCAAGAAGAACTATTGTGCCAGGGGAAGTTTAGGTTAGACATTAGAACCCCGCTGAAAGGCTCATCAGACACCGGAACAGGCTGCCCAGGGAGGTGGTTGAATTGCCATCCTGGACTTGTTGGAAAGTCGTGTGGATATGGAGCTTAGGGAGCTTAGGTTTAGCTGTGGGCTTGGTATAGTTATGTTGATAATTGGACTTGATGTTCTTAAGTCTTTTCCAACCTAAATAATTCTATGATTTTATGAAACCCAAGTTTGCTCATTAACTTCTTCACAAGGGGTTTTCCCTTGCTGCACATAACTTCTAGTGTCTGAAAGCAAGGAACTGCCCTTGCAAGGCTGCGATTCGATTGGCAGCAGCACCTTCAGCTTTCAAATGGACAAAAAAGGACACATGAAAATCAAGAGCTGGTCCTTAGTCTCTCAGAAATATGTCTGTGACAAAAATCACCTAATTTCATTATAAGCTTCATCAGCGGCTGCTGTCAATTAGCTGCTGTCATTTTAAAGCAAATAGCTGTTGATAAACACCAGGAAATACTCACATTTGACTGTGCTTTTTGCTGCTCGGGAGCAAATGAGGTACAGCAAATAGCACAAGGCATCAGTTTCCTAAGGGAGAAGGGTTCCAGAAGATAAGCTGCCTTCCTTGGCAAGCAAAGATACCGAAACTGTAAGCTACTAAATTAACTTTGAACTCTCTCAACTTCTTGGATCAGTATAATACAATATGAAGAATGTTCCACTCCTTGACCAATTGTTGGCTTGGAAAAACAGAACTGTGAAAACTAAAAAACACAAACTGTGCTATGAACAACTCAATTAAAACATGGATAACAAATGTGTTTGCTTATAGTATAACTGAGTAAGCAAGAGTGCAGCTAAAGCAAATCTGGTCGGGCTTGCAAATATTTTTTTGCACAAAATTTTGCACAAAAAATACGTGGTAGGTTCAGTACCACAAGGACGTCCTGTGGTGCAATTACTGCACAATAAAGCCCAGATGTTCCACGTTAAAAGCTCAATGAAAAGCAATCTTGAATTTCTGAAACCACTTCAGTTACTTACAGAGTAAAATAACAAAAATAACATCATTTTATTACATGAAGCTTATCTTGTCGGGATGTTCGTCTCTCAATGTCAACATTTTACCCCTTTGAAATATGGAAATCTGACAGAACTCTGTGTCTTCTCCTACCAAATGTAGCGTGACAATATGAGATGTCATTTAATACCTCTAAAAAACAGAATTACTCCAAATATATTGCTGAAGACTTTATCTGAGCAAGCTTCTATCCACTCACAAGGAAAAGTGAGTAAAGAACCAGAACGTGGCTTTACCCTGAGAGACTGAAGAAAATGGACACATGCAAGAACCTTCTCATCTTCTTCACTAACTCCAGGGATGCACAATAATATGCTTTTGGAGTAACATGTCTTTGGTCCTCAAATAAATTTAGACAGTGTTAACACGCATCTGCATAGTAACAGAATAGTAGCTTTGATTTAATTCAAACAGACATAACAGAAATAGCTCTTAAAGAAGTCTTAGGAAGAACGACTAATTAATATCAAACTAGGAGAGCAAAAAAGAATTTTAAGGAAGACTTTAAAGAATAATGAGAGAAAGAGACCTCTAAGAAAGCTCTCTTACTGATGAGTAGAGCAGACAGCATATGAGAAAGAATGAACCAGAAATACAGAGCTTAAAGCTGTGGACAACAACTAGGATGAGGAATAATGGTGTCCTAGGTTAAGAGTTAAAGGCAAAACCCTCCAACACAGACATTGAGCTTTCCCTCTCATGAAGGGAGGAAATGGGTATAAACTTGAATATAGAAGGTTCCACCTCAGCATGAGCAGAAACTTCTTTAAGGGTGGTGACAGAGCACTGGAACAGGTTGCCCAGAGAGATAGTGGAGTCTTCTCTGGAGGCTTTCAAAACCCAACCGGATGCAGTCCTGTTGTGACCTGCCCTATGTGATCCTGCTTTGGCAGGGGGGTTGGACTAGATGGTCTCTAGAGGTCCTTTCAACATTCTATGATTCTGAGATTCTACATTCTCATATGTGCAACACAGCGAGGGTGTTAGTCTGCTTGACATCATATGCTGCCGATAGGTAAAATTCTGGCTCTGATAAAAGAAAAAAACTCCCAAAATCCCCATTTGGACAGCACTTCTGCTGCTCATCTAGAACATGATGCACACTGTGACCCTCTTTGTGGTAACACTACCACCAGTGCTTAGCTGTTGGTGTCAGTGAAAATGAGGGGCATTGACTTATGTAGCTGTCTGCATGCCACCTCCTTTGCTCAGTTCTTCTCATAGTTCTTTGACAGAGCTGCTCCTTCTTCACGGCTCCATGACTGAATGGAGAAAGGATCCTCTCTAAACTACCCAGTCATTCTTTCAGAGTTCAAAGAAATTTTGAGTAAAGTGATCAGATATGCTGTGAGGCTCCCCAAAAAGCTGGTATCATAATTCTGTCTGACTTTCTTGCAGAACGTCAGACTTATTCAAAGATGAGACACAACGTACCCTTGTTTAAACAGACACAAATAAGCCACGTATGCCAATGTGGAAATGCCTCAAGTGAAGCTTTTCTAAAATAGAATGGCAACATTTCTTTTTGAGAGACCTTCTAGGCAGAGCCCTTTCTGAAGCAGTGCACAGGTAGGGAGCTTGGAATTTTCCAGACTCAAAGTGCATGCACTAAGTGACAGAAGAAATCGGTAAATCAGATTGACAACTCATTCCTAGATCACCTGGGTAGTACACAAGCACCATTACATCTTGTCTGCTGTGATCCTAGTGTGTGCATTCACAGTGGTCATGTCCAGCAGGGTGGGCCAAGTGGTTATGTCCTGGGTTAATATAAAAAGTCCTCCTGTTTCAACCAGACAAAAGCTTCCAGATATAACAGGACACATCTGGGAAAACATGGATGCAAGAGAGCCACAGAGCATTGGCACATTTTAACTCGGAGCAATAACTCAGGCACCTATGGCAGCAATGTAGTCTCACTATGAAGTCATAGAAAGAAGCTCATAGTGCTTCTCTTGAGCTTATCCTCTCTTTTTAAGAATTATTGCTGCTTTTCATTGGATGACACTTCCCCTAATATCCCACCTTACAATGTCTCAGAAATCAAGAGAATTATATCTCATACACTACTATTTTCTTCCTATATAAATCTCTCTATAAGTATCTGAATATGTTTTCATTTTAAGTCTCCATTGTGATCTGTTACTTGAAATCACTTTTGCAAATATTATTCTAACTTATTATCTCAATTTTCTTTTATCTGACAGTCATTCCCTTTTTTTTTTCCTGGGATGCCATTGGTCCCACCAGAGTATACCTTGAGGGAGGAAAAAAAAAGAGTAACTTTCATTAGGGACAATTTAAAAATATACCGAGGGGCACCAATAAAATAATCAGATGTTACGAAAGCACTCATGAAGCAGTGTGCTTTGGTTAAGGCAAAACTAAATCATCATTAGCAGATATATTCTCTCTAAAAAGAAAATCAATCCAAGAATTACATTTTAGATCCAATATATTTGCAGGGACAGAAAGAGGGAAAAGAAATCTGCAAACCAGGCTAAACTACAGATAGTTAACACTACGTTTAAGCCACATGAATTCTTAAATCTACAATTTAGAGTAGTTCTAAAGTTATCTGAGGCCTTTAACATCACCAGTGATTGTATGCCAAAGTGTGCTAAAGATAACCGGGGGCTGATCCACTCCATTTGGCTGTCTCTCCTAGTATTTCCATTCAGCAACAACACTTCCTTATTTCTCTTAAAGCCTGCAACTGGCTCTCTCTTGTTTTGCCAGAGACACAATTTCTTTTCCCCCAGTCCTTAGGTATCCTAAACATCCTCCTCCTTTTTCTTCTGCCCATTTCTTCCTCTTATGAGAAGTATCCATCTATCAGCTAGCAAGACATCCAGTCAACTGCTCTGAGTTTCCCTCTTTCTCATTCCTGGCTTTCTCCTTAATCTGATTTCAGTTTCCTCCTGTGTACAATTTCATTCCCTCAATAGCCTCCAGCAGCTATAACTAATTCACATATATATGGGTGTCAAATCAAAACCAGTTAGCTTTTTAATCCAAGCTAATAAAACACTTCGTAACATTCACACATTAACCTGTGCAACAAATAGTACGAGATTCAATGTGACAAACAGAATGAAAACACATAGAATATGATTGGCAGCAACCCACATGTTATTATTCAGGTGCTGCTACTGCCCTCACACTGGAACTTTGTCACTTTGCAAGCACACTTGAACAGAGCTGTCACCACAAGGAAGAAGCACACCCCTCCTCCCAACCTCAGCTGCCTACACCCAACCTGTGCCAGCCCAAGCTTCTATGAATACAAGTGGTGATCTGATCCAGGCTAAAGTTAGCTCTCACCCCTTTTCTCTTTTGGGGTACTGATCAGTTTAAAAAGGCAATTGTCCAGTTTGGTTCACCACATGACTACAGAAAGACCTGTGCTGGCCAAGGGCAGGGAGCAGCATACAGCTGGAAAATGGGATAAATATTTTGGTGGCCATGCAGCTCTAATATTTCATGGAAACAAGACCAAACTTCCTCATTCACATCCACTGTGATGTTTCATCTCCTGTGAGGCCACCACCTTAGGAACTGTTGCATCAGGGCTACAAGGCAGATCAATTTATTTTTCCAAGATATTTTGCAAACCCAACATTTGGAGATTCAAGAAGCTACGATCAGATTGTACCCGCTAGCCTAGGTGGTTAGGGTACCTCCTGTAGACTATTAACACTGCAGTCTGCAAGCAAGAACATGAAGAATGAAGTAGCCCATGTAACAGCTGAAGCTCAGGTATCACGCTGCTCATGCTACAGCACAACTTAATAAAAAGAAGAGTGTTACCATGAATGCACCTTTTCAAGTCATCTGATCACAGAGATTTCATTATTTCACCTAAAACACTTGCATTACCACCAGCCTGCACTGTTTTCAATAGCATGTGGTAACATCAACCATTTAGCACTACTCAGCAGAGCGTTGTTTCTATCAAAACACGGCACAGTAGCATATGACACGTGAGGTCCTTGTTTATGTCCCTTCCCAGGGGGCTGTGGGTCCCCAGCATGCTACCTCTTCCTCAGCCACCATGTGGAGAGATGAAGAAGCCATGCAGATCAATGGGCAAGCTCCACGTGCCAGCTGCAGCTTGAATTAGAATTATTGGGTGTTGCAACACCTGCTGCAAAAGCCTAGAATTTCCATTCCTTAACATATTATCCCATCTGACCACAAGATAAAACCACAACAGGTATCTATAAGGAGGGCAAAGTCACTGAAATGAGGCGAAAGCTGCAGATAGTAGGATTAAAATCTAATAGGAAGGTTTTTGAAAAAATGTAACCAAGGTCCCACACTGACCACAGAGCCCTGAGGGCTGACAAACGCAGCTACAAGCCAAGCCCTAGCAATCACGCATTTTGCTGCAATCAGGCCTGCTCCAAAGCCTGCTCACATGGATGACACTGTTTCTATTAAATTCACCAACGGGCAAATGTTCTCTCTCACCTCTTTCACCTTCTTGTGACAATCACCTGAAAGTCTGCACTTCTGTTTACATCAGCACCTCAAGTGGATAGTCCCAACCACCTATGCAGCACTTAATTTAGCTGTTTTGGGATTGGACAATCTAAATTAAACAACAATTTATTTATAAACATGCCTCTGATTTCTAAAAATAAGCCATAGCTTCAATTTCTCAGTCCTCAGATGAGACTTAACTCACTCACTTGTCTGGACATATTTCACCTGCAGGCTAACTTCTCCAAAGTCCTCACTGGTATCTACTGCACAGCATTTTCTGGTGCTTTTTTAGGGAAATGAAGAAGCTGTGGGGCTTGCTGCACTATTGTTTTAAGAAGTTAGCCAATCTGAGCAAAATTAACAGTGGGGTACTTCAAACAATCTGTCTCTTCCCAGTTCTGCGCTCAACATGGTTTTGCTGAAGGCATTAATCTGTACGGCTTGCGGAGATGATGAGTTGGTTGTTTCTCTTAACAGAACGATAGATAAGCCATCTGGCAAAGACAGACGCAGTTCCTTACTTTCTGATACCAAGGAAACCGTTGGGTTTTTTTCCCTGCACTCTCTCCTCAGTAAAAGTCATAAGGGCGATACACTTACAGCATCCACGCTGACGGCTGACAGCAGGACTTCCATCAGGACCAGCAGAAGCCCCAGCTCCCTGCAGGGAAAGGTGGATAAACACGGCATTGTTTTCCGGCCAGCACACAAACGGGCACGTGACAAAACTCTGCGACTTTAAAATTAAGAGCCATTTCCAAAAGGCTGCCGAGCGGAATTACTTACTGACAAACAAAACTACGTGCACCGGGAAGCGGCGAGATGTCCATTTTCGCCCCTTTCTTGCTCCGGGGGCTCGGCTCGGGGCTTCCTCCCGCCGGACCGCCGCCCCTGCAAAGGCAGAGAAGAGCCTGGGGGTAACGCGGGTGCCCACGGAGGGCTCCGCGATGCCGCTGCCGGGACGGGGAGCAGCCCCACCGCCCGCGCCGCTCCGATACGGGGTCGACGGGGCGGGCTGGCGGGGGTGTTCTCGCACCGTTCCGGGCGCGGCGTCCAGCTACCCGCGGGGACGCGCCACCGGCCCCCTCCGCCACCCGTTCCCGCGCCCGCTCCGCACCGCTGCGCGCTCCCGTGCCCTCCTGGGCGGCCGCGGCTCTGTGGGTCGNGAGGAGGAGGAACCGCGTCCGGCGGGTAGCGGCCGAGGTTGCGCCCTCACAGGGTCCCCGCCCGGGGGGAGGAGAGGAGAGGGGGCTGCCACCGCCCATCGGCTACGGCGCGTCCAGTCCCTCGCCCCCGCGGGCAGTGAAGAAGCCGTGGCAGCCGCATGTGGGGCCGGTCCTGTGGAATCCCTCACTGAGCCGCTGCCGCCGCCGCGCAGGGAACGAGTGCGCGGTGCGGTGCGGTGCGCGGCAGAATGCGGCTCTGGCTGGGCTTCGGGCTGCTCCTGAGCGCTGAGCTCAGCGCCGTCTCTGCCGCGGTGAGTACGCGGTGGAGGGGGAGTGGGGAACGGGGTAACCGTGCGGGACCCTCTGACGGGGTGGCGATGGGACGGGACGCTCAGAGGTCCCCATCTCCGCCGCCTGCCCCCGCCTCAGCGAGTTGCGCAGGGTCTGCGCCTTCTCTGGGGCGGAGCAGCCAGGTGGGCTTTGGCGGGAACGTGCCGCGGGCAGGGGGCACAGGTCGCTCCTCCCGAGCTGGCGGCGGGTACCGGGCTGGCGCCCGGGACGGGCCCCGCCGCGCTCTCGCCATCCCAGGGCTCGGCAAGGAGCGGCTGTGTCCGGAGACGGGAGAGAAGAGCACGAACGTGAACCCAACCGAGACTTGAAAGTTTCAAGTTGTGTTTCTGCAGTAAATAGAACATGCAAACAAAAAAAAAAAGGGAATGCTGTAGGAAAGAAAAAAAAGCGGTTGGTCGCTTGGACTGAACTTGCCGTGCCCGGTGCCGTTAACCCCTCGTGATGGGCAGCGGGGCTGGAGACCGGGCAGGATCCCTGATATTGTTAATAGTTAAAGTCAGTTTTGGCACTTTTCCCTGTGGGGCCAGATTGAGCCACAGACATTTTAAATCGAAAGTATGCAAGTAGTCTGAAAGTTTTGCTCCAGGAGCTAATTTTATCACTGAGATATTAGCTATCCGCTGTCCTTAACTTAAAGGACTCTCTTTCCCGGCGCTCCTGAAGCGTGTGTGCTGTTCCTTCTGCACCTCCCAGTAAAGAGCAGTTGAGATAATGCATTGAACTGGGTCACCTTTTCGTGTCCCCTGGCCTTCTTGCCCGGTTGATGCTGTAGCGGTGAAGTTCAGGAGGACAGAAAACCCACCAGCATGGATTTTGGTCATGCTTCCTGCTGTAAGACCTCGTATTAGGATTGTAATCAGTTGAAGGAAGTGTGAGGAAAAGAGTTGAAACTTTTTCTGCAGTTTCAGATCAAATTAAGTTCTAGAATGACTTTTCTGTGTGACCATGGGGATAATGCATACACCTTGAATGAGCTGAAGGAAGCACTGAACATCTGATGGCTTGTCTGCTGTTCCTAGGCTGATAATATCAGGCTTGCTGGGACTGCAGTAAATCACTTGGTGATGCACCTCTTAGGCAATTCAGACATCACTTGGCATTAGGCTGATTAAACTGTATTCCTTTCAGGATATGATTAATTTTCGTGAATCAAAGTCTTTTGCAGTAAACAATTCCCATTTGAGGTCTGAATTTGTTCTTCCTAAAGGTAAAATACTTGTCTGTGAGCTGTGGTCCTGTGCAGTCCTTGAGTAAACCATGGCTGTCAATCAAAGACAGAAAACTGTGTAGGGAAGAGGTGCTTATTAAGAGAAAATACATACTTTCATGTGAAATGTGCTATTTCAGGTCTTCTGTAGCAACTCTGAAGAGGTTCTGTTTTAGAAGTGTCCTCTATACGCTGATAAATTAGAATGTTTATTAGAATGATGATCTGGAGCTGTTAATTACACTATGAAGTTACTCCCATAATTAACCATTCTTTTTATGCCATGCTGACTGCAGATTGACAGCTCCTCATCAGCGTCACTGGGAAACACAAGCATGCTGTGGAAGTTGAGCTCCTTGCAGTTCTGTTGCCTTAGACAAACTTTCAGCCATACATGGGTGGCCTTTCGATCAATTAAATTCTTCTGGCATTGTCCCCAGCTCCACAGTGTTTGTGCTGTCACAAATGACTACCCAAAAGGTGATTGAGACAGCTGTTGGCTGGCAGTGTACCAGGCATGGGTGGTGGTCAAGGACCTTCTCTTTCATGTAGGCCCTTGAGCTGAGGTGGCTGAGTAATTATGGCTGGGTGGTGTGATCCACTGCACACCTGGGCAGGACCTCTTACTTCTGCTCTTGGACAGCTGGGAGAGCTGGCCCGGCGTGCCTGTTATCCTCAGATGAACACGTTCCCACTGTTTACATCTGAAGAGTAGCTGTGTTAGCAGAGGACTGCGTGGTAGGCAGGGTTGCATTCAATACTGTTTGCAGTAGGCTGAAGCAGGAGCTATTTTTTCCTGAAAAATAAAATGATGCTACCTCTTACCCTAAACTAGCTTATGTGAGCTTTATTTTAAAAAACAAACCGTTTCTACGCATCCACACTGTTGCCGTGGCCTTCATCACAGAACCACTGAGGCTGGAGCACACCTTGGAGTTAGTCTGGTCCAATCCCCTACTCAGAGCAGGGCCAACTCCAGCAGGCTGCTCAGGGCTGTGCCAGCCAGGTTTTGAATATCTTCAAGGATGGAGACTCCTCAACCTCTCTGGGCAGCCTGTGCCAGCACTTGGTCAACCTCACAGGAAAAAAGTGTTTCTTCATATGTAATTGTGGTTGTGCAGGGGTGGCTAAATGAGACTCGAGACCGTGCCTGTGGATGCAAACACAGTGGAAGCAGGTTGTGCTGTGGTGGTGATGCTGAGCTATAGCAGGGCTAGCAGACAGAAAAATGTGTTTTATTGCTGACATGTCCATGATTAAATACATACAAGGAGATTTGGAAGGGCTGCTCTCAACGGGTACATTTGTCTAGAGAAGCCGGCCTTGAGCCAGCTACTGTCAGGATCATGTGCCTCAGAACAGAACAGGGTGCTGCTGGAATGTAGATCCCACCAGTTACCAAGTGACGCTATGAAATGCATCCAGATGTGACGCTGGAAGCTTAGTGGGTTTTCCATTGACCACTTATAATTAAAAATTAATTATAGCTAATCTGGGCTGTTGTGCTGTTCTGTGTTACTCTAGGGAAATTAATTTTCAAATGATAAGGAGGGCAGAGTGGAAGACAGGGCAGTAGATTAAGATGTTTCCAGGTCAGACTGGGAGTCTGCTCTCATGAGATGGTTACAGAGAAGCCTGTTTTGGTGGAGGGGCTCTCATTTCTGACACCCTTCATGCTGCCATTTCCTTTGCCGTTTCCTAACATTAGTACTGCTTGGTTGAGAGATGGCAATGCCATGGAAATCCTGCTTCCATGTTTTGGAACCTTGTCCATGCTGCTGCTGCACCACTGCCCTGTGCTTTCTGCAGTAGAGCAAGATCTTCCTCCTGCGCTTGAGCCCTGGGATGAGTTGCCTTCCTCACAAGTGGGCTGGCTGCTGCATAGCAACGAAGGAGATGCCCTGTTTGCCATGGCTTAGCAGTCTCTCCAAGTTCCCGGCCCATCTCCGTTTCCACTTTTAGTGTTGGCAAAACAGGAGCCAGGCCAGAGCTGAGAGCAAGCTCTATCCAGCTACTAGTGGAAGGCAGGCCAAAACACTGATAAAAGGGTGAATAATTTTTTCCATAGAGGCAGTGCTGATTCCACCAGTGCTGTTAGAGCTGAGCGTGTGGTGGCAGCTGGGGATGCACTGGTGGGAGGCCAGGAGGTTCCTGTCCCTGGGTAAGGCCTGTCTGGGGCGTGGTGCCCAGTCTGGCTGGGTAGAGGCATCTCTG
The DNA here is from genome assembly GCA_013400115.1 of Rhinopomastus cyanomelas. Classification (NCBI taxonomy): domain Eukaryota; kingdom Metazoa; phylum Chordata; class Aves; order Bucerotiformes; family Rhinopomastidae; genus Rhinopomastus; species Rhinopomastus cyanomelas. The sequence goes on from VXBP01010087.1 coordinate 1,318,986, forward strand.
CTGTATTGCCCTTACGCTGCCTTTGTGTTACCCCTCCTAGTTTTAAATCATATTTGAGGCCACAGTCTGACACATGCAGCTCTAGCCCAAAAGCAAAACGAATAAATTGCTTCCCACTAATCTGAACAATTTGTCTATTTTTTTTTCCCATTGAAGACACTTTATGGAGAGGAAGATGAACGGGACGAACAAACAGAGAGCAGACAAAAAAAATTACTTGGTCTTTTGGCTGAGGAAAAGTCTTACCATTGAGTCTCTGTCACTGGCAGCACTTCACCTGGACGTGCTTTTACTATTGAAATAGTGCTGGGTCAGGCACCTGCCTTCTCCAGCTGGTCCTCTCTAGGATTGCCACTGTCTTTGATGCCAAGAAATTGTCCCCTAAGGCCGTTTGGTGTCCCTGAATGTCCTAAAGGACTAACCAATACCAAGAGTATGTCTAACAGACTCTGACAGGTTTTCATTCAGCATGGAGATATGATCACTTCAATTCAGGAAGCAGCATGGCCAGAAACAGACCCAAATGCCTTCCAATGAGTTAAGCACCTTTCAGGTGAGAAGGGTTCAGAGAGAAATGGGGAATAGGATTGTTTCTTGCCCCTTGTCAGGCTATGTCAGAGTGTGAGGGAGTCTGAAGTAGTACAGCACTCCCCTTTCATCCTCTCAGAGCAAGGTGACTTGGCTAGAAGGGGTATTAAGACCTGCGCTGCCAAGGGTGCACCACAGAGGGCCATGACAGCTTCGGCAAACAGGTGGACTTCCAGCCTGTAGCAAGGAAGGCCACCTGTTGAAGCAGTAGTCATGAGTACACCTGTCCATTCCCAGCAGTGGGTGGTCCTTTGGTCAATATATGTTTAGATCGATACTTCTGGGCATGAGGGAATGGGCCTCTTGACCACTTGTTCCTAGGGGAATATCCTTGCCATGGAATAGTAGAATGGTTTAGGGTGGAAAAGACCTTAAGGATGATCTAGTTCCAACCCCACTGCCATAGGCAGGGACATCTGCCACTAGACCAGGTTGCTCGAAGCCCCATCCTGCCTGGTTTGGAACACTTCCAGGGATGGAGCATCCACAGCCTTCCTGTCAAGCTGTTCCAGTGCCTCATCATCTTTATAGTGAGGAATTTCTTCCTAAGCTCTAGTCTAACTCTACTTGCTTTTAGTTTGACTAAAAGCCATTGCCTCTTGTCTTATCACTAGAATCTGTCATTGAAAGTCCCTCTCGAGCTTTCCTCTAGTCCCCCTTGTCATAGGCCGATTTCGGTAGGGCAGTTTGGCAGAAGTTAAACTCCCTTGCTTTCTAACTGGCCTCAGATAATTCTGGGTGGCTAGGGGCGGCTGGGTGATGGCCAATCAAACACTTTACCGTGAGAGGTTTCATACATTCTTGGGAACAGAATTAAGACTCAAAATGGAATCAAGTGCTGAGCTATTTTATTTAACAAGTGCATGAGGGGAAAGGAGAGAAAGGAGAGAAAAAAAAAATGAGGTTACCACCAAGGATCTGCAAGTGGGAGTGGTCCAATGTTCTGACTAAGCTTCAGATGGCATGGAAGAGTGCTGCAATGCTTCCATGGGTCTCTGCTGATCTTTGTGTCTGATAGACCGTGTGCTCCTCTCCTTGCTGGTCTTTGCTTTTTTATAACGTTTTTGGAGCCACTTTGTATGCCCACATCTCCACTTGGCAGTGGAATGCACGCCTAATTCTGTCTCTAGAGGGTCCTGGAAAGTCTTTCAGTTGACCTGGGTTTTAGGTGCATGCGCTGAAGACCTGGGGTCATTGACTCTGAGACAATAGGGTGTGCACTTGTTTGCAGTGGTGATGGGCTCCTGGTGTTAACAGGATATCTGTTCTGCCAGCTGTCTTGAGGCAGACCATACTTCCAGTCCCTTACACCCCTTTGGGTACCAGAAGGCTGCAATAAGGTCCTGGAGCCTTCTCCAAGCTAAACAGCCCCAACTCCCTCAGCCTCTCTTTATGGGAGAGGTGTTCCAGCCCTGCTATCCTTCCCGCCTGCTTCCTCTTTTCTACAGTGTCATAGCATGGGATGCTGGAGCCAGGAGGGAAGAATAGGCTCTTTTGGGATCACATACCTGTTTGCTGCCAGCGGTGTCGGAGAATGCAGTCCCTGAGATTCTCTGAGTACTAAGTCCTGATTCATCCCTGCAAACTTCATTCCTGGAGCCAGCTGTTGAGTGTCAGCACATGAAAGTGTTCCTGGACCATACTACCAAGTAGCAGAGTTTTCACTTCCATGTAGGTGTGTGTACCAGATGCCTGCAGGACTACTGAAGTACTTCATTGCGACTGCTGTGCTTGATGTATATAATCCTTGGGTATACTTTGGTTATATAATACCTGATCTTATATAGGATATATTCACTGCCAGTTGCCTTGATCATGTAGAGAAAATGTAGGATAATCTGCTGTAGGCAGCTAAGACAATTGTTTAGAAATGTCAAAAGCCATCTCTTGGGATAGGCTTATGAATATTGTTCTTTTTATAGAACTAGACTAAACAAAGGAAGATTCAACAACCTCAACATGAGAATAAATTGACTTACTTCATCAGTGTTTAGAATGTACATAGTGCTCCCTTCCCAGAATTTCCGTTGATTTTCCTGTCACAAAGGCCCTTAACACCTTGCAAGGTTTGGTTGGGCATAGGCCGTGAGCTGACTGCAATAGTAGCCTGTGCCTTTAGTGAGTGATTGAAGGTGTGAAATACTGCTGCAGTTTAACAATGTTTGTGACAAGATATATTTTTGACTTTTCTGGGTTGTGACTGGCTGGAATTATTCTTGGTGTTTTAATACATGAGAAAAGTATGTGGTATTAGCCTTCCAAGAGTCTTTATATAGCAATGGCTTGGGCAATGTGGAAGTAAAATTCAGAACAAGTTATAACACTGTCAACGTGGCCGTTGCTGTCATTATGCCACTCTAATCTGAAGTGGCTTGCAATAATGAAAAAGGCAACTGTGTTCTTCACACATAATAGGTAGTGGAAAATGAGCAGTGTGTTGTTACTGTCTGGCACGTGTAAACAGATAAAGGGTGACCAAAGATTTAATCAGAAATAGTGTCTGATTTAACTGTAATTTTTCTGTAGCATTGAGGGAAATATGTGGATGCATGTAAGCAGATTTGATTAAATGTTTCAAAAGACAAAACTCCAACTGTTTAACCTGCCTTTACCTCCAGCATATTCTCTTACAGCAGAAGGAGCATGGGTAAACCTTCTGAATTGAAAAAAAATCCCATTGTATATATTTAAAAGCACTTTGTCTTCCAGTCCCTTGTACTTCTTCTGTCTGTGGTTCAGCTCTGAGTTCACTTGTGACCAATTTGGTTGATCCAGTATGTCCAATATGTGTTTTTCAGGAAACCTCCCACGTTGTACCTGTTTCCCTTGCATTTCCAACATGGGCAAAAAACCACTGTAAACCTTAAGGTTGTACTAATGCTCCTTGACTTAGGTGAATATGTGAGGAATGGTAAGAAATCCCTCTTTTTTATCTTGGATTTGCCAATTTGTTAAGAGTCTGAAAACTTGTATTTATGGGTCCCAGTGAGGATTGTAGTCCTAATGTTACACCCGTGCTGGGATTCTGGTGCAAGGTGCAGCAGTGCTGGAGCAGGTGCCACAGGAGTCAGTAGCCTGGGAATGTGCTTGGGTGGAGCTGAGTCAGCCTCTCCTCACAGCCTGCAAAAAACCCCTTTTTATTTTTTCTTGGCTTGGATTGCCTTACAGTAACATAATAAGGAAGTCATGGCCAAAGATGACATGAGGGAAGCCAAAGAAGAATTGGAAAAGGATGGATTTTCCTTTTTGTTCATGTTACCTTCATGTCAAGAGGATGCTGTCCTCGCACATGTTCTGAAATAAATGGCATAAGATTTTGAAGTTGGTTGCCAACTTTGTTCATAGAAAGCGTAGCTGTTTTAGCAAAGTTATTCAGATACTTCTGCGGAATTTTGTGTCGCCTGGAGGGTTTTTTTTGGTGAATTGAAGACAAGAACTACTAAACATCCTCTGTCCCCCTCCTTTCCTCTGCATTTTCTTTCTGTGTGTGCCCCCACTGCCTTCACCTTTACTGCTGCTGGCAAAGAGCCTCTTGGAGGGTTTGAGGAAGGGTGTGCATCTTCAGCAGAACAATGTAAAAGACAAAACACAAAGTACTGTCAAGTGTGCAGAGTAAACAAATTGCAGAGTAATAATTAATTTTCTTTCATCTTTTTGTAGCTTTGATCCACTAGTAATGATGACAGAAACAGTGCTTTGAGATTAAAGTTTTAATGAGAGACAATGCTTAGAAGAAATTATCAGTTATGAAATAAACACAATAATTGATTTAATATAGAAGGATTAGTAGGAAGACCTATAATATTGTAATGAAAACCTAGTGAGTTGGTTTTGCATTCAGAAGAGTTACAACCTTTTATAGATTAAGCAGGGGACAAACTATCCATTATTCTATCTGTAGAAAGAGATAGCTACCTTAAAGAACATTTCAAATACAATACATTTACCTAAAACATTTGCTGTCCTTGTGGAGAGCCCTGCCAATCTGTTAAAATGGGAGCAGAGGAGATATACTGAAGAACTTGAGGTTGTAGACCCCATTCTTTATCTCCACATCAAGATGGGGTGAAAGTCACACATCCATTCTAAATGTTGAACATTTTTTAAAGGTGCCACAAGTCTAGATGAAAATTAGTCAGGACAACTAGCATTCTATCTCCTCTACCATATTCAAAAAACAGTGTCCAGCCCTTTCTCTGCCCGCATTTGCCTCGGCTGCTGTGGGTTTTATAATCTGTCTGGCTACATGGGAGGTCTGTCATTTCACCAAGATGCTCAACCTTCTAGCAGAGATGCCCTCTCATATGTCTTCTGTACAATGTTAACACTGGGGCTTGAACTTGGCTGAGCATTTCAAGTGGGTCAGTGGATGAAAATGTTCTCATTGGCCAATATAGTTGATGCTGTTCTTGCACGAGGATTATTTCAACAGGTACTCGTGTTGGAAGTTCACTGTGAAATACGTAATCTTTCATGCTGATAAACACTGGCTTAGGGAGAAATACATTGTTTTATAAGCTGGTTCTATTTCAATGGTCAATTTATTATCTAATAGTCCATAGTTTTGTATACAGATACCAGAATGAGAAAGCCTTGGTTTGTTTCTTGTCATGACAAATGTTTCAGTTGTAGCTAAGGGATAAAAGTAATTAGCCCATTTTCACTGAATAGCTATGTGCTGAGTGGATATTGTAAGTCTTTTGGTCTTAATAGTCCAATTGTTTATCTAGTGGAAGAAAATTTGTTTTCTAGTCTAGTGAAGACTTTTGTTGAAATAGCTGATAGTTTAAAAGCATTGATGAAACCCAAATAAGGCTGAAAAATTATACTGCTATGGGCTTACAGGCCTGTAAAGGATTAGACCAAGAGTTTGAAGAAAAATTAGTACATTAATATTTTGGAATCATAGTGCACACATTAAGGGAAAAATCAGCTAAGTGAGGTTAGACTCAAACATTCCAGGAATTTTTGTATTGTGCTTGAAGTTCTGTCCCTTTTATGGCAATGATAAGTCAGTTATCTGCTAATAGAATACAAAAGGACAAATTCAGCCTCCCATAAAGCTAAAACACACGTGCCAGCAGCCTTCAGTGCCAAAACTTATTATTGTATCTGTAAATACATGTATGTTGTAAGGTTTTGTAAGAACAAGCAAGAAAGACTAGAACTATGTAATTGTTTGTAGTATTACAGCTTTGCTTGAGAAAATTATGAGGGTTTTTTTTGCTAAAACTGTCAAGTTTTCTAGCTGAAGTCTGTTGTCTGGGACGGTGTCTTTGTTAAGAACAGCTGTATTTTTGGAATCAGCATGGAGGTATTTACAGGAAAACGGTGGATAGCAAGAGGCATGAATAAAAGCCAGAAGTTAAATGCTCAAGATTATCCTAGGGTGTCTATTTTTTTTAATCATTTCTGTTTTCCTCAATGGCACAGTGATTCTGAGAAGTCAAGGCTGCGTGACTGATCCCAAGGGGCTAGATTTGAAACTTGGGTATGAAACATCCTGGAAGCCAGGGATTAGAATAAATTGTCAAAAACTGGTATTACAAAAAGAAAAAGTCAGGAAGGAGGGAGACAACTAAGGCTGGAGCCCTGCACTTAGTTTTGATTATAACTGGAGAACAACTGTGGGGCCTGACTGGCTTCTGGCCTCTGCTACTAGCTGTGAGAACCCCCCCCAGCTGGAAGTCCCAGTCTGGAAGGGGTTGTTACTGTAAGTCTCAGCTGGGGAAAGACTCAGATATGGGTTCTGGTGATGGTAATTCTTGCGTAATGAAGCCTCACTGTTAGTGACTTTCTATAGCTATTTTGAAATGTACTTCCCATTATGGACCTTGGTGATGTAGCAAATGTTGTGCCAGAGCCTAAGGTCTTTGGGTTAAATTATGTCTCGCTTCGTGCTCTTGAGAATGCCAAAATAATAGTTCAAATCATGCAGAAAAACAAATCCATCTTGCTGGGGACATCATGCCTTTGAAAGTGTTCTCTGATTCACACTGGCCAGGCAAACAGTGCATGATGACTGTTGATGCATTTTCCAGGAATAATGTGCTTGACAGGGATGGAGACTATAAGTTTTAATGGACTGGATGTGTCGTGAACATTAGAAAAGCTTTGAATGGTAAATCCTGAGACATGCAGGCAGGCAAGTACCATAGCTCCTTGGAGATTCTAGCTCAGTTCCCTCTGTCCTGTCAGTTGCAGAGTGATTTTTTCAAAGTTGCTAATACTTTCATCTTCAACTTAATTTGTTTCTAGAGTAGTCGATGGTGCTAAGGATAGGACTTTTCCTAGAGCAACAAGGAGACCAAATAAGATGATAGTGACAGGGAAAAGCCAGAACAAAATGAGGGAAATTGTTCTGTGAGGATGCTTCTGTGCGCTGTCATAAGAATTTTGTTGTTGTTATAGGAATCACAGGAAGACACATTGGTGTCTTCAAATCCTCAGAGGAGCAAGCCTAACGAGCTTATACCCATTTGTGTCGCCAAGTGTTTGCAAAGTCATATACACGCCTACTAAAAGGTGTTTGGCCTAAGTGGTTTTTGTATCCAGAAGAGCTTTATTACCAATAGAACAGGAGCTGCTGGTGCTGGAATGGATTTGGCAATGTGAAAGCAAGAGATGAAGGTCCGCGCAGTTCTGGGGATAGACTAGTCGTGAATGCTGCCAGGCCTGCACAAGGGTGCACGAGGGCACAAAACACGTGTCGAATCTCATCAAGGCCAACTGAACTTGTGTTAAGGCCCGAACTGGCATCTACACGTTCCTTGTGGAGCTTCCAGTGAAAGCCACCGTATTATGATTTTGGTGTTGAGTTTGCAAATAGCCAATTCTGTGCACACTTTTAGTCCCTCACACAATATAAGGCACATCTGTGATTGACAGACCGGTATGTCTGGACTCAGTTTCAGCAGATGACATTTTACATTTTTTTAATATCAATACATCAGTATAATTTATTTTAATAAACAGTTGGATAAAATTAAATAGAATAATTTTAGCTTATAACAAAGAACAGCAGGCATAACTCACTGTGGTGTTAAAACAGGCCATGTACTGAGTATCTTCAGTTGAGCTAAGGTTTGTTTTAGCTGGACTTACCCTGTACACAGTTTCACACAGCATCCTCACAGCAAACTGAGGCAGGGTGGATTCAATGATCAGGTAGTGAGGTGGTTTGTGAACTGGCTACAGGATAGAAGCCAAAGACTCGTGGTCAATGGGACAGAGTCTAGTTGGAGGCCTGTATCTAGTGGAGTGCCCCAAGGGTCGGTACTGCGACCAGTCCTATTCAATCTATTCATTAATGACTTGGATGAAGGATTAGAGCACACTGTCAGCAAGTTTGCTGATGACACAAAGCTGGTTGGTGTCACCGACACCCCTGCAGACTGGGCTGCCTTTCAGTGAGACCTGGACAGGCTGGTGAGCTGGGCAAGAAGAAATGTAATGAACTATAGCAAGGGCAAGTGTAGAGACTTGCATCTGGGCAAGAACAACCTCAGGTACCAGTATAAGTTGGGGACTGACCTGTTGGAGAGTAGTTTAGGAGAAATGGACCTGGGGTCCTGATGGACAGCAGGATGACATTGAGCCAGCAGTGTGGTCTTGTGGCCAAGAGGGCCAACAGCATCCTGGAGTGGATCAGAAGAGGGGTGGTTAGCAGATCAAGAGAGGGTCTTCTCCCCTTTTACTCTGCCCTGGTGAGACCACATCTGGTGTATTGTGTCCAGTTCTGGGCCCCTCAGTTCAAGAAGGACATAGAGCTGCTGGAGGGTGTCCAGTGTAGAGCAATGACAATGATGAAGGAAGTGGGGCACCTCCCTTGTGAAGAGAGGCTGAGGGAGCTGGGTATCTTTAATTTGGAGAAGAGGAGACTGAGCGGTGACCTCATTAATGTCTATAAATATGTGAGAGGTGAGTGTCAGGAGGATGAAGCTAGGCTCTTCTCAATGTTATGTAGTGATAGGACAAGGGGTCATGGGTGTGAGCTGGAAATGTAGAAGGTTCCTTATAAATTTCAAAAGGAAGTTCTTCCCAGTGAGGGTGACAGAGCACTGGAACAGGCTGCCCAGGGGAGTTGTGGAGTCTTCTTCTCTGGAGACATTTAAGACCCGCCTGGATGTGTTCCTGTGCGACTTGGTCTGGGTGATCCTGCTGTGGCAGGGGGATTGGACTAGGTGATCTTTCGAGGTCCCTTCTGATCCCTAATGATTCTATGAATAGGGCCCATAAGCAATTCTTTGTTTTTGTAAATCCTCGTTAATTACCACAAAGTCTGATCGTCCCATGGACAAAACATCAGAGGTTCTGCAGTTCCCTCCCCATGCTCGCTCTGATACGTGCCGTCAGCGCAGCAGTAACGGGCAATTACATGGAACATGTTTGCATATGGCACAGCGTGTCTCTGGGTTGTGCAAGAGAAGTGTATGAAATCAATTGGTATGGGAAGGTGCCTACGTGGTTGTGTCATGTCTTCTGTTGGTTTTGATAATGCCCCAGCGTTCCTGATAAGTGTGGTTCAGCTGTCCAGAAAATGATTTCACAGTCCTAAATCCAAAGATACATAAATCAGTCCAGAAGACAGTTAATAAGTTCTCTGCAAAGTGCATGTACTATCCAAACTTTACTGAAAATAACTGAATGTTCTGATGTACTTTACGAGGGAACTTCATACCAGTTTTTCTGTACCTGAAGACATCTTATGAATTTCTGGAAAGTTAAGTAACATGTAAAGCAGTTTACATTACAGTGTTGCTCAGTTAGCGTAACCTAACATTGATCACATTGCATGTAAAGCGATCGATCTGTTTCTCATCACAATTGGTTGCTGCATTAGAGAGTGTGAAGTGCAGAATTCCTGTGCTTAGATTTAGAGTATTAGATGGAAGCTGCCAAGAAAACATTCTTTAAATCTGGATCACACTACACTAAAGGCAGAATTACGATGTACCTTCGTAATTAACAAATCTCATAGCTGTTTCTTATGGTGTTCAGTGATCTATGTGTTTCCCTTGGTACCAATCAGATTGGTAACAGTCTGATAGCCCACTATCAATTCATAAGAATTAGTAAGTTGCCTCAATTTTGGTGCTGATTCTTCAATTTCTGACTGGCTGCAGGAATTTTTTAGTGACACATTAAGTGTAAAACTGTCTGTTACGGAGAAGCCTGGCCTGATCACACACCTGCAGGTGTCCACTTCTTTAGAGTAGTTATTTGCATGTCTCTGGTTGCAGGATGGAAAGGGGACTGTGAAATAGAGAAGATACTTTGCATATTTTGTTGAAGTACTGAGATACCAGCTGGGTGGAGAAATAATTTCTAGATATGTTAGCCACATAAAACCCAACAGCCACCCTTAATTGTCCCCCAAAACCTTCCCCTGTGTGCTCTGCTCTGTGTGGGGTAGGTGGTATTTCTTCCTTCTCTGTACACTTTCTGTCTTGCAGCACATGAAGGTGGCATACTGGCTTTTTCTTCCCTGGCTGCTGCCTCCTACACACAAAGCCCTGCAGGGGAATTGGCACTGTTTACTGGCTGCCAGTACCTGTGTTTGAAGCAAGAGCACATCGGAGACTTGGGCTGGCCAGCAGCAGGGATGTGCTTCTGGGACCAGCAGCAGCACACACCACCCTTCATCCTATGGACAGGCAGAGCAGCAGGAATCAGCTGCTGAGTTGTGCATTCCAAGTCAGATGGTGGTGGTTGCATCTGAGTTCTCTGAGCCTGAGGATGGCTGGCAGGGATCCTGCATCTTTGGCCTGGTTCCTCTGAGGCCACAGAGGTTTGATCTCCAGCAGAGCCTGAGGTGGTGGTACTGCTTCATCTCTGCTTAGAGTTGCTTTTGATGGGAAATTCTCTGGCTGACTGCAGTAGGGTACAAGAGCGGCTCCTGTTGTATCCCCTACAAAACAAATGAGAGAGCGGAGGGAAGAAGCTGTAAAAAGGCCATCAAATGTCGGCAAGAGCCATGTGTCTTTTCTTACTTTCAGTGGTTTGTTTATGACATGAAAAATTACTTCTGTCACTGAAGAATTATAACATGCAGAGAAGAAAGGTGGCGGTCTCAGTCAGCAGGCTAAAAATGAGTTTCGTCAGCTGGGTTGTCTGAGGGTTATTATCTGAGTCTCCACACCTACACAACTCTTAAACACATCCAGGGATTCAAGCACCTCCCTGGGTAGCCTGTTCCAAGGCCTCATGACTATATCAATAAAGACATTTTTCCTAATGTCTAACCTAAACTTCCCCCTGGCACAACTTGAGACCATTTCCTTTTGTCCCATCACATCTTATTTAGGAAGAAACCAACGCCCACTTCTCTACTACCTTCAAGACAACAGTAGACAGAAAAAAGGACTCCCCTCAGTTGCTTCCTCTTCAGACTTATAAAGTTCCATCTCCCTCCTCATAAGGCTTGTTACCTGTGTTTGTTTCAATGTTGGGATTTAGTGATGATGGGCTGATAGCATCCTAAAAATCTTAGTCCTTTGTAATATGACAGAGCACATGAAAATGTATGATGTCATTCAATGTCAGGAAGACATTAAGAGCTTCTGGATGTGTTGACAGGTGAGAAACTTCTTCAGTGTAGTCATGGAGGTAAATTAGCAAGGGAAAAAAAAGGCTCCTGAGGGTCTAGGCTGAGTCATCATGGAGCTACTTCTCTTTTTTTTTTAAACAGTAAATACATTAACAAAGAACCATCTTCTGAAATGTCAGTAGAGTACCAGCGACTTTTTCTGTAGGATTTATTTTTGTATTTCCCACTCTTAAGTGAACACTTCAGCCTGGCTTCAGAGACTGTAGATGTATTTCTTGGTACCTGGATTCTCTTTGTTGAACTCTAGCAATGCAAAGGAGACAGACTACTGGGTAGGATTTTCTGAAGTCTGTTTGTCCAGAGAAGTTTTTAAGTAAGAGGAACAAAGAGTACTTGGTTGACTGAATCTTTAAAGTTTTGTGGCTCTGCCCAGCTGGTGTATTGTTTTCTTTCTGAAGGACAGATCACAGCACCTAGAACCCCTGTGAAATGCAAGAATACATGTGTTTTAGGGAGAAAGCAGCCAAAACTGTTTAGGAATAAAAGGTGACTACAAAAACCTATTATTATTATTATTTTGTTGCCTTATCAATGAATACTGGAACAGAAAATTTTAGAGGAAATTTCAATAGAAATGTATGTTATATATTTGTGACTCAGAATAGGCAGTAAAATGACTGCTGGATTAATGATAAAAATATTACTGCTGTACCGTTATTTATTGGAATTCTTTCTAAAATTGTACATAGTCAGGATAAACAACTTAATTTTGGAAACTGCAGCATCAGCCAAATACAATTCCTGCACACTGCAGTCTGTACTGTTCTCAGTCCTGTGCAGAGCACACTGTCGTGTCTCTGTGTTGGCATATTGATGTTCTTTGACAACGTTTATTTCACCAGCAGCATCTCCTTTGTGTAGACTGAAGCACTCGTGTGCGTACGTGTTTCAGAATTGTATTTTTCTCTATCCTGGATGTATAGAATAGAGGGCCTACTCACAGACGTGTCTGTCAGTAGAACCTGTCAATATTACATGTAATCGCAGAACATTAAGGATAGGAAGGGACCCCGAAAGATCATCCAGTCCAATCCCCCTGCCACAACAGGATCACCTAGACCAAGTCACACAGGAACACATCCAGGCAAGTCTTAAACGTCTGCAGAGAAGGAGACTCCACCACCCCCCTGGGCAGCCTGTTCCAGTGCTCTGTCACCCTCACCGTGAAGAAGTTCCTTCTCACATTCATATAGAACTGCCTGTGTTCCAGCTGATTGCCCCTTTTCTTATCATTAGATGACAATGAGAAGAGCCTAGCTCCATCCTCCTGATATTCACCCTTCACATATTTATAAACATTAATAAGTAATGTTCAAAAGTATTGTATAATTAATTTCATGCAAACCTATGCTTCCTTTTAAGATCAATGACACGTTATGTATATTATAGATAAAACCTCATTTTGGCAAGCAGATATCTATGACAGGTACATGGTTGTTTTTCTTCCCCTCATTCCTGCAGGAAAAGAGTGATACCTTATATTCTCTCTTCCAACCTTTAGAACCTGTGAGAACATTTCACATCTAATTCAGGACCATGGACCTAGACGATTAATCAGGGAAGAGTGACAGGTTCCCAGGAATTTCTTTTCCATTACCAATACATTTTGTGTAGCCTAGATTGTGATTTGATAGTAAAAAGAAAGAATCTTTTTTACTTCTCTTTCAAGCTGTATTATGAACTTCAACATTTTATTTTTCCAGTTTGCCTTGCTCTGTGGCATGTTCATCAAAGGTTTTTAGATGTGAAGCTAGGGACATTGGATCTAAAGGTAAAGTGTCTGTTTCAGAAACGAATCTCTAATGTTGTCTCTGGAAATGCACTACTGCACCACAAACCCATCCAGGGTTGTAATTTTTTGTCTGAAGGATTCAATGCAGTCATTTTGTCTCCAGTGGTTCCTTTCCCCCGTTGCCCATCCACCTGCTCCCTCAGCTGTAGGCAGCCTTGCAAACAGGTTCAGGTACTGCAAACCTGAAGTGCTGAATCTGTCATATCCACAAGGATCTTGTTCTAGTGTAGCTGTCTTTGTGCCATTCTTTCCCTTTCCCCTTTTTCATTTGGTGGATACAAGGAACAAGTCTGCTTGAGCTGCTCAGGCTGGCTGCTAAGATGCCCTGATTTGAGCTAACAACATCTCTCTGTGTCTCCATAGAGCTGATCAGCTGCTTATCTGGTTCCTGGCCTAGGAGAAGGTCGGCTTGTTGCCAGTCTAGCGGATGGAGGAAGGTGTTGCAGTCAGTATCGAGTACTGGTGCAGGTGAATGTGGCTGGTTACAAGTGTAGAAGCAAAAGTCCAGTCCCTGTACTGCCACAAGCTGATAAAGCAGCCCCAGGCAGTATTTTTAGCTTCCCTGTGCCTCTCTTTTCCAAAAGTGAAGCAAGGACAACAAAATTTCTTGATCTTGAAAGTTAGCTAGAAGTCAGTTGTGTGATGTTCTGTGATAGGGATTATAAAAATCCTGACTATGCATAATAAATAATAATTTGATTGAGACAGAAGATTAATTTTCAAGTATCACCAGCTTCAGGAATGCCAGCAGTGCATCTGGCAGTTCACACTCTGCTTGTGGAGCTGGGTTGTCCAGTTGTTGGCCCTTGTTGTCTGTTGGCCGTTGCTGTTGTATTTGTAGGTGTTTCTGCAGTAACTATGCAGACAAAAATTTCAAAGAAAGAAGCTATATATCAAAATGGGGAAAAGACATGATGAAGAGGAGTTTTGCCAGAGTTCAGGGTAGTGCACTGGATTTACTGGACATTTCTACCTGAAGCTTCTATTTTGGCTACTTCATTGTGACCTGCTTTGAGAACAAAGTTGTTCCTGATTTTATCACAGTATATTTAAAAGCCTATCTCCTAAACTGCTTTTTGCGTAGGACCCCAAACCAGAAACTTTCTTTTATTTCCTACAAGAAAAGGCAAGCATTCACAGAATTATTTGGGTGAGTAAAGGTAATAGATTTGAATTTTAATCTAGTTGCAGAAAAAAAAAGGTAATTGGACAGAATAGCTTTAAATCCACATGCTGTATGAAACCTGCCAATTTGTCTGAGGAGAAAACAGCCAAAGTATCTTTTCAAGTTTATTTTAGTGAATTAAAAGTCTTTTGGAAATGGAAATATTAATTTTGAAAAATTTAGAAGTTTCTTTAACATGAAATTCTTTTCCACTGAAAGAAGGGGAAATGAAGTAAATGAATAAAGAGAAGTCTTGCCAACAGATTATAAACTTTGGATTGGTACAAATAACTACTAAGAAGTTCACTGTCTTAATGTGGGAGTATGTTACCTGCTCTCCTCTTCCCCTGCTACAAATTGAAAATAGGAGGAGAATGATTTAAGTCTTTATGATGGATTTTACAGATTTGGACAAGATAGAGAATCCAGCCTGTTCTCAGCTGGACAGCAAACAGTAGAGCTATTCTTTTGGTCCAAAAACACTGACCTCTTAGGGAAAAGTGATCCAACTTCTTCCAAAATAGGCACATCTGTATACTGTAGTACTTTGTCTCCCAGGGATACTTGTTTTACGCTCCACCAGTTGAAGTATGGGCAAAATAAATGCAGAGTTTCAGAACAGAAGACATGAAACTACACCTCATTCCAGAAATCCTAGGGACCTCTTTGTGTTTTTTGTTTAGAACAGTTATATCAACCCGTTTTAGGGGTTAGGGCAGACAGGTTCTGTTCTTCGTTCTCTTCGCTGCTCAGTTTCTGATGGGCACCTAAATAATTTACCTGTCTTAAATATGCAGACTAAATCGCTCTATTTTTGCAACAAAAGTGATATTTTCTGTATTTGGCACTGAAATGCAGAAATGGGGATGGAAACGCAAGTAAGCATCCCATCAGTTTGCTTTGCTCACTTTTTTTCTTGAAATGCAATGTGTTTTCAGAAGAAACACTGAAATGTAAACATCACTATGAAGCACTGTGTTTTGATTGCAGACCATTTTTTTTGGTGAGCCAGGAGAGCTCCTGGCTGCTGTCAGCTCCTTGCACCAGTATCACAGTATTACCAAGGTTGGAAGAGACCTCATAGATCATCAAGTCCAACCTGTCACCACAGAGCTCAAGGCTAGACCATGGCACCAAGTGCCACGTCCAATCCTGCCTTGAACAGCTCCAGAGTTGGCGACTCCACCACCTCCCTGGGCAGGCCATTCCAGTGGCCAATGACACTCTCAGTGAAGAACTTTCTCCTCACCTCAAGCCTAAATTTCCCCTGGCGCAGCTTGAGGCTGTGTCCTCTTGTTCTGGTGCTGGCTGCCTGAGAGAAGAGAGCAACCTCCTCCTGGCCACAACCACCCCCCAGGTAGTTGTAGACGGCAATAAGGTCTCCCCTGAGCCTCCTCTTCTCAAGGCTAAACAATCCCAGCTCCCTCAGCCTCTCCTCATAGGGCTTGTGCTCAAGGCCCCTCACCAGCCTCGTTGCCCTTCTCTGGACACGCTCAAGCACCTCAATGTCCTTCCTAAACTGAGGGGCCCAGAACTGGACACAGTACTCAAGGTGCGGCCTAACCAGTGCAGAGTACAGGGGCAGAATGACCTCCCTGCTCCTGCTGGCCACACCATTCCTGATGCAGGCCAGGATGCCATTGGCCCTCTTGGCCACCTGGGCACACTGCTGGCTCATGTTCAGGCGGGTATCAATCAGCACCCCCAGGTCCCTTTCTGTTTGGCTGCTCTCCAGCCACTCCGACCCTAGGAAGCTCTGAAATAGGTAGAGCAGAACCCATTGGTGGGGAAATAGATGCGCTGCTTCTTCTGAAAGAGTAAGAAGAGGCAGACTCCTGAAGAAGCCTTCATTCAGCTGTCATAGTAGGATTAGGAGAACAGATTGGCCACACTGGTGAGATACTGAGAATTGAGAGACTTAGTCTCTGCTGTAAATGCCTTGCAATTCATTCAACAGGGCTGGACAGGATAGAGAAGCAGGCTGGACTAACTTGCTGGCCGATGCTGAAGTGGCTGCATCCTGTAGGGCTGCCAAAAGAGACATTTGCACTCCTTTTTCTCATGTGTGTTAGCATCTTTGTTCATTATGCTGTAAGCTGGAGCCCGTTTCAGTCCGGCTGGTTCCCAGTGTTGGCTCCTGGTACAGCTGGCTGTGTGATGGTTAGTGTTAGCACAGGGAAAGGAGTGGGAGCAAGGCCAGACCACAACTGTTAACAGCAGCAGGGATTTGGTCTGTGCTGCGGGGACTGTGTTAACCACAACTTCAAGGTGTGGTTTCACATCAGAGCTGGATTGACCTAAAGGAGTGGTGGAAGATGAGCGCAGCTGACCTTCTGGTCACAACCAGCTATTAGTTGGCTTCCCCAAAATGCAGCCTTGCTCCTCTTGTTTGTTTGAGTTAGGAGCTGCTGTGGTCATGCAATGTGATTGCATGATGGAGGTCGCCAAGTGCACTGCCCTCTTACCCCTTGCCCATATGCTGACATAATACTAATATATCTTCATACAGAGAAAATGCCTAAAGAATATCCTGTTTTCATAGCCAAGCTCTATGCAACCTAAATATGGGCCCTTTTTGCATCGTACAACCCTTTAATTGCTTGATGGATTTCACAGGATCTCGTGTCACTCAATACACAGAAAAGACTGCTGAATGAGGGACGACGGAGGGGATTTTTGCCTTTTCAATTTTTGGACTGGTTTCTTGTTTAAGGTCCCATAATCAAGTCATGCTTTCCAGTTACACTCTTCAAGTATAACCGCCTTCAGCTTCTTAGGATCTTCCTATGGCTCCTATCCCATAATATTGGAATGCCTCACGAGAACGTACACTGACTTCTAGAAGCTTGCCTCCCCAGATGGAAGGAGGCAGCATATTGCTGCAGTCAGCTATTTGACCCCATTTTGTCTGCGGGAGCCTGAGTGACACTTGAACCTCTCCTAAAGATTTCTTAGTTATGTGCTGACTCTTTTGGAGAGGAAGCATAGAGAAGTTAATGTTGAAAGTAACTCCTAATTAGCATTCAGCAGCATTGCATTGTTTGCTTTTCTAACACAGTTCATTTCAGCTGAAGCCAATTCTTTCAGATCTTTTGTCTGAGAAAGATCCAGCAGAAAACACGTAGCAAATGAGGTATGTGTAATTACTGACTGCCTGTGAGAAGCGTGGAAATTATTTGTGCAGTGACTTCAAGGGATTTCATGGTAGGGGCACATATTGGATCCCATTCTGCAGGGCAGTACTGAACTGCCTTAAACAGGAGATATCTTTGCAATTGTCTGCCTCAACTCTCCATGCATCTTCCAGTACCTGCAGCAACTAAGTGGCAATTATGCAGGCAGCTTGCCTTAAGATAGAAGAGCCTAATGCTGAGATTTCATATTCTTTTTAAAATGACCCAAATGGTGCTGGCAGGGACACGTTTGGTGATGCTCTCTCACAATCCATAGCTACAAAAAAGATGGGGAAGGGCTTTTTAGGATGTCAGGCAGCAACAGGACTAGGGGGAATGGAGCAAAGCTGGAGATGGGTAGATTTAGAGTGGATGTGAGGAGGAAGTTCTTCACCATGAGAGTGGTGAGGGGCTGGGATGGGTTGCCCAGGGAAGTGGTTGGGGCCCCATCCCTGGAGGTGTTTAAGGCCAGTCTGGATGGGGCTCTGGCCAGCATGGTCTAGGGTGGGGTGTCCCTGCCCATGGTGTTGGGGTTGGAACTGGATGATCAGGTGGTCCCTTCCAACCTTGAGTGATTCTGTGATGCTATAACTTCTTCCCAGTGAGGATGACGGGGCACTGGAGGGGGCTGTCTAGGGGGTTTGTGGAGTCTCCTTCTTGGCAGATGTTTAAAACCCACCTGGACTTGGTCTAAGTGATCCTGCTGTGGCCGGGGAGGGGGTTGGACTGGATGATCTTTTGAGGTTGTTTCCAATCCCTAATGTTCTGCGATTCTGTGATCTATTTTCAGAAAAGGAGTGTTTTCCCTTGCTAGGCAGCAAAGCTGCAAGGAGTTGGTGTTGCTAGCCTGGTCAGCTTTTGATGTTAGTATTGTATTTACTTGAGTATTTTGTCTTATAACTACTGATGAGCAGACAGTTCACAGTTTACAAGCTGCTTAAATCTGCTTGGTATACCCTTACAGTGCTGATGTTTAGTCTGTGCTCCTCCTCTGGTGTTCCTGTCTTTCTGTTGACCTATTGCCAGATACAACTTCTATGTCTGAAAACATGGAAGAGCTGATGGAACAATTGTCTTCCTTTTTCCCCTGGAAACTGTTCAGCTGGCTTTTCTTTGGCAGAATTCTTTGTTCTGTTTATTGCTATCCCCTCCAACACTTAAAATTGCTGTGAGAAGATTTTAAGGTAAGATGATGCAGGACTTCCTTGTGAACCCACTTTCCATCTCATAAATATGAAGCTTTTAAACTGAGCGAAGAGCTTTGTTGAAGCAACTGGAGAGTGATTAAAATCTATGAATTCAGCTGAAGCAATGATAAAATTTGCAGCTCACTTATTTTTAGGCTTTATGTAAGCAGACACAGGTTTTTGCAACCTGTTTAAAATTATCTGTGGTAATAGATTACTATCAAATGTGTAAAACCTGAAGTGGTCCTAAGCATATTTGTCCTTGGAGAGTGTTTTTCGGAAGATTACCCTTGGCACTATGACAAAACACATCCTTCTACACGTGGTGCCTTGTATGCGCTGTCGGTAGCTAGTAGCTTTAGCTATCTACTGCTGGCACTGAGCACCTCAAAGCTAACTGTAAAGCTGGCTGTTTATCTGTTAATGTAGTAATTAATTAAGCAAAATTGGACAGTCTTAGTTGTCCAAAAAGGCACTATAAGCCTTTCCTGAATAAAGTCATTTTACCCTGTGAAGCTGGACAAGCCATGTGGTATAATTTTATATAGCACATGTGACAAAGAGAAATACGTCATTTTCAGTCTACTAATACACTGAGTGGAAATACAGTAGAAAGGGAGAATTAGAGGGCTGAGTGTGTTAGTATAGCAGGTGTTTTATAGATTGTACATGCAACAGTTTTGGAGCTTATAAAGACTAGACAGCTCCTCATGGTTTCCGTGAGCGTAGCTTAGATTTTGAACATTGGACTTAGGGCTGTGTTAAGACTAAGAAATGAAGAGAGAAACCAGAAGAAACCTGACAGCCAAAAATTCATGTGTTGGAGTTCTGTGTACTGATTTTGCTAATTGGACTCGATAAGAACTGATGGGTGACTGTAGTCAGGTATCATGGCATAAGCATACACTTCAGTAAGAATGAGGAAGATGTTCGAGAGATGATGGAGATGGCTGCTTTGCCTACTGATAGTGTTTGAATAAGAACCATTTTCTTCTAATTCGAAGTGAACAAATATTGGAATTACATCACATGTCTTTTAAATATTTATGAGTGTCCTGAATTCCATAATGCATAAAAGTGCAAGGAAAAAAACACTGTGCTTTTCAAACAGCAAGATTTAATATTTGCACGTTTGGTATTTCATTGTTTTTTAGGACCTTGTCTTTTAAAGAGTTTTGGTTTTAATATAAGTGAGTAATTGTTTTACGTTTTAAAAGGAATAATAATGACATTGTGCTGCATTCTAGACAGTTCGGGGTTTAGGAATGTGACTTTTATTTTAAGGTTGCATGGGATCTCCCAAAGGCATTTAACTTTTGACCTTTAGATGAAATAAATAGATGCTCGCTTTTTGTAGAATGGACAGAGCCTGCTGCTGGAGTGTAAAGGCATTTCTTATTTAGCACAAAGTCAAGCTTTATGTGGAGAATTAGATATACAGATTAAGCAACAGTACTAAAATGAAGTAATGCCTATGTAATGCCAATCTTGTTCTCGCCCTAAAGAAGTTTACATCCTTGGACTCAAACTGCTGATGCCCATTTGTGTTATTGTATCTGCCTCTAGCTCCTTTGTGTCTAATTTTCCATTCAGAATTTCACTGCACTGGAGGTGCCTGTGCATGTATGTGTGTGCCGAGAGCCAGGCTTTATTTTTCCCAAGGCTGGGGTGCTTGCCATACGTATATTTGTTAGCAAGTACGTCTCGTTTTCACAGCAGAACAGTTTTGATTGTAGCTCATAGGAAATTGCTGAGTTTGTGACACGTTAATTCTTTCATGGGTTCCCCAGGGGAGTGTTTGTGCAAGGGTTTTGTCTGACTTTAATTTTTTTTTAAAAGTACGCGTGCTGTAACTGATTAGAGAAAGCAAAATTAAGGAAAAAAAGCCATACACTGGAAGCAGAAGTGGAGAGATTTATCATTTATCAGGTCTGTAAGCTGTAGACTTTAGTTCCTGGCTGCAAACCAACCCTTTTTGAAATGCAGAACCAGCTGTGGACTCTTGCCAGATGTTTTGTCCTGCTTTCCAGCAATGGGATATGCCAATAGGGGCGACTGAAGCTTCATGGCAGCTGTGGGCTCTGTGCAGTCCTACCTGCCCCAGAAGGTCTGTACATAGATGAGCGGTACCAGAGGTTCCCTCTCCTGGCTGGGACTGATGCTGGTCCCATTTAGTTTTGCTGGAACAACATGTGCCACATCGAGGAAATGGAAGTGTTTCCAGTTCTTTACTGCACATACCAAGCCGGTCAAAGTGGTGTTGAAGCATCAGCTTCCATTTTCAGGCACTTTATTTAGATGTACCAACAAGGACAACAAAACGTTCAAATCCCTTGCACTCTCTCACCTCCTCTCTGCTGGGCCCGCAGTATTGGAGAAAAGTCAAGGAAGAGTAGTAGACAGAAAAATTATTAATCTTTCTCCTGCAAACTGTTTTGTGCAATCCCAGTGGCACAGTGTGGGGTACAGTATATGCCAAGGGCAGTGTGGGCCCTCAGTGCTAAAGCGCAGGGCTTTTGCTTTTCCAGGGAGGTTATAGATGCGTTTCCATATTTAAGTGGAGCATTGCTGAGTTACAACTTTTTATAAATTTAGGTCAAAATCCGAATCTTGCACAGGCCTGGTTTCCCTGAGAAACAGGGCATTTGGTCTTGAAACAGATTTCACAGAAACAATTCTTTTGAAGAGCAGCTGCTTCCAAACTCTGTTTGGAGACGCCAGGGCTCTGAGTGGTCCGAGTTAAGTGCAAATGAATTCTTTGTTTCACTGAACCTCTTCACCTCTGTAGTTTGAGCCTCTCTTTGTATTTAGATGAAAGAATTGCAGAGAAAGTTAAAACTTACTGGCTGCAGTAGTCCCTGCAGAGTTGCTTTTGTAGGTGAGAGATGGCTTCAGCAGATGAGGAGCGGAGATGCCTTTGTATGGGCTTTCCTCTGACTATTTGTGTTGTTAATGCGCTCTGGAGCTTTAATGAGTTTTCTGTGCTTGCTCCCGATTTTGTTCTCCGGTGGAGTGAAGAGCATGCATGCTCGGCTCTCCGGCTGCCTTTGATTTTTATCTAAGGTAGAAACAAGGAAGGGAGAGGCATTTCTGTTCCCAGTGTCCTTCTCAGCAAAGAAAGCAATAGATGGAGAGAGCATCCAGCATGGCTGCTGCTCGTGGTAAGCACCTTGGACTAGGCACCGGTTCCGCTCCTCACTGGTAAGGACACAGAAAGAGGTGTTTGTCCTGTGGGCTTGAGCTACCGTGCATGTTTTTGTCTGATGGTGAGGAATACTTTGGTTTTTAAAAGCTCTGGAAATACATCTGTGCAGATTTTCAGTCTGGTTTTGCTTATGGGGAGGCAGAAGGAGGAGGATGGCTATCAAATAAAACCTGTTTTGAGCTACAGGAACATGAATTTAAAGAAGGTTTTTAATACTTTTAACGCTGCATATGCCTGTGTTAGGACAACCAGGTGGAAAATTGGAAGCAAAACCATTGGCAGAGCTTCCCGTTTCCTCCTTGGCTAGGAGGGACCAAACCATGGCTGCGTAAGGGTGATGGTGGGAAGCTGTGTGAATCAGATGCACCCAAAATACAGTTTCCTGTTTTATAGAAGCAGTGAGTTCATCAATTCCCCTCTCTGTGCTGGCTGTAGAAAAAAAACATTCTTGTGCTCTTCCGAGTATTTAACCCGTCATCCAGTTACAGTTGGGAGAAATACAGAAAGCTTGGAGTCCATAAAAGGAGATAATTTGAAGTTAATAGGGGCAGTGCTGAGTCGCACAGAAATGGAAAGCAAGCTGTTGTGCATTTCAGTCCTGCGCTCTGCTCTATTAAATTAATCCGCCAGTTTAATCCACATCTGTACTAAGCAGAGCTTAGTAAAATGTTTTGTTTGCGTTTCTGCCATGTTGCTGTGGCTCTTTCATAGCACTGTAACGTTCTGGCAGCATGAGGACAGCAGAGTGGGCCTCAGTGTAGGTTGAAAGACAGGGAGACTGCATAGTGGAAGCTGGGGAGCTGATTAAAAGGTTGGTTCAGATGCTCACCCCCTGCCTCTGCTGTGCTCCCTGACACATTAACCTAAATTGGTTAAATATACAACTTGATTTATGAAGCACAAAATTGCTTCAGCAAATGAAAGCTGACTAAGCCTGTAGGTAACACTGATTTTTTTTACTTCAGTTAATAAGTTAGTATATTAGTCACTGAACTTAATATAGGGTGAAATAAAAGAAATTCTGAGTATGTTCAATGAGGCAGAAGTCTCAAAATCAGGTGGACTGTGATTGTCCCTACAAATTTAAGGCTGATGAATATGACAGCAGAGAAGCTCACACGTGAAAAATTGTGTCTTAACACTCTCGAAACAGAGATTAGAGAGGAAGCAGCCATGTCCCTATGGCTGACGGCTGTGATGATGGAGCTCACTGGAAGTCTGGATGCCCCTGGTGTTGGGTGCTGTACTCTCTTTCTCTTATGGCACTTTAGGCAGGTGGGAGGTATGGGGCCTCTGTCTGTTCACACGGCTTCCATGTTCCTGGCATCAAATAAAGTGCAGTATGGGACAGAAGTAAGCATCTGTAATATCTCCTCGTTCCCTGAGACAGGACCGTGTTGCGGCAGCGGAGAGGAGGATAGCAGCTGAGATACAGAGGAGGGAGGGGAAGGTGATTGCTGTGGTGGTGGTCTCGTAACCCTACTTTTAGAGCTTCCACTCTGGGTTTACCCTTCCACCATCATCCTTGCTTTTGTCCATGCAGAAAGATACTTTCTGCACACTTCTGCAACATGGAGATATCCCTTAAAACTTCCTGCCCCCAAACCCTCCTACTTGAGAGCTAGTCTCCTCTTCCTCACCAGCTCCCCAACCTGCCATTGGCTGCGGTGCTGGCTAAACCTCACCTACCCCTTCTCTCCTCCCCAAAGCCCAGTTCTTGTTTCTAAAGGATTTTTAAAAGTTGTCTGATTTTCAGAGACCTAGACAGAATGATAAGAGAAAAGGGAAGACTTAACATACAGTAGCCCTAATATATGCAGCCTCATTGGGCTGACCTAATATGGCTGATACTGGGAAGACTAATGGTCAGAAGACTAATGGTCAAATGCCATAACGGATCTGTTAATTGAAGATGGCTTTTGTCTTAATCTTCTATATTGCAACATGTTGGAGCTGTGCATCGCTGGTGTTTACTGTTGGACATTACTGATGTTCTTCCAGACTGCCTTCTGTGTCCTCAGTTTTGAAGACTTCCGTGCTATTGTTCCACTGTGAATTTTGGAAACATATGTTCAAGAATACATCTATTTTGTACTTCATTTGTGCAGCTGCAAACAAAAACTTGCTACTGTCTCTTACTTAGGCAAAAAGTAAAGGACGTGCTGTACCCACGTATGAGTCATTTATTCTCTATGAGAAGTTTTACATGCTGCTTTGCATGACCTTTGTCATCTTTGTGTACAGTGGAACAAATATACCAAGCCAGTAATATCAGTGTGAGTCTTCTCAATATCCCAAAACAGGCAAGTAAGTTCCCACTGGGCTCTTTTTTTTTTTCTTCTTCACTACATGGCTCTTTACTGTGGAACAAATGATGGTGGCTGCCTGAGAATTTAGAAGCTAAATAAGCTTTGAGATCATACAGCCTCCTTGACTAACCATCATTCTCTGATCTGACATCAAAAGAATGGGGCTTTTTTTGCTTGGTAAACTAACTCTGGAGCAAACATATCTGCTTTCATGTTTTGAATTGAAAGAGCTATTTATATTATTCGTTAGTGGAGAGCATGGATAATGCATTTAATGCAGGTGGTGCTAGTAACTACTCCAGGCTCATTTGGTGCTGCACTGGATGAAAGATGGAAAGAGAAAAATAAAAAATCCATGCCTGGCTCTGAAGTGCAGCTGGAACCTCTGGGATAAGGTGCATCTCCCTGGTTCTTTCCCTTATGTGCTTCAGGTGGTGTTACTACTCCGTGCACTGTGTAATGAACCAGGCATTTTTCACCCACCCCCTTCCCCCCAGCGTCTTGGATCCTTTTCATTGAGAGTTAATGTTTGGCTTGGTGCTAACCTAACAGCTTACTACAGCTTGTGCTGTTGAACCAAACATGCCTTATAATGAATTAGATACGTGTCCTTGGTGCAAGAGGGATAATGTGTCTGCTATCCAGGGATATTTGAGGGGGTGGCAGAGAATCAAAATGGACAGACAATGAAATACTTTTTCATTCCTGCCATGATTTTCGTAAAGTTTCCCAATGCTGATTTTCTGAGTGCATGTTTGCCTAGTCTGTGTTCTTATCTCACAGTTTTTATTATTTAATATCCTGTTTATTAACATACATCCTACAAAAAGGAGCACTAACATTAAGACAGGGCAATTGCCCAATATAGCATTTGACATGGGAAAATGGGAAATTCAGAGTAACTTTTCCACACAAAAAGGAAATATTTTAGAGTTATTGGTCTTTTAGGTCTGATTGTGAGTTGCAATCTTTAGAATTTCTGAGTGTCAGTAAACTCGGGGATGCTTTAGTAGGATCCTCTTGGAAGTCAGACTAAACAATTATTGGTGTACCTTGAAGCAGTATAAACTCTACAGCCGCAATGGGAAAACAGAAGGCGTAATGGGAAACTAACGGAAGGCTTCAGTGGAGAGGCTGGGTGAATTGGAGCACATTACATGGGAAATGGCAACCCTTACAGCTACGGACCGCAGGCATGGAGGGACAAACTTGGAAAGGGCCGGATGAGATGGAATGAACTGGGCCATAATAAAGAGAGAATACTCCTTGTGCTTGTAGATGGTAAGAGAAAACCAAAGGCACAAGTTGTGCCTTAGTAATTGGAGATGAAAACATGATAAGCAGGGCTTGTTGAGGTGGTTAACACATGCATCATCAGGCATCTGAGCTATCTTGGGGAAGGAGCAGGCTAGAACCTACTTAAATTAGATGGATATTTTAAAATCATTTGACCCTCATGACTCAGACTCATGGCAGCATTCACAGTCTAGTTTTTTTAAGCTTCAGAGCCATCAGATGAAGCAGTCTCTCTCTCTCTTCTGTCCCTGCCCACTCCCAGGAGTTTACTCCCACTCCTGAACTCTACCCCTTCTTGTGTTGCCACAGGAATTTATCCAGTTACATGGCAAAGCAGGGCAGGGAGTTGGTTTGGCTCAAAATTTTTGATGTTTTCAAAACCTTTTGCTATACTACTTTCTGGAAATTGACTCTCACCAACCCAGTCCACTGCATGCTTGTGTTTGTGGTAGAAGGAGATCAGTAAGAAGTCTACTTCTGATGGCTGTGCTAACGTCAACTGTTGGTGGACATACAGCATTGCCCCGTGCACTTCTAGCCTGCAAGAACTATTGAAGTGGTGTGTTACACCTGGCCTGATCAGCATGGTGCTCTTATTACTTGTCTTCTTGCTGTGAATATATGTCCTCCTCTGAACCAGTACAGCAATCTTTTTAAATTAGTTTCATGGGTTTTGTGGAGGTGTTTTGCTGAGGAATAGAATGACTCCTTGTGGTGTCAGTGAGCGTTTGACTGAGATTGACGGAGATAAACTTAGCTTCACCTCCTCCTTGTGTAAGCTATTCCAATCTTACCACTGTTAGTAGTTCCCTTTGAGGGGTAATGTATAGGAGTCTGGGTAGAGCAGCTGTGATACCTTCTTTGGTTTGCTTTTCTTTAAAAGATGGGAAAGGGAATGCCCTGAACTGATACAGGTTAATCACATTTTTCTCAAGTTCCCCAAAATCATTCCTGGCTGACTGAACAGAGTGGAAGTACCCGCATAAATAAACACCCACACAGCTCATTCTGGCACCAGCCGTATGAAATCTGTTCAGTGGCTCTGTAGCACAGTAACAAGTGGTGAGTGGTGAAGGCACAGATAACAGTGGCTTCACTAATGATTTTAACATGTCTCATCTACTCAGTGATGCAATTATCATGTGCAAATGACTAGTCAAATGATGGAAGGAGATAGTAGCACACAGTCCTTCATGGGAGGGTTGTGCAACCTGTCTGGAAAAAAGAAAGAGCATCACTCCTTTGCAGTGAGAGGAAAGAGAAAAACCACAGATCTTGATCTATATAAACAGGTGTTGAGAAGTGGGCAAGAATAAACTCTGTGTTCTGTAAGTAAGAAAACAATCATTAAATTACTAGGAGAAGGATTTGTGTGGGTCATTAAATTGGGAAGTTTTAAGGAAGACCAGACAAGCGCTTTGAGCAACAGGTGTAGTTGATCCTGTCTTGAGACACCAGGCTTGGTAGAATCTTGGCTTCTCTTTTCAGATTCTATTTTCTAGGGGTTTTTTTTTTTTAATTTAAAGAGGAAACATGTCACTTAACTGCTAATATACACCAGCAGAAATGCAGCCCGTAGGCACTGAGCTATAAGATACCCTCAGAGAAACTAATTTGCCTCAGCGGGACTGAAGGACTGCTAGGTGATACAGGATGTTTTATAGTTTTCTCAGGCATTGGCAATCAGCTGTTTCTATGTGCTCTAGTGAACACTTGGAAAATGAATCAAACCTATTCATGTGCTATATTCATATGGTTTTTTGCTCCACATCTCCCGCTTCGTGGGATGCAAGAGGGAAGTTCTTTTCAAAAATTATCTTCTTGCTAGAGAAGGAGGCTACGGGAGATTGTTGTAGGCAAAATGGCCTGTGCACCTCTAACCGAGCAAAAGTCAAAATGTACAAAAGTTCTGGAGGATCTTCATCTTTTCCTTTGGGTGTGCACCAGATGGATAGCCCAGATACCTGTTTTCTTGACCCTTGTTTTCAAGTTTTCTTTTTTGTCTGGATCTCGGCAAGGAAAAGCCCCAAAAGAAAATCAAGGAAGAAATATTGGTGAAGATTTTATTTTATCGGAGAAACAGTAAGCTGTAAAATAAAAATCACCTAACAGAAAGGCCTTATGTATTTCCAGTGCTCTTCTTTCTTTGTAGCTGGCTTTATTGCCATTCTTCTCTATTCTTTGTATTGAACTTTTAACCATCTTTGAGACTGAATGCGTGTTAATGCTGTGAGGCAGTTTTGAAAAACTTCACTGCATGTGGCTGAACTGAGCCAGGACCTGTCCAGGAGCAGAGTTTTAATGTTTCTCAAGGCAAGGAATATGTGTTGCCAACATGTCAGTCGATGCAGAAGAAAACTCCAGTGAGTTTTGAAGGACTCTTTCCACACCTCTCTCATTTGCCTTTCCACATAACACAGCTTCTCTGCACTGCCTGCATTTTGCACTCAAAGAAGACAGAGTCAATACATCATTCTCTTAATTTACTCAGTATATGACCTTGCTTGTATCTGTGGCTTATATTGAATTATGTGAGCTGTGGGTATTTCATAGAATCATAGATTCATTGGGAATTGGGAGGGACCTTGAAAGATCATCTAGTCCAATCCCCCTGCCTCAGCAGGATCACCCAGACCAAGTCGCACAGGAACACATCCAGGTGGGTTTTAAATGTCTCCAGGGAAGGAGACATTTAAACAACCCACCCTGGGTGGCCTGTTCCAGTGCTCCATCACCCTCACTGTGAAGAAATTTCTTCTGATATTTATATTTGGGGCATTTTTTAAGCAAAGTGTTTGTTCTAAAGATAATGCTTCCCCTAGTGGGAAAAGGAAGACTTCTGTTCTTCCACTGAAGTGTCTTTGCAATGTGAGTTGACATTTGTATTCAGGTCTTAGACTTCGTGTAATTATAATAATAAAAAACCCAGGCCTTTGGTACTCTAAACTTAAGTCACACAGAGTTCAAAGAGAGACAGAAACAATTACTTCATTTTTTTGTGGTTTTCCTCATTTTGAAGGAAAAAAGAAAACTTAGCCTGTATTTCCCCCTCCTCCTTATGAGTTACAGAAATTTGAGATGCTGATTCATGTTAGTAAACCATGCTAAGAAGGAATTCTGAGAGCAAACAAAAAAATTAACCAAGAGTTAGTCTTGGCTCCATACGTCAAGACTAGAAGGGTCTGGGATGGAGAGGTAGATATCCCCTATCCTCGTAGTCACAGAATCAGTCTGGTTGGAAAAGACCTCTGGGATCATAGAGTCCAACCACCTACCCTACCTTACAAGTTCACCCCTAAACCAGATCCCTCAACACTTTATCCAAATAGTGTTCCAAATGCTAGGGATGGCAACTCGACCACCTTCCTGGGAAGCCTATTTCAGTGCTTGACCACCCTTTGCTGTGAAAAAAATCTTCCTTGTATCTTGACCCAGTCGCAATTTTCTTCTCATCTGTGGCCCATGTTGGAGTCTCCTCTGTTTTTGCTGATTTCTCCTTGCTAAAGATTGCTGGATTATTTCTCAGAAGTGGTTTCTCTGTTGACTTAGTGTGAAGGAAAGGTTACGGAGAGCGATGTGTGCTGCGCGCTATTTCAGTGCACTGGCAACAGTACAGCCAGATTTTCCGTTCGTATACTGAATGCTGGTAGTGGGAGTTGATTTGTTTTGTGTCTTTGAGGGAATTCATTGAAATTAAATCCATAAAATAAGTAAAGATGTCTTCCTCCCTTGGCATAAATACCCGTCTGGCCAGCTGAAGTTCCAGCATTACCAGTGAAGGGTCTATTTTTCTATTCTTTATTACTCGATTTGTTATGGTAATTCCCTCAGTAACTGGCTAGCAGTGTGCCTGCTTCTGAAGTAGGCTGAGCATCACTCCTTGATCCACGCGGTCTGCTGATCACTTCACTGTTACAAGAAGCTGTTTCTACATCCCTGAGGGACTCCACTTGTCACTGGCCTCCACTTGGACATGGATCCATTGACAACCACTCTCTGGGTGTGGCCATCAAGCCAGTTCCTTACCCATCTAGTGGTCCACCCATCAAAGCCATGTTCTGCCAGCTTGGAGACCAGAATATGGTGCAGGACAGTGTCAAAGGCTTTGCTGAGGTCGAGGTAAACGACATCAGTCGCTCGCCCCTCATCCATTAATGTTGTGATCTGTTCATAGAAGGCCACCAGGTTTGTCAGCCAGGATCTGCCCTTGGTGAAGCCATGCTGATTGTACCCATTCACCTCTTCACTATTCTCTTGTCTCAGTAGTGCCTCCAGGAGGATCTGCTCCATGATCTTACCGGGCACAGAGGTGAGACTGACTGGAAAGTCATCTAGTTGTGCTTGAAAGTGAAAACAGACAGTGGTGTAGGCTTCTATTTTGAAGTGATAATAGGATGACAAATACTGCCGTATTCGATGTAGTCACTGAAAAGCCGTTGTTCAACATATATATCTCAAATGTTATTTTTTCCAGAGAAAGGCAAAGAAAATCCTTTTCTGTACTGATCTTGTCTAATACAATGAGTATAAGTTTTCTAAATCCTGCAAGTACTTTTTGAGTGCAATTATTATTAAGCTAGTGCCTTTAAATGGAACTTATTTTTCTAGCCATTTCATTATGGGATACACACATCTAGGAGTTATTAGGATTGAAATATTTGGTGCCCAAATTGCTAGCATACTGCCACCATTAATTTAGAATAAACAGATAATATTAAAAATTCAACCTGAAAATTATTGTAGTCTGTAAAGAATACATCTCCCCACTCTTTCACTCTAGTTTTCACACAGTAAGAGGTAATATAGATGCTATTACTTGTACAGTCTCTACCAGGTAACTTCCCTCACCTCTCAAGCATCACAGTTCTTTTCAGAATTAAGCATCCTCAGGCTGGATCTGACCCACATCCTAATCTCAGGAAGGCCCTATATGGTATCAGTCCTACCTGGTCACTACTGCACTTATTGTTATCATAGGCAGGGACAAAGCAAAGTTGTTAATAACCCTTTGTACAGGCTGTGCCAGAGAGAGGGAGATGAACTGTTGTTGATAAGAGGAAACAATTGCACCTAGTATGTGTTTGAGACATTTGGGAACGTGGTTCCATGCTCACAATTTGTGCTCTCACATGGGTTTGCACAGCTAAACACAATGTTGTCTGTTCCAATGCTGGATTTAACGAAGTCCCCACTACTGGGAGGAGGAACAATAACTGCCTGAGCCAGACAATCCAATATCTAAGGAAGGATCTTTTCTACAGCTCCTTCTGCTGTAGAAAATGGGGATCCCTTTTGGGAATTGTGCTGCCTACACTGTGTGTACTTCTGCTCTACGTAGCTGCGAGTGACTGTCATTTCTGGAAGGCACGCCAGAAGTGCCATTTCCCAAGGATGAAGCGGCGATTCCGTGATCTAAAACACGGTATAAGTTACTGCTACGTTGGGCCCTGGTTTGGTCATTTCTGGAAGGCGTGCCAGAAAGGTCTAATATTTTTTTCTGAATGACACAGATGAACCTTTTTTCTTCCTGCAGGACTGATTTCCACGCAGAGATTTACCTTCTAACTTTGAAAGGCAGTTTTTGAAACTGGAATTTACGCTACAGCAGTTCTGCTGTCTGAATTCTTATGATTGTACAACCAATCCACTGACTTACAAATGGTGTCTGTGAGATGACTTTATAGGCTACAGTTCATATTGTATGTTCCTTCACTTAAGTTTACTCATGCAAACTGAGTCGTAGACTTTAATGCCCCATGCATTATCTGGATTACTGGCCTTGCATGTGCATTGCTAGACCAGCTCTTGCTGATTCAGGGTCATCAAAGTCCAGTTCTTGTCACAGCACACATTTAAAGGGTGTGAATTTGCAAAGTGGTCCAACAACCAAGTATCAGTGATGCTGCATGCCTCCACAAGTAAGCACTGAAATAAAGTCCCCAGGGATTTATCTCTGGTGTGAAAATACCCACCCAGGACTTGCTTAGTGAGAGCACACTGCAAATTAGCAAAAGCAGCTGTAGGATGTCAGCTGGCAATATGTCTGTTGGCCTCCGTGCGTGTGATTGTCCAGCACTGTGTGCATGTTAAAGAAGCCAACCTTCTTTTTTCTTCAGAACAGAGTGATTTGAGTGTTTGGAGGTCAGGGCATATTGCTGGCTTCTGTTTTGCTTGTCCACCAGGACTCCCAGCACCTTTTCTCTAGAGCTGTTTTCCAGCAGGTCGACACCTAACCTGTGCTGGTGCATGCAGTTATTAGAATCATGGAATTGTAGGATCATTGTTTAGGTTGGAAAAGACCTTTAAGATTTCTTCTTTGCCCAGGAAGGTGGTGGAGGCCCCGTGCTTGGAGGTGTTTAAGACCGGGCTGGATAAGGCTCTGGCCAACCTGATCTAGGGTGGGGTGTCCCTGCCCATGGCAGGGGAGTTGGAACTGGATGATCCTGTGGTCCCTTCTAACCCAGACTGACTGTATGACTGGGTGATCCTGCTGTGGCAGGGGGATTGGACTAGATCTTTTGAGGACCCTTCCAATCCCTAATGATTCTGTGGTTCTATGATCATCAAGTCCAACCATTAACCTCGATCTACCAAGCCCATTGCTAAACCATGTCACTAAGCACTGTATCTACACAACTTCTAAATGTTTCCAGGGATGGTGATTTTTACCTCCTTCATGGGTAGCCTGTTCCAATGCCTGATGACCCCTTTAAATGAAGAAGACTTTTCTAATGTTTAACCTTAAGTTCTCTTGATGAAGCTTGAGGCCATTTCCTCTTGTCCTATCACTCGTTACTTGTGAGAAGAGACCTACACCCACCTCTCTGCAACCTCCTTTCAGGTAATTGTGGAGAGTGATAAGGTCTTCCCTCAGTGCCTTCAGACTAAACAGCCCCTCCTCGATATGTTAGAAGTAGCACTCCAAATGGGAAGAATTTATGAGGAGGCAAGAAATCAATTAAACCAAAGTTAGTTCTGACTTGTACGTTAGAATGGATGCTTTAATGCAGGATTTGAAACTAATCACCACTGTTAAGAGAAAACACTTTGCATTTGGTTTTGCTTTTGTTAAATGAACACACATTTTTATGGATAAGAGTGAAATATTGAAATACCTGGTTTTTTTTAATGTTCCATTACTCCTCCACAATGACTGAAAAATTCTGGGAACAATATATCTGAGGTTTTGCAACAACAAAACTCAGATGCTTTCCTTACAAAATGGTGACACCCATGCATCTAGAAGGAAGGAAGGATGTGAAAAATAAGACCAAAGGAAGAAGGCTGCTGTGCTAATGAGTATTGCAGAATCTTCTGTGGTACTAATTGCCTAATGTTTCCATCTTCCCAAAGAAGCTATTTTTATAGAGATTTTTTCCAAAGGATGAAGTGGTGGTTCCGTGATCTAAACACGATACAAGTTACTGCTACGTTAGGCCTTGGTTTGAGTAGTGCAGAAGCATCCGTGTTTTGGAGATATGGACATTTTGGGAAGACCATTTCAATACGTTCTACGATGACCTCCTACCGACCTTACAGTTGGTTTTTTGCACTTAAAATATCTGTCTTTTCCTAAGCAGCTCTTAACTTTGGTTGTGATATTTTGGATTTTTTCAGAAAATCAGTCAAGTGTGGAGACCTGAGATGACTTAGTTTGATGTCTGAGATGTCTTGGTTTTAGGAGAGGATGAAAAATGTTTCACATGCGAGGACTAGAACTGCTGTGTTGGATGCCTGCACGTGGCAAATAAATAGCAATAAAGACTTGATCCTGTGCTGGAGGTTTGAGAATTCTTGGTGATTTTGTTTTATTTTGGA
Organism: Rhinopomastus cyanomelas; assembly: GCA_013400115.1. NCBI lineage: Eukaryota > Metazoa > Chordata > Aves > Bucerotiformes > Rhinopomastidae > Rhinopomastus > Rhinopomastus cyanomelas. Next base: position 1,352,128 of record VXBP01010087.1, read on the forward strand.
CAGTTAGAGTGCCTCTTCAATTCTTAAAGCTCTTTGACTTGGAAAATCAAGATCTGATCATAGTGACTGTATAAATAAGAGCCCAAAGTTGTTCTGTGGACAAATCTGAGTAACAAGATTTTTCAGCACTGCTGAGTGCTCCAGAGCTTCTGATCCTATTACTAGGTGATGTGGCGGGTGGAACACTACGCTGAAAGAGTGCTGCAGTAGTTTGGATCTGCTCGGTGCCCTGCATCTTTGAAAGCCATGAAGCTTCTTTTGACTTCTACAGAGGAAATACTAATCCTGATATCACTGCTGTTGCTAAACTAAGCCTTGCAGGTGGTTTTCTTTTTTCCAGTAGTGTTTCTCATGACTCTTAGTTTTTAAACTTGGATGCTGTAAGTGTTGTCTCTTTCCATAAATATTCTCATTTAGTTGCTCTGAACTTGTTGGATACTGAGAACCTCTTGAAGGCCTTTTGACACACATGGCCTATTTGGCATCACTTTTGTTTCTTTTTGAAGGAATTGTGGGAAGAAGTCGGGGATGCTGTGCATATCAAAGACAGGAACCAGCTGTCTCTTCTTTCAGTCTGGGTGCATTTTCTGTTTTGGCAAACTGTGTCCATCCTCATAGTCATTCTGTGGCTGCATACAATAAGTTCTTTCCTTACTGGAGTTGCTGTAGCATGAGCATGTTTGTGAATAAAGCTGCTTGGGATTCTGAATTCTATTGAAGTCTACTGATTAGAAATTTTATTTTCCCTTTAGTTGGAATTGAAAAGAAAGCCAGATAGAATAAAATCACAATGTATGACCTGAACTCTACTCCTGAGGAGAGGCATGCATGTTCTGGAATCCTTCTCATTCTCCTCCTCCCTCTTGGGACAACCTGCCATGGTTCTATATGTGGCTATATCTGTCAAACTGACTCCTAATCCCACATCTCAGTGCTTTGTCTTGATTTGCTCCATCTGAGTGCTCTGAGTAGTGCCAGCCTAGTGTAATTCTTCATAGAGGTCATGCTTCATGAAGAAATGAGGACTGTTGGGAAGTAAACTGAACTCACATGACTTTTTTGTAGGTGAGAGCACTTTTGCTGCACACGTTTACTGGGCTTCCAGTTTTGTTCGTGTGTGATCACAGCGACTCTGTTCCTGATGACTCAAAGAACTATTGAAAGATCCACGGTTTGGTTATTAAAATTCTTTTAAATAAAGTAACTCCTCTTTCTTTCTAACACTATACATATGACTTTGATTAAATATTTTATCGTAATAGGATAATTTTCAAACCTGAATTATTTTACTTGAAGAGCAATAAACTGTTAGAGACAAGAAGCAATAAATATGGTAAATATGTAATATAAATAATTATCTTCTTTAAAGTGAACACCAGAGAAATCAAGGAATTAACTCCCTTGTAAAGCTTTTATTTACATGAAGTCTGGCAAAAATATGCTAATGGTAATGTTAACAGGGTGGATCTGCCCTAAAGCTTGAATTGTTTAATAGTCAGCTTTTTACTTTTTTGTTTCAACTTCTGAATTGTATCAGCCACAAAAATGATCTCTGAGCAAATTCAAATGGAGTTACCGTTGTCCCTGTGCAAGAAGCATGAGCTGGGCCCAAGGCAAGTGTGATTTTGGCTTTAAAGGATGTTTTTAAATAATTACCCTTCAGTTTCTTTGAAATTTGTCTAGTGGTTTTGGTCTTCTGTTTGCAGATTTCTGCACTATGAGACAGTCAAGTGGGTGACCTTTTTTAAATAAATAAAAAATATCCAAAATAAGCCTGAAAACTCAGGTAACTTCAGTCTGAAGGGCAGTGCCAAAAAGGAAAGGACCCCTGATAGCCATGAACGCATCTATAAGGCAAAAGTCACAAGCTTAAGGGTCTGTGTCGGCCTCATTTATTCCCTTCAGTTTAATGAAGCACTTTCCATCAGTAGATGGAGTGGTACTAATGACTTAGGTTTTCTTGAACATTTTATCACCCAAATGCAAACACGAGGTTTTGAGAAGAGTGTCCTATTGAGATGTGTGGTTAAAAGTGTGGTCTGTTCTAGGGAGCGATCTGGGAATACATCTGGTGCATTAAAGGATGTTGCCATGAGAATGACATGTTCTGAACTCTGAGTTTCAGTGTGACTTCTGCAGATGTGCTGGCATTGAAAGGCGGTCTCGTGATGTGACTCTGGGTGGTTTCGCTTACATTTATCACTTTTATTCCTGTTTGTTTGTGGGCACTTGTTACTCAAAATTGTCAATATTTGCATTTTTGTAGTGAAATTGTTAAGCTGAACATTTTTTCATTCATGAGTCTACTCAGAATGTTCTGAAACAGCTACAGTAGTTATAGTTTGCAGACAGCTTTTAATTCTAGCACAGCACTTGTTGCTTAAGACTGCGTGAGTGAGTCCTCATGTTTCGTGTGTACAGAACTTGAGGTAATTTCCCTTTACCTGAGGGTAGTTTTCTTGGATTTACGCTTCTGTGTCAGTCTTGGGAACATTCTGCAGATCACAAGGATTAACGCTCAGAGGTGCAGGGTAACTACACATTTTTGGTGTCATTAGCAGAATTACAAACTGTGCACTGCTAGTAGATACAATCTGGATGACACATCATCCAGAGGTGTTCCCAGGCTGGGACAGTTCTAGACAAGAACATCAGGAAGCTCCTTTTCATCATCCTCTGGGTTCCCTCAAATGTGCAAATCATAGGATGTGACCATGCTAGTAGTGTCATGATGTGCTATCATTTCTGATAAATAAGAAGCCCAGCTGACCTTGCAGTCATATTACAACTACCTGCTACTGTGAAGCCAGCTAAAATCCATAATGATATGAATTTGGACAACGTATTTTTTAAAAGAAGGGGACACAGTATCTTACAAACCGATATGGAATGAAGTAATTAAAGAGATCATACAGGTATGGAAAATAGAAAGTAACTACTGAAATTTACTCAAGAAGAATTTAGACAAGCATAACTGTAGAGATACTTTTAAAACTCCTTTCCCTAACGCCAGTAGTAATGAGAGTGTTAGTTGAGTGGAGTTACGCTGCTTGAGAAGGCAACATGGTCAGTAACATTTAATTTTAAATATAAACTCTGGGGATCTCTATCTTTTTCTGTCACAGTAACATGCAGCAGCTCATAAATGTATCAGATTACCTATTCATCTCAGTGGCCGCTAAAACGATAAGTCCTTTTTAAACTCTCCACATCAGACTGTTCCTGGGTGGTTCAGCCCGTGGTCCATCTTGCCCCTCCACTGCAACAGAATTTTTGTGATTGACCCCAACACGAAGGTAGTTCAGTGAGTTAAAATGAGCCATTAAAAATTAGCAAAGAGTCACTGTGTTTAGTCATGATGTAATTTATTTCCAGGACAGGTTTGATGGCAACACAAGCGTAGGGGTAGGGCTGCAGAAGTGGAACGATAAACCTGCTGTAGACTGGGCTCTGCAGCTTTACCTGTTGTGAACCCACCTCTGAGTAGCAGGAGGAATGGCCTTTGAGTCCTTTGCGTTGACCTTTGAATGAGTCTTATAGGCAGGATGCTTTTTGGAAGAGCTCTGAAACTGATACTCAGCTTATACTTATACTCCTCTATAAAATACTTATACTCCTCTATAAAACCAATATTTATTGATTTCAGAAAATTTTCATTAATTGTTTGGACAGAGAATGGTATCCTTAGTAACGAGCTTTAACTGGATGGATGAGCATGTTATTTTTGATTTCAAGGAGCAAGCAAAGACATTGAAGCCCATTTGCCTGTTTGCTTGTTATTAGTAAGTGGAAGAAATCTTATACCTGAGCATTATCTGGCTACTTCTTACTGCTTTAAAGCAAACTGCTCCGAACTATATCTTGGTGTTTATCAATGTTTGCACTACTGCTGACCTCTGCATGTGGAATGCAGGTTAGGCAAAAGTTTAATTTTACTCAGCTATAGCTTTTCCATCACTCGGGAAGTTCCCGTAGAAAAGAATGGATTTTCAGCTTCTCTTCTAAATCACGTTATGTCCGTTTCTGCAGCGGAAGCTGCTTACTTGTATTTTTGTACTTAATTAGTGGAGCATTTTTGTAAACTGTCAGATATTAAACACTTCCTTGGATGCTCATGAAGTATGGTTTTATTTACCAAATGCAGTCAGCAGCTGAAGTGGTACAATAAAAATTATGCTGTATGCTTTACAAGAGGAAAAAAGAACCAGTTTTTGTCAGCTTCCTGTCTAGTCAACAAAGACACTTGAAAGAAAGAGAGGACTGACAAGTCTGTTTCCTTCTGCGTCTGGCGAATGTTGCACACTGAAATAATATTTCCTGTTACTATTTTTCTCAAATGTTCCAACACTGAAATTTTTATTCAAACTGGATTTTCAAATGTCAATTTTGAAAACTTTGGGTTTGAGAAGACATTGGATCTGTTTTTCATTTGGTACAAACAAGTAAATTGGAGTACATGTGGGTAGTGCTGACTTTTCCTTGTGACTAGGTTTTCGAAATGCCAGAGGAATCAAACTGGCCAGCCACATTGCTAAAAGTAACTGTGGAACAAGAAAAAGTAATCTGATGGGCAGTCAGGCTAAGTTAGTCTCTTGTTACTGATTTTAAGACAGACTGCTCTTTAATAGAGGTACTTGCTTGCAGCACAGCCTGCACCTGGATAGAAGGTGACAATCCAGTGTGCCCTGTACTAAAGAGCTGATTTGTGTAGGAAGAGCTGACATTATAGTTTCTGCTAGTATGACTATTCTGGTGTGCTTATGCAAGAGCTGAATTTGGAGCAAACTGGAAGATCAGGGCTGCAGGGCATTGATTTTCACTGCCTTTCTCTGAACTCTCTGTGCCATAGGCCTCTTAACTAAGAGCTGGATCCAACAGGAGGTGTAGCCACCCCAAGTGGAATGTGTGAGATTTAGAATGTCTAATTTGCAACTAAGTCCCTCTTCCTTCCCATGTAAGTTTCATGTTCATTGGATGTATGAGGGAGAGAGCAACATCCCAAAAGGGATCTGATCCATCCACTCCCTGAGTTCTTGCAAGTCATACGAGTCATTGTTAGCTTTTACATCCCAGTGTGGTGGTAATGGTGCTCATCAGGTAGCAAAAGACATGCACTCAACTCCACAGCTCCTAATCCTCACAGAAGCATTGAAATCCATAGATCAAGCTGTGATAAAGCTCTTTTGTTGGAAGTTGGACACAAGGTAGTAATGAATTGTGAGTGCCCAGCTGTATTTGCGAAAGAGAGAGGTTGCTGCTCGTTCAAGGAGATGTTTCCTTGCCTTTGGCGTCTGCCTATTTGGGATTTGGAGCCAGTGGTCTTGTGAGCTGAAACAGTGATTTGGGGGTTGCTTCTCAATTATTTGTCAGGTTGCTGAACTTCACGGGTGTTTTGGAGCTTATTTCCCCTCTGTTTTCTTTTCTCGAAACCCTTTCTTAAAGGACAACAGCACGTGGACAAGCCACTTGGCTGGTGCTTCTCAGAAGGGAGCATAGAGACCTTTGCTATTATTTGTTTGCAACAGCAAAGGGAAGAAACACACTCTTCCTCCTTTGATTAGTTTGTGTTTTTTCTTTCCTTTCCAAAAACATTTCCTTTCTTTGTGTTTCTGAGCAATATTTGAGTCTTCACTTCTTTTCTGAGAGGGCTTTTGTAGCACCTCAAGCTTTGCACTTAAAGTAGGTACCTTTTGCAAGCTGGCACTTTCAACAGCCATGGTCATGGCCACCTGGGGCCTTCAGGAACAGTCCTTTGAAATTTAGCCAGAACTGAGTAAAAAACTGGAGTGTGCACAGTCTTGAGGAGAAGAGATACTGATATATCTGAAGAGAAGTCAGCTCACAGTCAGTGGCAGAAGCAAAAGTGTTAATTGTCCTGATGAGGAGCACAGAAAGCAATGCTTCTCCTTGGGCCTTTTTAGGAGTTAAGAGAAGCGACTGACAATTTGTGGCAGAAATTACTAGTTTAACTGAACTGAAGTTGGAACTTAAGAGAAAATAACCCGGGTAGATTGTTGACTGGTGATTTGTTAAAATATTTGAGAAAAATGCATAAGAAAAACTTCCAGTACTGCTTCTGGTCTGGAGACTGTGGTAGGACTATAATGCAAGTACTCCTAAAACAAATTGTCCTCCAGTTTAGGCCTAACCTGTGACTTTGCAGTTTATTTGAACCAGCTGTCTACAACTACTGGCTGAAGTGTTTCACTAGAGCAAATAAATGCAGTGGGTGTTTTTACTGTAGCAGTGGAGCTGCCATAGGATGAACCTGTTTGTAAGAACTTCCAGATCTGTGGTGAAGAAAAGTGGGCTTATAAAGTGCAATTTTGTGTATATTTTGGCTGGCTGCTAAGTAGACTAAACACGCTACATGCTTGTTAAATCCCATGTTTGACAAGGATGTTGAGCTGCTGTGGTTACTACTGCTGTTTCCAGAACACCAGAAGGTTCTTAAAATGTACCAGTTACTTGGTCATTAACAATCTTAGGACTCTCTGTTGACTCTGCTGGGCACTGCCTTACCTGCCTCCACTTGGCAGTGCTGTTGAGGACACGTCAGCTCACTTCCCATCTAGTGTTGTGCACGTTGTGCATAATCGTTATGAATTTATTGTTTTGCATTGTCAGCACTTCTTAAATTCTTGTTCGTTTTACAAGAAAAGACAATGCCACATGAGTTTTGTTTTAATCAAAAAATCATTTAGATGGTTCTGATAAATTCATGCAGTAAAAATTACGTAGAGTCTATTAAATTGTAAAAGTCTTCATCCAGGAGGGCTCAGGATATTTATGTTTTTAATAATAAGTCATCTATACATGCAATATGCCACGGAGGCCACTGAGGACTTCTCTCAAGGTTTTCCTTGTGTGGAAGCTGTGGCATTTGACTCATGGAGAGCTGAAGGGTAAAGAACTAGTGATGGGAAGCACAGGACACAGAAGGAGCAAATGGACACTCTTCATGCAGCATATGTGGCATGAGGTCTGCTGGGCAAAATCCAGCCCAGGATGATGATGTTACCTGCACAAGCACACAACCTCCTGCACTGGAGGTGAACCACACTGTGGGAGCCCTTTAATGGGAAATTAGGAGATGCCTCAGTGAACCTGAAGTGCTCAGAGCCCACCCAGAGGAAAGCCATGCTCAGGTAGTGAGAGTTCAAAGCACACCAGTCTCTGGCTGTGCTGGACTGTACATCCCCTGGGGTTTTCCTCTGGCCCAAGCCTACAAGTCCAGTTTATCTTCTTGTGCTTTTCTCACATTCTTTGGTGTGCATCCCATCTAAGAGGATTTCGCCTCTTCGTTTATTTAGTCTAGGCAAGGATGGATGAGGAAGAAGCCCTCTAGCTTCCCAGTGCTGTGTTGTTTTAAAGCTGTTAGTATCAAATGCATTTGTTTATGTCAACGTTGGTGTTTATCAGCTAAGGGAAGGAAAAGCACTACTCACAGACTTGCTGTAAACATTTGCAAGATGGCTTCACCGGCTTCTTTGCAAATCCCTCCTGAGGCTTCTCCTTTGCCTTTGGGTTTGAAACTGCCTTGAGGAGGGTTGGAGTGCTGGTAGGCTATACCTCCCCTGTGAACTTGCTCTTCCACTGGCTGGTAGGGGCCAGGTGAGTGCTGGTTATAAAAGGGAATAATAGAATTGTTTTGCTTGGAAAAAGACCTTCGAGATCATTGAGTCCAACCATTAACCTACCTGTACAAAGCCCACTGCTAAGCCATGTCCTTAAGCTCTGTATCTACGTGACTTTCAAACATATCCAGTGATGGAGATTCAACCACCTCCCTGGGAAGCCTGTTCAAATGCCTGATGACTGCTTATGATGTGACACACTCTGTCCCATCATTAAGTTGATTAATACAGGTATTGAACAAAGCTGGACCCAGCACTGATCCTTGGGGGACACCCCTGGTTACAGATCTCCAGCTAGACTCTGCACCATTAATCACCACTCTTTGGGCTCTGTTCTATAGCCCACAATCCAAGTCACAATCTGTTCTTCTCCCACACTTCCTAAGCTTACTGACAAGGATGTTATGGGGTACTGTGACAAAGGACTTACTAACATCGAGATGGACCACATCCACTGGTCTCCCAGCATCTACCCATTTAGTCACCAAATGATCCTGGGCCCTTTATGGCTCACAGTGGTGTGCACAGGCTGGTTCTCTGGGTGGTTGCCACCATGGCTGTGCTGCCATACTGGGTGCACTGCTTGGTACCTAAAACAGCAGCTGCACCTTCATTTCCTGATAACCACGGTGGGAGATGACACTGTAGACAAGGGTTTACATGGCCATTAAAGATGGTGTTTTCCTTCTCCACAGAAATTTCCCCACAGCAAAGAAGCTTGGCTTGTGACCATACTGCAGTGCTTTGTCCTCCTGCTCGTGGGTTGGGCCAGGCCCAAGCTGTAGGCATGAGGGCTTGCTCCAGTGCCCACAGCCATCTCTTTCTGCATTTCCCAGTGCTGCTTGGAGAGGGCCACTGTGCATGATAGGAGAAAGGGAAGGAGTCCTCTGTGGCAGTTTTGTCTCAGCCTGGATCTGCCTCTGAGCTACAACAAGGGAGTGCTGGGTGGTGAAGGTTAACCAGGAAGGGCTGCATTGCCTGCCAGACTGGTGGTCGTTGCTGCTTACTCAGCTTCTGCCTAATTTTGGTGGCATTTCATTTTGCTGGCCTGCTGGAGACATTTCTGGTCAGGCTTTCAATGACCATGAGCACCCATACTCACACTTACTATGGGTGCCCTTGTGCTGGTGAAAATGGGGATGTGCACTGAACACCGCGGAGGCCACAGAATCTACAGTGTTACTAGGAAGCAGTTCAGCCCTGCAAGTGTGGGTTTACTGAGAGAATGGGAAGGAGAATACCACCGGTTCCCTCAGCATCTCTGACCACCACTGGCAAGGGCAGCAGCAATGGGGCACCGTTGTGAGGACACCATTTTAATCTTGTCAGACATGGCTGGACACAGCCTTTTACCTCTAGCAGGTGCTAGAAGTGGTCATGTGCATCCATCTCAGAAGGCAGCAAGAAAACAAACTTGCATGATTAGTTTCAAAGTCTGCAATTGCTCTGCCTCATGAATAAGAATCAAGTTTGTTGCGTGGCTTCCCTCCAGCTTACGTGCCGAGTGACTGCTAACGCTAGCCAGGCTATAAAGGCAAGTCAGAAGGCAATGTGTTTGGGCCTGTTGTACAGGACAACTTGCAGTCTGCTTTATGCACTCCACAGTAGTTGTGCATGAGGTAGGTAATAAGCTCTGCAACAGCCATGGTGGTTCTGACATAGGTTTTCCAGTACTCCCCTCAGATGTTTTTTAAAGTTCACAAGATGAGGAATGGGAGCTTCTCACCCGTTTGCCTTGCCCCAGTCTTCCAGTTCACAAAGTAGAAGAACAGGATGGGGACTATTGGCAATGGTTACCATAATCTAATTTAGGAAGGGTCATGCCCTGACATTCCTCACATCCTGCATTCTGGATGTCAGAAACTCCTGGACAACGCTCTGATCCTCAGATGTTGGTGAAGTAACGCCAGAGCCACCTCGAATTTACTTCACTTCTTTGAAAATGTAACAGAAAATGAAGATCTTAAATAGAAGAAGAGGGATAAGTCAGTGGAACTGATACTCGCTTGGTAAATGCAGTGTTGTCCACTTTCCAGAGTCTAAGCAGTCTGTGGAAGTAGACCTGCTACGAGATGCTGCTGATGTGAGTCATATTTTATTGGTAACACCACTAGTGAACGTTCATGAACCCATTGTCTGCTCTGAGCGGTGCTGAGCTCAGTCGTATAATGCGATCCTCTGAAAATTTCACCAAGTAAGCACATATCCTGACTGTTTGCCAGAGCTTCCTCTAAAAGAATGTTCTTAGAGGAAGCAGTTGCTTTAAATGTCATTTTTGTCCAAATATGTAACAACAGGAATAACTTTATATTTCCTGTGAACTAACTGGAAGCCCCCTGGATTTGCATTGCTTTGTGATAATGATGTTCACATCACACAGGAAAGACATGTTCACAGCAGCTTTCAGGGGACTCCCATGACCCTACCTCCAGGACAGACCTCTGGAGAATTTGGAAAAGAATGTCAGAAATGAGGTCCCAGCAACAAAACGTTTCAGATCCAGAAATCTGGTGTTCTTTTGACTTAGGCGATATCACTATATTTTTTTGACATATTTTTAGTGAACTGCTTCCCGCTAATGCTAATGTACAAAATAAATATCCTCTGAAATCATTAATATTAAACATTTAAATACTAACTCATATTCCCTTGAGTGGCTAAAGTACACTGGATTTCTCAGATAAGAATCTGTGGTCTGACTGCAATTTTTGTTGTATGAACATCCTGTAGGATTCTGGTAATATCAAAAACAACAACAAGAAAACAGCCTTCTCCTCCAGCCAAACAGATAAAACACTGCCAAAACCTACATACAGCTCCCTATGTCCCAAGAACCATAACTAATTATCATTCCAAGTCTATAGAGCTTCTCTGAAAATCAGCTGATTTCCTGAAAATTATACAAGGCTTTTCAGAGAACATGGAATCACAGAACATCCAGGATTGATGGGACCTTGAAAGATCATCTAGTCCAATCCCCCTGCCACAGCAGGATCCCCTAGATCAAGTCACACAGGAACACATCCAGGCGGGTCTTAAACATCTCCAGTGAAGGAGACTCCACAACCCCTCTGGGCAGCCTGTTCCAGTGCTCTGTCACCCTCACTGGGAAGAAGTTCTTTCTGATATTTACATGGAACCTCCTATGTTCCAGCTGACAACTAGGTGACATTGAGAAGAGCCTAGCTCCATCCTTCTGACACCCACCCTTCATGTATTTATAGACATTAATGAGGTCACCCCTCAGTCTCCTCCAATCTAAAGACACCCAGCTCCCTCAGCCTCTCCTCATAAGGGAGATGTTCCACTCCATTCATCATCTTCCTTGCTTTGTACTAGACATTCTCCAGAAGCTCCTTGTCCTTCGTGAACTGGGGAGCCCAGAACTGGACACAATACTCCAGACGTGGTCTCACCAGGGCAGAGTAAAGGAGGAGAAGAACCTCTCTTGATCTGCTAACCACTCCTGTTCTGATCCACCCCAGGATGCTGTTGGCCCTCTTGGCCACAAGGGCACATTGCTGGCTCATGGTTGTCTTGCTTTACATCAGGACCCTGAGTTCCTTTTCTCCTACACTGCTTTCCAACAGGTTAGTCCCCAACCTATACAGGTGCCTGGGGTTGTTCCTGCCCAGATGCAAGACTCTACACTTGCCCTTGTTATATTTCATTCAATTTTTCTCAGCCCAGCTCTCCAGCCTGTCCAGGTCTCACTGAATGGCAGCACAGTCTGCAGGGGTGTTGACAACACCACCCAGCTTTGTGTCATCAGCAAACTTGCTAGTCCCTCATCCAAGTCATTAATGAACAGACTGAACAGGACTCATCCCAGTACAGACCTGTGGAGGACTCCATTAGATGCAGGTCTCCAACTAGACTCTTTCCCATTGACCACGAGTCTTTGGCTTCTATCCTGCAGCCAGTTCACAATCCACCTCACTACCTGATCATCTAGACCACACTGACTTAGTTTGTCTGTGGGAGACAGTGTCAAATACTTTACTGAAGTGAAGATAGGCCACATCTACTGCTCTGCCATCATCTGTTCACCTGGTTATGCCCTCATAAAAGGCTATCAGGTTGGTGAAGCATCGTGAAGCCATGCTGACTGTCCCTAAGGACCCTCTTGTCCTTGATGTGCCTGGAGACAGCATCAAGGATAAATTGTTCTAACAGCTTTCCTGGGATGGAGGTGAGGCTGACCAGTCTATAGTTACCTGGGTCCTCCTTCTTATGCTTTTTGAAGATTGGGGTGACATTTGCTCTCCTCCAGTCTCTAGGCACCTCCCCCTATCCCCATGACTTAGCAAAGATGATGGAGAGTGGCCTAGCAATGACTTCCTGATCTTGTAGCACTCACGGGTGCATCCCATTTGGGCTGTATATTTGTGCACATCCAGTTTGCTCAACTTATCCCTAATCCAGTCCTCATCAACCAAGGCAGTCTCCTCTCTTGCTTCAACTTCCTCTGGAGCCTCAGCAATCTGGGGTTTGATATCAAGACAGCCCCCAGAAGTACAGACAGAGGCAAAGAAGGTGTTCAGTAGCTCTGCTTTCTCTGCATTCTCTGTCTTCAGGGCACCCACCTCATTCAGCAGGGGCCCTACATTGCCTCTAGGTTTAGTTTTACCTGCAATGTAAGAAGAAACTCTTTGAAATGGAACCAGTGCTGAATTGTAATTAGTTCAGATTTCATCATGCACGGTGATATTTTTCCCATTTCTTTCAGATGTTATCTACATGATAATTTGGGCCTCACTGAGAGTTTCCCACATAGTGACAGGAGGTACTGAATTGAGGCACTGACATTCTCTTAACCATGAAGTGCAACATTTTTCTGCTAAAGTTTTTCCAGGAGATTTTTGATCTGATCTAAAGCCTATCCCTAGGAGATTTTATTAGAAGAGCAGCTCTGCATTGATATAGAGATTAGTGGGGACCACTTTAGCTTCCTTCTGTGCCATTCATGTGCATCAACCTACAGCCGAAGGAGGTCTTCAGGAGAATGAGTATTCTAGTTCTTATCCATTCAAGATTTAACAAGTCTTTGGAGATTGTCGGGTTGCACTTGTTTCTGTTGCTTAAACATTGGTGTTTGTTGCTATTGGAGATCTTCATATTGGCCTGGCAGATATGACCAGGGATTTAGGGGAGAGCTGCTCCCAAATGGCCTGGCAGCTGGAGGCAGGTGCCACCCTGCCTCCACAGGACGTGCTGAACAGCCCTGTTCTTCTGTGCCCTGTGAATGCTGGAGCCACAGAAAATGGAAATCACACAACCAGGGACTGTAAATAGTGTACTACATGAGAGACATTTCCAGTGATTGCTGACCAGAGCTGAACTTAATTTGGTGACCTAGGTGAAAGCTGTAAAACCAGTAAGAGAATTCCCTGAACAGTCATAGTTGATGTCACTCAGGATTTGCTGGGAAAAAGAACCAGAAAAAAAGAACATGAAGATGAGGTGCCAACTATTTTTTTATGGTGGAGAAAAAGGGCTTGGAGAAGAAGGAAAGACTGAAACTTGATGACATTATGAAATTATAAATGGTTCCATTTTGTGTATTACTTGTCTCTCCATAGACAACTGAAATTGATGAGTTTACAAATGAAATGAGAGCTGTGCTGAATTTCAAATTCTACAGTTGGGGTTTACTGATTTTTCTTTATTTGTTATGAGCAGAGGAAATAAAAATGTGGGCTCATCAAGGAGTTGCTTTTTCCTGATGACTGCTTCCTTGAATTTTAACAATGCCCATGTACAGTACAGTGAGGGGCTTTGAATCCTCTCTTCAGGTCACGGAGGAGTCAGTCACACTTGGGTAGAACAGTTCCATGCACAGCCACACAGCTCTTGTGGAGGCAGGGCAAGGGCCAGTGAAAATGACTTTATACTCCAGTGCTTTGGGCTGTCATTAAGGAAGGAAGATGTTCAGGTTCCCATCTCTGATCTAATAAGGTTCCAGCAGGCTGTGTGAAATGAAATTATTTCCATGGGAGAGAGTGAGTTAGTGTCGCCTTTGAAAGGCTCCACAGCACAGCAATTTCCTCCTCAGGGCAGTGAGCTCAGCCTCTCAGAAGCAGGAGATAGCATATGGTAGAACAGCTCTAAGTCCTAGTCAAACACTTAATGCAAAGGTGTGTTTTGAAGGCGAGTGACTCTGAGGTTTTAGGATTGGTTATTTAAAATTATGGTAAAGAGGATAATGGACTTACATTGAACCATCGATTTGCTTTGCCAAACCCTGGTTTTGGCAGGGCACAATTCATTTTCCCTCACGGATTGCCTGTCAAGCAGTGTGCCAATATGCAGTCTTTCCAAAATAGTGTTTCAAAAGGCATTAATAGCTAATGCAAATAATAACACTCGTCTATACCATGTCACTGCTCACTAAGCCAAACTGGAAGTTTCTGACTCTCTCGTTTAGGGTTCTTCTAGCTTGTGAGAATTCTTGGTTTTTACACATCACAGAATCATCATCATCACAAAATCATCATGGCTGGAAAGGACCTCTAGGGTCATCAAGTCCACAGTTTTAGTCCTTTTGTTTAAATATGTTGTGGTCAGATACGAAAACAACAAAGCTTTTCATCCTGGAATGTTTATTTAAGGAAAAAGGAGGATTCTATACTAATCAAGTAAAGCTCTTTCCATAATTTAAAGTAAATCTAATGTTGCAAGGCAAATAGCTACAAGTAGCTACAATGTTGCAAGGCAAATAGCTACAAGTAGCTACAATGTTGCAAGGCAAATAGCTACAAGTAGCTACAATGTTACAAGGCAAATAGCTACAAGTAGCTACAATGTTACAAGGCAAATAGCTACAATTAGTCAATTTGCTAATTTGCTAAGACAGTCTGGGGGTTTTTTTGTTATCCTCTTTATTCTAGATCAAGGTAAATCAGAAGTTTTAGTAACATTTTTTAAAAAGTCGATAGTGAATTGTAAAATCAGTTAAAGAAAATATTAAAGTTATCTGAAGACATAGCAGTGATTTCCTCTGTTGGTACTTTACATACAAAAGAGTAGTTTGACTAGTTCAATACCTTTAGGTTTAAAGGGTAAAGACAAGAATAGCAATACAGCCAGGGAGCTATTTTGACATTCTGGAGAGAGAAAGAAGTATGAGAGGAATGTGAGATAAGTGGCCTGCAGTTGGCATCACCTCCCTATTTCTGTATTTGGTGGGACATGAAGCTGAAGCCTTATTGATCCAGCTCTGCTCAGTTACGTATGTGTTTTGTTTTGTACATAGGTGTGCTGTGGAAGAAGTGCCGCTTTTGCTTTGTAGGGATATATCTCCCTTGGCCTTCCTTGTGGAGACCACGTTAGCGTACAGATGGCAAGAGGTGGATTTTGTAGAAGGAGAAGCTTCAGACCTAAAGCTGTCTGTCAAAGACTGTCCTACTGGCATAGCCATTGTTAGTGTTCCAACTGGAAACCAGTGTTGGAATTCCTCTGAAACTGGGGTTTGAACTAAAGCAGTGTGAAGCAGGATGCTGACACTGTTTCATTCGATTTTTCTGTCATTTGTTCAAGCATCAAGTCTAACCAGAAAATGCCACTTCATAGGGAGTGGATAATGAGATTAAATAGTTACGATTCTGTTTACTTTTTGAAGCATTTCAGGTGTGCATGAGAAACACGGTGAACAGTCAAATAATTTTGCTATCTGTGCTCGTATCAGCAGTCAGCCATTCGGAGGAGTTTCAGTCATTTGAAAGTCATTGTATTTGGGGCAGAAGTGACTGCATTCCCTGGAATATGATTTTTAACATGAGCAGTTATTTACAAATCAGAAATTTCCTGGGTTTCTACCCTGGATATGTGTGTTTCACAGAGTAAGATTTAAATTTTATTCATACCTATGCCACTAGTCTAGGCTTGTAGACAGCTTGAAACGCAGCAAGCAGAGTCTGAGCTGATTTGTGAAATACAACCATGACAAATGCACTTCTGTAAGAGAGTGGAGTGTCCAAGAACTGACTTGGCCTTTGTGGGGTTTTTTGAGATGTCTGTAGCCTCCAGAAAGGTTGCATTTCCAAATATGGCAGTTCTCTCCCTTCTAGGCTGCTTGTCTGGCTGTTTGCATCGTTCCTGTGTGAGTTCCAAGCAGTCGTCCTCAAATGCCAGAAAAGTAGCTGGATGTGGAAAAACAGGGCAAAACAGAACTAAAGTCCGTATCTACATCTTGATGGAAGTGTCACTGCAGAGTTCCTTCTGTTTCTTAGCAGCCTTCTCTGCTCTGCCACTCACAGAGCTCTAGTGCTACTAAAGCTTGGTGCATGATTCTTGGAATGTAGAGCCAGTGAGAACTCCCGTTGATTGGCTTCACTTTTTTAGGGGCTAGTATCACAGTAAACGGCTTGGTATCCTTTAGGTGAGTAGTGTGCATGAAGCCTGTTCGTATGTGCAGTGCTGAAGGGCCTTAATCTCTTAATGCTGATTTGCTAGTGTGATTCACTGAGCTGATCAGTTGCAGACAGTCTGGAGGAACAGATCAGAACGGAAATGCTTGTCAAAAAATGAAGCTATTTGTGTCACTAAAACGAGCTTCTGCTTCTGGACTGACCGCTGCTCTGTGGGAGGAGCAAGATAAAATGAATGTCTTCACATGCTGTATGAGCCTGGCCTGTGGGGCAAGGGAGCTCTGGCTATTTGAAAATTGCTAGCTAGCCTACCGTGCAAAGTAGATGAGGTATCACTCAGCCAAAATCATTAGATCAGACTGTAATTGGCTCCTAGACAAGGGATAAAGATCCTGCCTTTTCACCTCCTCCCATCCCCTGCCCCCGCAGATTATGCTTCCTGCCCAGCGTTATTTCTTCTGGTTTGGCACTTGGAGGACAGCAGTGATTGCTCCAAGCTCCATGCAGTTCCTGGGGAAGGGGTTGTTTCAAGGAGGATGTCTGTGAGATAGGACAAACTATTTCTTTTAATTTATCTCATGCCATGTGTTATCTCATTATCTCTAACCTGACTCTTCATATCTTGAGACATTTAAAATCATAGAAGTTTACATACAAGTCATAATTTGCATAGTTTCAACTTGCTGACCTTGTGATTAATTATCTTTATTACTTCAGGCTGAACTTTCCCACTTAGGACTTGAATGCATAATGTTCATAAGTAGTTCCTAAACGAGTACCAGGAATGCTGATTTTCTTGGTCGCAGGTAGAAAGATACTAAATGAAATTTCTAATGCTTCCCAAGGAATGAAGAGCTGCTGTTATACTTTGTCCCGTTCTGTCTGTACCTTCTAGCCTTCTGTTTAATCCTCTATGTCAACTTTCTCATTTTCCCCCTTGTTCTCATACACAGCTCTTAAACCTTTCTGCCCATTTCAGTGTCTCCTGTTTAGTCCTTCAAAGTGTCTTCCTCTCCGTTGAAAGCCAACGTCACACAATAGGTGAGATAGATCTCAGACCAGGAGTACCTGTTTCTTGCCGTTGAATAGAGGAACGCTGCAGCAACTAGTGAAGATGTTTGTACCTACACTGGGTTAGGTGAACCCAGACCCTGATTCTTGTACCTGCTGTAACCATCTTGATCTCTAAATTTCTTACCTCATTACTTAAATGCCCCTTTGGCCTGCTTAAATTGACCTTTAACCTGTAAGCTGTTTTCTGGTCTGGCCCTCCCATCTTCTCAGAGGACCAAAAGGAAGAAGCCCATACTTCTTCCCAGCACGGGCAGAATGCTATCACATCTCTCAGATTCAAAATTGCATTTTAACAGCTGATGGTAATGATGCTTGTCATTGTTGGCCAAACTTTCATCCACTTGCAAAGGTTACAGACAGTGACGTTAGGAGACAATATTGCTGTAAAGTAAAGGTGGTTTTGTAGTGCAGATAACCTCTCCTGGAATTTACAGCGCTTGACTGCAGCTTGAACTTTATGTAGCTGTGATTGCAGACGCTCAATACCTTCTTAACTTCACTGCCTTTGATTATTCCCCCTTCCTGGAAGTGTTGAAGGCCAGGCTGGATGGGCTTTTGGGCAACCTGGTCTAGGGGAAAGTGTCCCTGCCCATGACTGGGGGGTTGGAACTACATGATCTCTGAGATTCCTTCCAACCTAAACCATTTTGTGATTCTATGATTCTAATCTGAGGCTAAGAAAGAGGGAAAATGTAAATGGTGTCATTTCTGGGAGCACAAAAAGAGACCTGAAAGCACAAGTCCATTCTTCTGGCCGTGCTGAATTTAAGAACAAAACCCAACATAAAAATCAATAACAAGGTACTTTTTGTTTCGAAAACAGTGCATGTTAAATAACAGACTGAAGGAAATATGCAGGGATTAACTTGAAAACAGATGTTTATAATGACTCAGTGACGTATTTTAATTACATTTCCAGATGCAATTAAAACAGACTTCTTCTGAATTTAAGGGATGTGTTGATAAAACTGATAACATTCTACATGATGCTGGAGGAGGAAGTATGAGCTGCAAGCATGCGTCCTCCAGCTGTGATCTCAGCAGGTCTGATAAACTAAGAGCGGTCACACTAGGTCACCTCTTGACACGGGAGGCCCACTGTTTTTCCAGGCACAACCTTGTGCCGCAAGGAGTAAAGCAGAGCATACCAGTGAGTGCCACTTTTTTCCCCAGTTGGTACCGAGATGGTCTTGCTAGATGTT
Source organism: Rhinopomastus cyanomelas (assembly GCA_013400115.1). Lineage (NCBI taxonomy): Eukaryota > Metazoa > Chordata > Aves > Bucerotiformes > Rhinopomastidae > Rhinopomastus > Rhinopomastus cyanomelas. The sequence continues at coordinate 1,370,410 of VXBP01010087.1, forward strand.
TTTGCTTCGTTTTCACATCTAACTCTCTTCCTACAGTATATATCAAATAAGAGTTCGTTAATTTTCATCTTGCTGTGCATTTATAGTATAACGTGCTAAAGTGTAAGAGAAAAATGTGTGGGTTGGTTTTGGTATGTGGATGTGGAGAAACTTTGACTTCAAACACCAAGGTCAGTGAATCTACATACAAAAATTATCTCAACAAAATGGATAATTTTGTCAGCAGTTTGGTTTTATCTGACAGCTTTCAGTAATACATTTTCCAGTATTAAAACCCCATTTCTCATCAATGCTTTACTTTAAAAGAAAATGTCTTTACCAAGTAAAAATGTTACTCTTGTCATTTAGATTTACAGAGTGATGGTCTTGCTGGAGGCTTTCCCAATTAAAAATGGAGTCGGTACATTTACTCTTAATTTCCCAGAGGTAGCAATGGCCCAGTAATCTGTGGAGCTCACAGGTGTGGAGGGATGGTATTCCAACATCCATGCCAAGAGCTAACTCTGGAGAGGTGCTCTTCCCTACTGCTTCTTGATAATGGCATAACAGGGCTGCTGAGGGATCTCATGTGTTGGGGGAAGCGTCAGTGACACAAATATTTTTGCTTGTTTTCCTCCTAATTTGTTTCTCAGGGGCATGACAACAGTAAAAGCTGTAGACTGATGAGTTTCTCATTGCTTACTTCATTACTATAAGGAGAGAAAGTGGAGAGCAGCTCCACTTATAGTGACTATAAGCTTTTACCTGTCCATCAGTTAAAATTAATTCTCTCTCATATGTTATCACCTTTCAAGTTTTGCAATAAACTGAGTGGCCTTTCTGATTACGTCTTAGAAATCCTAATGTTACTATTGACTTGATCCAAAAAACCAGCCCCCAAATCTCTTGTATTTCCTTCTTAAGATTTAGATTAACAAAGCCATGAAAGCTTTGAGTGGCTTTTGTTAGTATTAAGCTTCCTTGCACAAACATCTACATCATCTCTCCCTCACTTCTGAGGGAAGTGGCACTTAGGAGTATTTCACGTGGTGAGATCTGCCACTGAAAGGGCTTGAGACAAGACGTGTGAATCTATATGAAGATAACAAAGTATTTCATTTGGCTTAAACCAGTGGCCAGCCTTGCAGTCAGTGTGGCATACTGGTGATAACTCTGGCTCACTGCAGTATGTTCTGCTTGTCACCCAGTTCAGACAATTAATTTGTAATTTCTCTTCTCTTTCAGGGTTGTTCTGGTTGTGGAAAATGTGACTGCAGTGGAGTAAAAGGGCAAAAGGTGAGTAGGTTTGCTCTCCTCAGTTCATTATCTTGCTTATGAAACTGCCCGGTGCATAACCTAGTGGAAGGCAAGTGAGCCGCTGGTTTCAGTGAACATTTGCACTGCCACAGGGCATTGCCAAGGCCAAGGCATGTGCTCTTCAGCAGGCTATCTGAAAAGCAACCAGTTTGGTGTAAGCTGAAGAAGAGGAGCGAAGCCTCTGGCGTGGTGTTTGACCACGCACTGCCTCCTTCCCCATCAAGTGACAAGCTAACCCAGCGCTTTTACCTTTCCTACACCTCACTCCACCTTCAGCCTTCTCAGTGGGTAGCAGGCTTGACATCCTGGCCACCCCTGGAAGTGCAGTGAGTAGTTCAGTTCAGAAATGCTCCCCTCAGCCCCTGGTGCAGATTGCTCTGCAGGAAGGCTGTAATGCATCATAAGGAACATACTGTGACCAGGGTTAGCCCTGGGAGGCAATCACCTGCAGTATGAAGATGTAGATTAATAATCAACTCAACTGTAAAAAAGTGTTTCAGATCAAGAAAAAGAAAACCCGACAACTTGATAGTACCTTGCAAACTGGTTTTAACGTTCCCATTGAGTTGTGTATGAAACTTTCTGTGTATGAAACAAAACAAAAAGGTTAAGGTGTCTCTTAATGCACTAATGGTGAAGAAAAGATACACTTGGGCATTCCGTGAGTTCTCCCGGAGAAGTACTCTTGTAAATACTGCAGACATTCAGTCACTCTCCTTATCTCCTTCACTTTTTCTGTAGAGATTTTGATCTACAGCGTGTTTTGTTGTGCGTGCACGTGTATTGTACATCTACTCTTTTATAAATGAGTGCAAACCAAAGGTTCTTATCATCTTGTGATTACACTGGGAACAATTTTCAGGGTAAGTTGTTTAGGTCACCCAAAGTCACGGTTAGCAAGGGTGTGGGGTTTTGGTTGGTTTCTTTTAATGGGGGGAAAGTGTTGTTGGTTTTTAAAACAAATATACAGCTGGTGTTCTCCAGTGTCTTACGTGCAATAGCTCCATGTTTATGGATGAGAGGTTTAAGAATGTTTGGTGGAGGCTTTTTACAATGTGTTTTCAAGAACAATTAATGTAAATTACTTAGAACCCCAAGCAAAGATCACAGAATTGCAGAATCATAGAATTGTGTAGGGATTGGAAGAGACATCTGGGAATCATCTAGTTCATCTCTCCTGCAAAAGCATGTTCACCTACAGCAGGTTGCACAAGATCACCTCCAGGCAGGTTTTGAACACCTCCAGAGAAGCAGATTCTATAACCAGTCTGGGCAGCCTGTTCCATGCTCTGTTACCCTCAAACTAAAGAATTTCTCCTCATGTTTTGGTGAAACATCCTGTATTCCAGTGTGTGCCTGTTGTCCCTTGTCCTATTATTGGACATCACTGAAATGAGTCTGCTTCCATGTTCTTGTTACCCACACTTTAGATATTTAGAAGTATTGAGAGATTCCTTCTTGACAGTTTTCTATTTCCCAGGCTTGCAGACTCAGGTGTCTAAATGTGTCCTGGAAGCGAGGTGCTCCAATCCCCTTATCATCTTTGTAGACCTCTGTTAGACCCTTTGCAGGAGTTTCCTGTCTCTCGTGAACTGGAGAGTCCAGAACTGGAGATAGTGCTACAGATGTGGCCTCATTAGGTGTCATGGATTAAACCCAGCACCATGCAACCACTCACACAGGTCTGCCTGCCCCAGAGCCAGGAGAAGGACAATGGTAACAAAAGGCTTGAAGGCTCAAACAAAGGACAGAAAGAGGTCACTCACCAATTATAGTCATTTGAAAAAGACTTAACTTGGGGAACACAAAACCTGTTTAATTAAAGAACAAAATACACTACCAATTCTCCACAGGATATAGAGATGTACAGGGGATTCTTAAATGGACCTTCCCACCATGTCTCCTTTCAAAACTTCTCAAGATCTTCTCCTGTGACAACATTATGTCCCTCCCACAGGGGATGGCCCTCCATGAACTTCTTCAGCTAGTGTAGGGGTCTGGTGTGGGCTGCAGTTCTCCCAGCAACAAATTGCTCGTGTGTCTCCATGAGATGTCCTCTTTCAGGACCGCTCTTCTGTTTAGCGTGCTCTCCTCCTTTGGTTGTAGGCACATTTCTCCACCAATGATTTCCAAAGAGTCCAAAATCTCAGTCTCTCCTCTCATGACAAACCACAGAGGAATGGCTTCTCCACCATGTGTTCCTCATCTTTCCTCACAGACCTGGGCAACTACATGGCTGTGTCTGCCCCCCAGACAAAAGGGAACTCTGGAACAAAAGTCCTAAAAAACCAGGAAGTTGCCCATCAGGTTTTCCCCTCTTCAATACCCTTATTCACAGAGTCACCTTGCCCAAAGGCAGGTTCAACTCAGAGCTGGAGCAAGCTTTTGGGAAGCTTCTTAGAGTGGTGACACCAGCATCACCATCCCACCCCTCAACTCTAACCACCCCCCCAGACACCAACCCAACACACAGGGATAGAGTAGAAGAGAAGAATCTCCCTCAACTTGCTGGTCACATTCTTCTTAATCATTAGATGTCATTGGCCTTCTTGCCCCCAAGAGCACACTGCTGGATCATGGTTAACATTTGTCCACCAGGACTCTAATTTCCTTCTCCAAAGAGCTGCTTTCCAGTGGATCAGTCATCAAACTGTACTGGTACCCAGGGTTATTCCTCCCCAGATGCAAGATCTTGCTTGCCTTTGTTGAACCTCATTTGGTTGCTCTCTCCACAACTCTCTGGCCTGTCCAGGCCTCGCTGAATGGCAGCACAGCTTCCCGCGCAACTCTCACTCCTCCTAGTTTTGTATCATCATGAGACTTGCTGGGAGTAAAGTCCATTTGTTTAACTGGACCATTGATGAAAATATTGAACAAGACTCGACCCGGTAATGACCCCTGTGGAACATTAGCTACAGTTTTCCAGCTGGGCTCTGACACCGATCCAAACCCTCTGAGCTCTGTTGTTGAGCAAGTTCTCAATCTACCTTGCTGCCCATTCATCTTTGTAAGCTTCTCTGTGAGGATGTTATGGGAGACAGTAGTAGAAAGAAGTCTTGCTGAAGCTGAGGTTGACAACATCCACTGCTTTCCCCTCATCTACTCAGCCAGTCATGCTACTACTGAAGACAAGTCACACCGGTCAAGCATGATTTCCCCTTGGTGAGTCTGTGCTGACTAGTACAAATAACCTTTTCCTACACCTGCTGAAGAGATATCCAGAATGAGATGGTCCATCAGCTCTCCAAAGATGGATGTGAGGCTGACTGATCTGTAGTTTCCTGGGTCCTACTTCTTGCCCTTTTTAAAGGCTTCAGTGACATTGGCTTTCCTCCAGTCCTCAGGCACCTTTCCTGTTCTCTGTGAACTTCAAAGGTGAAAGAAAATGGCTTAGCAATAACGTCAGCGAGGTCCCTCAGCACCCATGGGTGCATTCCATTGGGACCCATGGATTTGTGGATATGCAGCTTGCCTGAAGGATGTCTAACCTATTCCTCCTTAATCAAGGGAAAATATTCTTTTCTCTAGACTTTCCCCTCCAGTGACTGGGATTTCTGAGGGCTGGCCTTAGCAGTAAAGAGTGGAGTAAACAAGGCGTTTAGCAACTCCAGCTTCTCTGTAACCTCTGTGTCCAGCAGGAGGCCATCATTCAGCAGCAGGCTCACATTTTCCTTAGTCTTCTTTTTGCTTCTGGTACACTCACAGCAGCTCTTCTTGCTGTCTTCGACATCTCCTGCCAGATTTAATTCCTAGTGGGCCTTTGCCTTCCTCATTTCAGACCTGCATACTCTGACAATGTTCCTGTATTCCTCCCAAATGACTAGTCCCTTCTTCCACGTTCTGTATGTTCTTCCAGGAGCTTCTTGCTTATCCATGCATCTCTCCCGTCTCCTTTGAGTAATTTCCTTACTCATAGGAATGCACAAATCTTGAGCTTGGAGCAAGTGGTGCTTGAGTATTATCCAGCCGTCTTGGCCTCCCCACCTTCTAGAGCCTGAATCCATGGGGTTCTTCGAAGTAGGTCTTTGACCTGGATCCTCTTGACATGTTGTGGCACCTTCTCAGCAATGTCTCAGATCTAGCTCCTAGAAGACACCATGCTTCTCATGATTCCCTGTTGGGTCAGCAGATGGACGCCTCCATGCTCTTTAGCAGTCACACAGTATGGGCTCTTGCTGTTTCTTTTTGGGGTATTTGCTGTGTGCTGCTGCTGCTGTTTCTCCATACAGATCTTGCTTGTGGGTGTCTGTAGGTGCTAAATCTTCAGACCTGGTTTGCGTAGTGATGTTGGAGAGCAGAGAATGAAGCAGAGTCCTGCTTTTTTGGGTCATCAGGATCCAAGGAGCCTCATTCTCAGTAGTGTCTGCTACAGAAACACGTTACGAAACTGCCTATCCACGTCCAGTGTGGCTTCTCTAATACTGCACAGACTTCTGGCTGTTTCTTGCAACTTAGCCACCTGATGCAACAGATCCTCAATCTGCATAAACCTTTTGCAGGTACTTAAGTTTTCACCAGGAGAAGGGTCTGAGCACTCACTGCCTGTACCAAACTCTCCTTTTACAGGTCCATCTGGCTTAGACTTCCTAGGAGTTTTCTCTGTAGGAATGCTGGCTTTAGCTCTGAGGCAAGTGCCCCTCATTTTGGCAAAGATATAGAGCCCTAGGCTGTGGACCAACAAGCAAGAGTGCGGGGTCCTCCTACTCCACAGCCTGGTTACTTTCTCTCTCTAGGGGCATTTAAATTGCCCAGTGGTTGCTCCTGGAAGAGCCCAGGCTGAGTCATCCTCACTGAGGAGAGATGTTGGCTTCACTCTGGTCTGTCTGCTCTTCCTTGGGTGTTCCTGGCTCCAGGAACTTCTCTGTCCACCTCAGTGTAGCTCTTCCCTACAGAACTTACTGCTGCTGCTGTTGTGTTTATAGGCAATTAAGAGATCATTTTCTTTGCAATAGAAGGTGGATTAATTTGTGAGACATGAAAAGGTTTGAGGGTCCAGAACATCTTTTAGATGAAATTGCCTTTTTTAAATGACCAATTAATAGCTGCTTAATGTGTCAGGTATATTCAAAAACAAATAAGGCAAATATTTTGGAAAGGTTTGTAACTCTGAATGTATTCCCTGATAATATTGATCTTATTTTACAATAACAAGTACAAATGATTCATTGTAGAATGAGAGAGATAATATATTATGACTCTTTTGTTGAAAGCCATTAGTCTTCAGTTCAGAGATTGTGGCAGCATCTTTTGACTAGATGACTGTAAGAAATGATAGTTTGAGAAAACAAATTGGATTAAAGCTTACACTTCATTTATTTCTGGCTGAAATCCTTGCTCTCATTGCTTGAGCTCTTGCTGGTGTTCTTCGTTTGCTTAGTCCGGTCTCAGAAAGATCTCTTAGGAAGAAACAGAGGCTTATCTGAAATGCTGAAGTAAAAACTACCTCACATTAACATTGGTTATTTCAAAATATACAAGAGAGAACTATGCGTCAGTTTGCAGCAACAGAGGTCATAGTAGATAGCAGATCTCACAGAAGCTTGACAAGTCAGTGTACTCTAGGGTCTTCCTAGCAGGCTCCATCGGAAACTTCTCTGACTTTAAACAGGAGTATAGAGAAATATTTACATACCTTTAGACTGTGTGGGAAATTTAATAGTTTATATTAGCAATGACAAGGGAATGAGTAAAACAGGATTCAGCAAAGACATGTGAATGTATTTCGGAATGCATTTCAATGTAACTTGATTCAAATCTATCTATCTATATATACGTGTGTGTGTGTATATATATATATATGTATATATAATGAGCAAGGATTTATAGATATATACGTATGTATAAATCCCTGCTCATTATGTCAACACTTTGAGGCTTTCAAGTGTGCACTTTGCATTTTGGACAAAAAGTGCATTATCACGTATCTGCCTCCTGCCCTTGTTTTAGCCTAGCACAGCTTTTCATCCCAATCCTCTGCATTTAATGCCTGTCTAGAATAAGGACAGGCCTGGGCATATAAGTTGGTGACGGAGATCAAGGGAAATCTCCTTCTTTCTTGCCTCAGTAAGAGTTCTAGAAAGGATCTTTCCAGCCAGTGCGTTTGGATTTGAAACATGTCTCAGCTGAACACGGTTCCCACTAATGCACACACTGGTAGTGGTACCTGTTACCTCAGAGACCTACAAGAATGTTGTTAAATCAGAGAAAGACTGGTTAGAAAGACTTATCCTATCCAGGATCCAAACCAGAAAAGGGTGGCCATGTCCAGCTCTTGTGGTACCCCAGGAGAACATGTCAAAGAACATCTGCTTTCCACTTCTCACGTAGTCATAGAATCATTAGGGATCAGAAGGGACCTCGAAAGGTCATCTAGTCTGGGCCCCCCAACACAGCAGGATCACCTACACCAAGTCACACAGGAACACATCCAGGTGGGTTTTGAACGTCTCCAGAGAAGGAGACTCTACAACCTCGCTGGGCAGCCTGTTCCAGTGCTCTGTCACCCTCACTGTGAAGAAGTTCTTTCTCATATTTATATGGAACCTCCTATGTTCCAGCTTACACTCATTGCCCCCCATCCTATCGCTAGATGACATTGAGAAGAGCCTAGCTCTATCCTCATGACACCCACCCTTCAAATATTTGTAGACATTAATGAGGTCACCCCTCAGTCTCCTCTTCTCCCGGCTCCCTCAGCCTCTCCTAATAAAGGAGGAGCTCCACTTCCCTCATCATCCTTGTTGCCCTACACTGGACTCCCTTCAGCAGCTCCACATCCGTCTTGAACTGAGGGGCCCAGAACTGGACACAGCACTCCAGATGTGGTCTCACCAGGGCAGAGTATGAGAAACACATATCCATTCTGCCCAGAACCATCTACAGCCAGCTTGTTGCCTATGCTCAAAACCTTTTAGATCTGGCTTCCAGTGTTGTGCAGAAGTGCGCAAACCCTGAAGGGTAGTTTGCAATCCACCCACACTCTTCAGCAACATAACCACACCAGTTTACTGCCGGTGGGAGCTTAGGCAGCTGCGGAAGTGGGTACTGGGTTTACCCTTTAATGCCTTAATTGTTAACATCTGGAGATCTATTTCCTGCCATAGTGTGGGAAGAAGTTCCAGACCTTGTATTTTGGGGCTGGGGTTTAATTAACATATGTTTGGCCAAGTAATCACACTAAGGATCTCACCAGAAAGAAGTGCTGAAAATGTTATTTGACTTAAAAGCTGTTAAGTGCCCTAGAAATATTAGCCGACAGCATTTCAGTCATGGAAGAGTGAATAACATTGGCATAGTTTTCTCTCTCACTTGAGAATCTTTTCAGCAATGTGACCATGCGCCCATTGGGATGGTCGTATTTAGAATACATTCAATACGTTCTCTCATTAGACTGTTTCCATGAAAACTGCATCTCTGTGCCAAACTCCTTTAAGATGACTCATACTTCATCAAGGGTATCTAATTGGCAAAGTCTAAGGGTTGCCATCCCTTTCAGAAAATTTCAGAAAGTTAGTGTAATTGCAACAGATGGCTCTTATCCTATAAAGCCTTTATTATTACGCTGAACATCAGGCTGTTATTTTAGGCTATATAGTGTCAAGGATCAAGTATTTTCTGAACAAAAGGTGCAAAACTTTTATGAAAGCATAGTATTGCTGAAATAATACAATAATAAATAGCACCGTGCTGGTTTCCATTAGATGGATTAGCCTAAGGCATCTCCATTTGTTTGCTTTTACTCTTTTTATTTGTTTTTCTGGGGAGTAACTGATCGTTCTTTCTAGCCTTACCGAAGTGTGAGATCTGTTTAAAATGAGAAGACTTTTGAATGCTTGCCTACATTTTATTGGGTTACTCCTAGTACACAGAAGCTATGTTTTTCTCTTTTATGCCCACAATTTCAAGCAGCCGTAGAGATAAGAAGTGCTAGCCATTAATGCTAATGTCCCAGCATGTAGAGTAAGCACGCTAAGCATTTAATTACTGCTTAGAACAAAGAGCGTATAGAGCAAAGTTCTCCATGCACCAGCTTTTCCAAAATGTTCATTCTCTCACTCATGATAGTTTACATTCATTTCACTCCATATCTGGCAACATTTTCTATGTTAAGGGGAGTTTTGCACTTAGTACAGCACATTCCTTCCACTACCACCAACTAGTGGGTTACGCTAACGATTTGTCTCTGTGGAAAGAGTGCTATGAAAGCAGGTGTCCCACATCACTGCTATGTGATGGGGTTTGCTCATATTTAGATCTCAGAAATTATTTTTAAAGGTTTTCACACAGTACTATGTCAGTTGGCATAAAATGACTTCTGAAGCAGCTGTTGCCAGATGTGTATCTTTGCTTGTAAAAGTGCTGGTACAATAATAACAGGCAATTTCTTTGTGGAATAAAACCCTCTCTTCAGCCTTGGAGTCTGATTTTACATGTGTACAACTGCTGTTAGTATATGTGTCCATTATGGTTTCTTGAAGGGTTACAGGGCCTTAATTTGATCTGAAGCATCAGAGCCTTCAATGACTGCAGTAAAGTTTCCCAAATGTGAAATCAAAGTAAGATGAGAACAGATCTACAAGATCTCAGCTTTTCTGAACTCTGCATATTCAGTTTGTGGAGCTGGCCAGTGCCTGTGTAGTACCCATGTGTAGTGTGGAATCTTCCCAAATTTAACATTTTTTTCCACTCAGAGTCATGCTTCCATTATCTGTTGAATGCAGAGTGATTCTAACCCTTAATGTCCCAGCATGCAGTTTCTTAGTATCTGGTCATATGTGTGACAGCATCTGCAATCTGCTGCTGCTTTTGATGTGTTCATTTATCGGCCACGAACAGCTCACGATCACAGTGTCACAGAACATTAGGGATTGGAAGGGGCCTCGAAAGATCATCTGGTCCAATCCCCCTGCAACAGCAGGATCACCTAGACCAAGTGCACAGCAACACATTCAGGTGGGTTTTAAATGTCTCCAGAGAAGGAGACTCCACAACCACCCTGGGCAGCCCCTTTCAGTGTTCTGTCACCCTCACTATGAAGAAGTTCCTTCTCATGTTTATGTGGAACCTCCTGTGTTCTAGTTTACACCCACTGACCCTTGTTCCATCACTGGATGACATTGAGAAGAGCCTGGCTCCATCCTCCTGACTCCCACCCTTCAAATATTTATAGACATTTATGAGGTCACCTCTCAGTCTCCTCCAAGCTAAAGACACCCAGCTCCCTCAACCTCTCCTCATAAGGGAGATGTTCCACTCCATTCATCATCTTCCTTGCTCTGCAATGGACTCTCTCTAGCAGCTCCATGTCCCTCTTGAACTGAGGGGCCCAGAACTGGACACAATACTCCAGATGTGGTCTCACCAGGGCAGAGTAAAGGAGGAGAAGACCCTCTCTTGATCTGCTAACCACTCCTGTTCTGATCCACCCCAGGATGCTGTTGGCCCTCTTGGCCACAAGAGCACATTGCTGACTCATGGGCATCCTGCTGTCCACCAGGACCCCCAAGTCCCTTTCTCCAACAGGTCAGTCCCCAACCTACACTGTTGCCTGGGGTTGTTCTTGGCCAGAAGCAATACTCTACATTTGCCCTTGTTATACTTCATTAAATTTCTCCCTGCCCAGCTCTCCAGCCTGTCCAGGTCTCACAGAATGGCAGCACAGTCCATTTAGCAGTATCCACAAGAAGCAACCTTGACATGTATATTTATTACTGAGGAACCACACTAATATAAATATAGTAATCTCCTTCAATCACTTTTTAGTCTTTCTAGCCAGGAGCAAAAAGCGGTTTGGGGTTTGGTTTTGTCTGTGTAGTGAGTTGTTTGCTTCTCTCTGCTCAGTTACCTCCTATTGCAGATTTTAGAGCTGTGATTTTCAGTGAAGGGTCATAACTTACATCAGTCACTGAAAACATCCAGGCATATGACGCTGGCTTTCAGAAAAGCCAGTCCAAATTCTCTTAAAGTTTGTATTCCATTAATAAAGGGTAAAAAGCCAGATTTCATACCAAATTCTCAAAAACACTTCCTTCAGAAGCAATAACAAAACTTGCATCCGTACGTGCCTGGAAGGACACCAGGCAGTGAGAAGCAGCATGAAAATGAGGTTTTCAAAGAGGAAACCTGACGTAGTTGCTATGAAAGTGATAGGGAGCACTTTACGACACTAGCAAGTTCCTAAACAACTGGAGAATGTCTTTAGCCAGGAAAGAAGCTAAACATCGCAGAAGGAGCAAGAACAGTGGAGAAAGCATTTTTAAAGATGTGCTAAAAAGGATTTACTTTTCCTTTCAGGTAAGTGTAACAGCTGAGAAGGTGTTACAGAACTACAGGTAAAGTGAGTTATAGACAACATAGCAAAGAAAGTTAATCTAAATTACGAAAATAATTATTAGCTTTCAGCGACAGCTAACATGTTCTGCTATATCATGTTTAACAACAGAAGAAAAGCAAAATTAAAGACAACTTAGATTCTCATCTGGAAAATCACATTTATCTTCTTGAGACTATATAAGAGTAACTAGAATGACAAACCTACCTGTAAACTGTATGGCTTTTAAAGAAAGTGTGTGACAGCTTCCACTGAAGTTCAGCAGGAACATTTTTAAATGTTTTGATAAGTCAGGAAAAACAATTCTCACCAAGTCTCCTGTCCAAAGATGTGCACAGTTAAAATAAACACCGAGTTGAGCAAGTGAGTGAACACAGGTGCTGACCTCAAATCGGATGTCCTTTCAGTCTTTCCTCATCTGACACATTTACTGTGACAAAAGCATTTAATGGCTAGTTAGTAGAATACTAAGAGTGTTGGGGAGAGGGGTGATGACCCTTAGCTTTGTTAGAACAGTGTCTACAGGTTCAGGTGGTGGTGAAGCTCTTACCACAGCCGTGGGACTTGATACCACTGTGGCAGCTGAGGGCTGCAACTGAACAGCTTCCCACAGCACAAGCACATGAACACCAGGTGCTGCACCTACATGTGGAACACCAGCTTCTTCATGCCCTGTTGCAAGTGCCAAAGGCTGAAAGTCTCTGCAAAGCTGCAAGAGAAGTGGGTTTGAGTAGTACTGATGGAGCAGAGGGACTCCAGAGGAGCAGTCTGAAGTGCCCTCTGACTTTGACCTCACGCTTCAGGAAAAAAGAGAAGAAAAGGGAGAGTGCCTGCAGCTGGTGTAGTGGAGCAGTGAACACAGAATGTCTATAAATATTTGAGGGGTGGGTGTCAGGAGGATGGCACTGGGCTGTTCTTGGTGTCATGTAGTGATAGGACAAGGGGCAATGGTTGTAAGCTGGAACATAAGAGGTTCCACATCAACCTGAGAAGGAACTTCTTCACGGTGAGGGTGACAGAGCACTGGAACAGGCTGCCCAGGGGGGTTGTGGAGTCTCCTTCTCTGGAGATGTTCAAGCCCCGACTGGACGGGTTCCTGTGTGACTTGGTCTAGGTGATCCTGCTGTTGCAGGCGGATTGGACTAGATGATCTTTCGAGGTCCCTTCCAATCCGTAGTGATTCTGTGATTCTGTGATTCTATGACAGAAGCCAGTGCTGCTGTCAGCTGTGTGCAAGCACCTTGAAAGAGATCCGTGAATCAAGGATGCAATTGCAAATCTTCAACTCACACCGAACTTTTGTTTGAAAATGTGGAGCTGGAAGCTGAAAATTCAGCAAGGACACTCGTGACAGCTCTCCAAAGAGAGGTATAGAAATACCTAGAGCTTCAGGAATGCAATTTATACTGATACCAAGGAATGGGAATGGTGGGACACTGCTTGCTTCACGAACACAAGGAAAAGTTCTGCGTCTGTAAAAGTGAGGCGCGCCAGACGCAGGCAGAGTCCGAACCTGCGATGTCAGGTCGCCTTCTCGCCCCGCAGGGTCAGCGCTCGGGAAGAGCAGGGAACAGCGGCGCTGCGCTGCCGGTGGCGCCGGAGGGAACCGCTGTCCCCCGAGCCAGTCTCGGGCTGGGGCTGTGACACTTCCCCGCGCGCTCCTCTGGATGGCACTCGCACATCGCCGAGGTCGTCCGCGCCACAGGACCCTGCCTTTGCTTTTTTATTGCCTCCCCCCCTTACCCCCTTAAAGACATCTGCTAAGCGGCGTAGCACCAACTTCTGGTGGCATTCACTGGCAGGTGACGATGCTGATAGCCTCCACAGTATCACGATACAAAACAATAGGATTGTTTGTTAGGTTTTTAAATGATTTTTATTTTTCATTACTGTTAATGTTTATTGCATCTTTGTTAGTTTAATTAATTTAGGCAGAACAACCCCGGAAGCAGTAAAAATTTAAATATTTTAACGTGTCTTCTCCAAAAGATCTGGCTGAGTTGAGGGGCTCTAGAGCTTTAAACGGGTAAATCATCGATTTATGCTTTTGAGGCACAGAGTTGTCTGCCCTGCTTTATTTTCATGATAGGCAGAAACCCAAGTATTTCTTTTAGCTAGTGATTTTGCACACGCAGTGTTCAAAATGTTTAGCGGTGCCATTTCCAACCTAGCCCCGAAGGCAGCTGCAATAGCACTGTCTCGAATCGTACAGCCTGTCATGCACTCTTTTGAGAGATGAGCTACTTAACTATGAGAACTTCATTGCACTCTGTACTGTCTAGGACAAGCAGCCCATGTTTTTACTATTTATGGAAGAGATTAGTTTCTGTAAATACGTCCTTTGGCAAGAGAATAAAACTTGCGTGTAATGTCACATTTCATTCCAGGTCTAGGAACTGAACAAAAATAAATTAAAACAACCTGCAGGGTTCAAGACCTCTTTTTTTCTTCTCTTTTGCTGTTTCATCTTTAAATGTGAGCCTTTAAACAATGCCAAATGCAGACAAATGCTAAATAATTTTCACTAATGAAGAAGGAAGGGCGTGGAGCTGTTTTACCCCTCATATTCTTGGACCTTCAACACTGGAAGTGATTTAACACAATGTGCAATAAAACAGAGGAAGAGTTACTCAGACCTAATGAGGTCAACAGATTATTAGCAGGAGTGGGAATTGTAGCACCCTTTTGATTCAACCTGTCTCCAGGTGGTAGAATTTCCTTTTTTTTTTACAATGCAAATACTTTTGTCCTGCAAATATCCTCTTCAGCCTTGGTTCTTGGAGGCTCTTCTGTTCCCCAGGGTAGTTCTGGCTGACAAGACTCCTTTAATTACATCTGAAATGAGGTGTCTGTGTGGGGGAGTTTGGAAACAGACCATGACACCTTTGGTAAGAGGTTTGTGTGACTTCCTCCAACATCATGAGCTCTATAGGTTCTTGGTGCTGGGTTTTTTTGTTGCTGGTTTTTTTTTCAAGAATCAAGCAAAGTTGAAACATAATGACAGTGAACCACATACCTGGATGCTCAACATGTTCATGTCCTCACAAATGCTCTCAATCATGCTTTGAGGTAGACTACTCCTGAATTACAAGGTGTTCAAGCTAGGTGTCTTGTATGTTGTTATTTGTGAAGGACCAAAAGGGGTATCTACCCCACTAAACTTCAGTGATACCTTTTCTTTTTTCTAAGTGAAGGCAAATGAAACAAATAGAAAAATTCTTCCTCAGCATTCTACCTGCCTGTGGTCTGTACCATTTGACCACACTGGAATAAAATAGCACACAAAAAATGTGTTTGCCAAAGACTCACAAATGTAAGGAAACTCAAAACTTCAGTTAAGAGTATATATGGCTCAAGAAGCCAGAAAAAGTGAAATTTGGGCATTTTGGCTGCAAAAAAAAAAAAAAAAATGAGTGCAGCAGTTGGAAAGTGCAGAACAGCTACAATGTGAGCAGGAAGAGGAATTTCATAAAGAAGGTTGGTAAATTGTTTAGGAAGAGGCCATTATAGCTGGTTTCAGTGCAAATTATACTATCCTAGTGTTGTAGTGATAGGCAACCAGTTTCTTGACATTAATTAAATGAAGGCTGAGCCTACAGCAGTGACTGACTTGTGAATATTAATTTTACTTCAGTCAGCTCCTTTTACCTCTTACCCAGCTTCTAAATCAAATTCAGACACGCTGAATAGCCACTCACTGACTTGCATACCAATTGAGCAGGCAGATGCTGATACATAGAGAAAAGGATCATCAAAGATTGGGATCTCCATTTTTATACTCCTGGGAAGTACTTAGCAGCTTCCTGAGGAATGCTCCGTGCAGCCATGAGGCAACCCTGAAATATGCTTTCACTGTCAGCATTCCTTGGCATTTAGGAGACAGAGGCACCGGCTGTGTCCCTGAGCTGTAAACCTGGACAGCTCTCTAATGAAATGTTTACACTGATAGATTCACTGCTAGAGGTTTGTCCTGATTTGTATCAACCTACACAAGTTCCCCAGTGTTGTACATTCATGAGGAACATATAATTTCATAGTAGGAAGAGTAATCCTTTCAGGGATTAAAAAAAAACAGGGCTGAGAGTGATGCTGTGATTTGGTGATCAGAGTGCAGCTTCTGCCCCTGTGTATGTGCAACTGCGAGGTACTGGCTTTTGCATCTAAGTGAGTGCTTCTGGGAGTTCCCACCACAAAGTGAAGCCTGAGAGCTGGTTTAACAGAAGGGGTCCCATGGATAAGTCACTGTGGGAGAGAGCAAAGGCAGCAGGAGATGACAGAATTAGCAGAGTGCACTAGAGAGTGCTGTTGCCCAGCTGCTCTTCGGTGCAAGCTCCTTGCTAAGGAACGTGTCTGTGCATAACACAGAGCAGCCCTGTTGATGTTTGAGGTTGTGCAGGTGGACTCATCCAGCCCACAGCCAGCCTGACTGTGGAGCTGTACAGGTGATGTACAACTGACACGGCTGCTACATCACAGAATCATAGAATCGCTAGGCATTGGAAGGGACCTCAAAAGACCATCCAGTCCAATCCCCCTGCCACAGCAGGATCACCCAGACCAAGTCATAGAATCAGTGAGGGCTGGAGAAAACAGAATAAATTATTTTCAGTGAAATATTCCCTAGCTCTGCACAGGGGTTCTTTCCTATCTTTCTTTCCACATCATCACTTGTCAGACAGACTGCATGCTGACATGGTGTTAACACACCATTAACAGAGGGAAGACGTAGGGAGATTACCTAGCTGTCCCATCCTTGGAAAACAGCGAAAGAGGAAAAGTTACCTCCAAGTGTAACACATTAGATGAAGCAGATTCCTCTTCTCGTATGAGTTTCACTAAATCACTCTTAAAATCATAGCTTAGACTTCAAGGCTCTCCTTGACTTCTTAAACACTTCATACTCATGTCTGCAGTCTTTTAGACTTAAAACTCCCCATTAACAGTGTAAATTACAAAATCTTTGTCACAGGAATTCTACAGACGCAGTGATCTAGTTTGATTATGTGTTCAGACATGGTGCAAACTTTCAAAACTGCTGGTCAGCAAAGCCCCACAGTGGTGGCCATTATAAGTAGTTATACAGTCAGAGTCTGGGTTAGAAGGGACCACAGGATCATCCAGTTCCAACTTCCCTGCCATGGGCAGGGACACCCTACCCTAGATCAGGCTGTCCAGAGCCTCACCCAGCCTGACCTTAAACACCTCCAGGGATGGGGCCCCAATCACCTCCCTGGCCAACCCATTCCAGGCTCTCACCACTCTCACAGTGAAGAACTTCCTCCTCACATCCACTCTAAATCTACCCATCTTCAGCTTTGCTCCATTCCCCATAGTCCTGTTGCTACCCGACATCCTAAAAAGTCCCTCCCCAGCCTTTTTGTAGCCCCCTTCAGATACTGGAAGGGCACAATAAGGTCACCTGGGAGCCTCCTCTTCTCCAGACTGAGCAGCCCCAACTCTCTCAGTCTGGCCTCACAGGAGAGCTGCTCCAGCCCTCTGATCATCCTCGTGGCCCTCCTCTGCACTCGCTCCAGCACGTCCACATCCTTCTTGTAATAAGGGCTCCAGAACTGGACGCAGTGCTCCAGGGGGGGTCTCACCAGAGCAGAGTAGAGGGGGAGGATCACCTCCTGCGACCTGCTGGTCACACTTCTGCTGATGCAGACCAGGGTCCGGTTTGCCCTCTGGGCCACAAGTGCAACCTGCTGGCTCACGTTGAGCTTTTTGTCCACAAGCACCCCCAAGTCCTTCTCCTCAGGGCTACTCTGCAGCCAGTCACCGCCCAGCCTGTTTGTGCTTAGGATTGCCTCCACCCAGATGCAGGACCTTACACTTGGTCTTGTTGAACGTCATGAGGTTGACCTGTGTCCACCTCTCCAGCCTGTCCAGGTCCCTCAGGATGGCATCCCTGCCCTGCAGGTCTGCTGCACCACACAGCTTGGTGTCCTCAGCAAACTTGCTGAGGGAATAACATACAGCACCCGGTATTCCCAGGCAGCCTCCCATCCCTGACCCTGCTTAGCTGCCGAGATCAGGCGAGATCGGGTGTTCTCAGAGTGGTATGGCCGTAGGCTGTTAGTCGTTCTGGACTGATGTCTCCACATGAGTGAGCTTTCTCAGTTGCTTCTTGACAGTGTAAGAATCCAGATTTTGCTGTCTCTCCCCCCCACCAACCCCCGACCTCCCTCTTCCATTCTACATACTATCAGGGGCTCACCCCCAAAACTTTCACGTGAGCCAAGATCTTTACAAAGCTCCTACACAGATTCTTTGCATGTCTTCACAGTAATGTTTGTGTAATTGATTGCTCATTACTCATGTGGCTTCAGAATGATATAGCTGTAGCAGAGACAGATCCTAGTGCTGAAGAACGTGCAGTGGGAATTTTGTAATGTTGAACATCCTTAGAGCATTTGAGGACGCTTGCCCCATGAGCCTATAGCAATAATTCTGTTTGACTGATATCCACTTCACACTTTCAATAAAACACTGAAAATGGTAAGTGCAGCTGAGGACACGCAGATGATATTTGTTGTAGGTGTCTATTTTAGTCCTGACAGATATTCAGAGCCAGCGCTCCCTCTCGTGGTAACAAGTGCTCGACTAGAACATTGTCCTATTCCCCACCTCCGGTCCTTCAGCAGTGTGACACCCAGACGGTTACACTTCGCTGTGACATTTGAAAGAGTGTGAAGGGAAGTGCACTGACTTGCTACTCGGACTGCACTGTGGTGCTTCCCACTGCTGGGTGTAATTACTGCTCTAACACCTCAAAGCCGGTTTGCTTCAGCGCTCACAGTTCCATCAGCTGCAGGAGCAAGTACGGACCCTGCATTCGCGTCATGTGCGGCTTGGCCCAGCGTGGGTAGGACCCACCCTAGGGCATTGCAGGGCTGTTGTGCTTTGCTGTAGATTTTAGAAGGTCACACTGGAGCATCAAAGTGTGATTTTCTTGTTAAGAGTTTCACCTAGGCCTCAAGCTAATCACTTTCAAAAGCAATGCTTGACACTTCCCAAATCAGACTGAGGCAAGAGAAAAATAGAACAGACAGGACGTTGTAGAGAGGTGGGGGTTGGTCTCTTCTCACAAGTAACAAGTGATAGGACAGGAGGAAATGGCCTCAAGTTGTGCCAGGGCAAGTTTAGGCTGGGCAATAGGAAAATCTTTATTGGAAGATCCCCTGGAACAGTCTGTCCAGGGAAACAGTTGAATTGCCACCCTTGGACATGTTTTAAAAGTCATACATATGTTTAGCTTAAAGAAACTGTGGGCTCGGTAGAGTTAGGTTAATGGTTGGACTCTATCATCTTGAAGGTCTTTTCCAGCCTGACAAATTCTATGATTCTGTGAATCGTTGTGACATATTCCTCTCTTTTGGGAAACTGAATCTTCAGTTTTCATCTTGAGCAGTTTCATTTTTTTGCTCCATGTGCAAAACATGGTGGCATTTCAGTTCAACAGACATTAGCCTTTGGGAGGAGGAGAGCTTATGCATTTGTGAGGAAGCCTGAACTTGAAATGATGCTGGAATCAGCATCAGTGGTGCTCTGCAGACAGCTTTTTCTGGCAAGCTCAAGCATTTATTGCCTCCCGGCTCAATTCTTTTTGCAGAGAAGGCATGGCTCAGTAGCTCTGGTTACTGAGCTCTGGTTACTCAAGTCCAGCAAACCCCAGTGCACTGGCATGAGAAGCTGCTCTCACTGCCTTTCTTGTGTCCTGCATTTCTGTGTCCTCCTTGCATTGGTTTTGGCAGTGACCTGGTGGCCTGATGAACAACTCAGCTCGCGAAGAGTGGAGCAAGCCCCCTTGCTAGAGAGAAGCAAGTACCTTTAGTGAGCTGAACTGATGCAGTGGAGATTAAAGGAATCCAATAGCAGTTGGTGTCGAGAGGGTTGAGGTGGCATCATCCCTCTAAAAGGAGGGGGTTGAAGGGTAGGCACCTGTCTGTCCTGCCCTTTCAGCTGCAGGGTGATCACTGGCAGATGCAAGTGAAGCATCGTACAAATGGCTCGGGAAGATCTGCACATTTTTATTTGCCATATGCCTGAGTCTCTGGAGAGCCTGAGAACATATTTGTATGGGCCCCCACACCCTGTGAGCCGGCACTTCTGGAAACAGTTGATTTATATCCATGTTATTAGTCTCTTACGTCTAAAATCTCCCAGTCCAGCCGTCCCTAGGCAAAGTAAGAGGGGAAGTAATTTATAATGGAGTAGTGATTATTTCCTCTGCCTCAGCACTTAATTTATTGCAGCTGAATCTTCTGAACCTGCTTACTTCACATGACTCTCTTGCTTAGCAATCTGCAGTTGTTCCATGTGTCAAACAGCATTTCATGGCTAGTTTGGAAGGGTAGGTGCCAGAAAACGAATTAGCCCGTGCAGTTACACTTTTAACAGGTTCACCTTTGTTTAGAAGTCTGTTCAATTGCTTTTACTTTCAGCTTCCTAATGCAAAGGCATTTGCATGCATTTCACAAAAGCTGGGCTAGCACAGGCATCTTGCTATTAAATGAATGTAACAGTGATTGAGCACTTGCTGTCTTTTTATGCAGCACCTCCGCACATTCAGCAGCTGAGTGACAGAATATTCATTCTTGTGAGCTGAGAAATGTTTCTTCCTTTGTGCTCTCTGGCAGTTCACATTGAATCAGCAGAGGTACAGATGACTTGGTTACATCTGTTTTAATTTTTTGAGTCTCATGAATTGATTTGTAAGAAGCAGAAGCTCTTTCAGTATTACTTGCCAAGACTTTGCAGCTGTGACTGTTGGAACTTGAACAATACATAGCCCTTGCAGGCAGAGTCCCATGCTCTTCACACATCACAGCTAGAAATCTCAATGCTGAGTGAAAAATAAGTGGGGTAGCAGCAGTGATCTGGTGCTTGCCAATTTATGTACTGTGGATGCTTAATGAGTTGCAGCATAAATGGAGTGCAAACACTAGCTGTTGGGCTCTTTGGCTGGAATATTGAGTGAAGAAAGGAACCGAGCAGGCAAGAAGAGAAGGGATGCTACTCAAGTATTTCCTTGCAATTCAAGGCACTTTCAGGACATGCTTGTGTCTGCACTGTACAGCATAGAAAGCAGTAGCCTCGTCTGAGCTTGCAGATCCAAATAAGCCATAGTGGTTTGGAAAGCAGCAACACAAGTGCTGCTGCCCCAGTGATCTCCGTGGGCTAATTACCCAGTGACATTAGGTCGCACGGAGCTCTGCATTCACGACTTCACAGCTCCTGGATGTAGAGTTTCTGTAGCCTTGTTCTGTGCAGGTGCTTGAAGACCAATGGAATTTTAACTACAGTTTAATGTAGTTGCTCTGATACAAAAGAAAGCTTGTGGTGGAATTTGATAGTAGCTGAAGCAGGAATATTGAAGATCTTTGTTCGTGTTCGCACTGCTTTTTTCCTTACAAGTTTTGTCACATTCATTTTTCTAAGGTTACAAAAAGGCAGATATTGGACTAAAGAAAGAGACTGGAACCCAGGAGATGTCCTGAGGTCTGTTACCGGTGCAGGGGATTGTTCTAACTTCTCTGAGTTTCTGTAGATGACATGGAAGGGTAAGGTCCTATTAACTATGTAATCTGAAACTACTCAAATTCAGGCTTTTTACCCAGTACCTGTTTTGGACTACTGAACCCAAACTTACTTTGCAGTAAAATCAAATGGGAAGGCAGAGGGAGAGAGAGGTTTAAGCAGTGTATAAGCCCATGTTAGAGTAAGTGGCAGGTAGTATGTGGAGAGGGATCTAGCAGCACTCATATGCACAGTCACCTTTATGCTTACTTGTGTCCCTCTGGCAAATCACAGGTAAAAACAGCTCAGTTCCAGCAAGAGAAACCGTGGGTCTGCGTTATTAGGGATTATACAATGCTCCATGTGCTCGAGAATTTATGCTTTCCTGGCCTTGAGACATCCAGTAGCTTGACTGGATGTCCAGAAGTCCTGGACAAATAGCCAGTTGATTTGGTTGTTTGTGTTGGCCTGACAATTCAAGTCAGTAACATAGAATGTTCCTAGGGAAACCTGGGCGTCCAGAGTGCTTGGTATGGTTCAGCTGTTCAGCTGCAGTGTTGTATCTCGCAGACAGGGCAGCCTGGGACGTTGAAGACAGACTGGAGAGAATTAACTATAGTTGCCTTGGAAGCCTAAGTTTGTATTTATTTCAAGACTTAAGTTAACCTCCTTGGCAAGCTGAAGTGGTCATTACCTTAGTGAGTGATTTAGAGGCATGTGAAGGTCCTTTTACAGTGCCAGAACAGTCTTAAGGGAGCTTTAGATTAAGGCTCCCAAATCCAATCTGTAAACCTCAGTTCTATCTGGCCTTAAGAATGGCAGAAGACTATTTCCTTGTGTTGCAGGGTGGAGTGGTTCAAAGTTTGTTGAAATCCTCAGATGGATAGGACTCTTGAGGGCAGAAAGTACTAGTCTTTTTGCACATGACTCATATTTCTCTGTGGGTGTCAAAGTAATCTTGTTTTCTTCTCATTTGCACATTGTGTGCTTTCCTTTAGCAATGGAAAACCCTCTTGTATGTAGTTGAGTGTCTTCTCCCATCTTAGTCCCTCTCTCAGCAGACTATGAGAGCAAGTGCCCAGTGTTCAGTGTGAAATCCTGGTCTGAAGAGACCCAGCATTGGATTTTCTGGAAATATACCTGTTCCTGCAGTGCCAATTAGCCAGCCAAAGGAGGGGTGTAAGAACCTCAGTAATCTGTTTGATATTTTAGGTAGCCTTCAGATTTTTAGCTACATCAACGTTTGTTCAGAGGCCTGAATCCTGATACATTCTTCCACAAAACATTTTTCAAATGAGTTTTACTTTAGAACTTGAACTTCTGAAGTCTTAGAGCGGACCTAGAAACACATTTCTTCAGCCCTTCTGCTGGTTGTTTTGTTTTGCTTTGCTTTGTTCTGTAGTCTAAGACACTGCCTCAGATTTGGGTTACTAGCAAACTTTATTCTCCAACCCTGACAAAAAATACTGGAGAGTAAATAGATGAGATCAAGCCATTTCAGCACTTAAGGAAAAATTGATTTTTTGCTTAGAATGTACCTTTTCATTTTAAAAGAGGGAGTCTTTGGTGTTAGGAAGGAGAGAAATAGCAGAAGGATGTTTTAATCATAGAATCACAGAATGAGGTTGGAAGGGACCTTGAAAGATCATCAAAGTCCAACCTCCCCTGCTGGAGCAGGGTCAGCCTACAGTACTGTCTCAAGATGTCCTACATGGGACTCAAACCCATGACCCCAGGAATTCAGAGTCCCATGCTCTACCCACTGAGCCAGCTAGGTTAATGTACTAGTGTTATTTTCATTTTCTCAAGCTCTTATCATCTCAGTTATAGCTTTCTCCTTCCTGTCTGTCTTAGTCTTGCTTTCCTTACCCATCAGTCATCTCCCTTGTCTCTTCATCTTCTTAACAAAATCCTGGCCAAGGAGCTGAAAACCACCGTCAGCTCCACAAATCATCTAATTCCTCTCGTCTTCAGAAACTGCAACTGGCACCATGTCTGTGGGTCATTACTTATTTTCCTCTGACTATATATCATAACCTTTTCATTGCAAGATGCTGATTAAATGTTCTTGAAGACTGAGCTTTCCAAGCCTCAAGTCTTTGTGTTTTGTGTACTCAGTCCTCGGCTGACCCCCCTGCAGTTTACCAGCTTATTGCTGGGAATCTTCATCCTGAGTAAACAGGTGAAAGGTTTCTTGCTATTCACTGCCTTAAAGTTCAAATACTGAACTGGTTGTTAGTTACGAGCATCAGTCTCGCCTCTCACTGATTTGCTTGAAATACTGAAAATATTTACATAACACTTTTTTAAGGTTTTGAACCTTGTTGATCTTATTTTCTTGTGGGAAGCCTTGGAGAACTGGTCTTTCTGATGAGATCCTAGAAGAAGTGCTGTGTTTTAGGTGGGGTCCAAACTCGTACACCTTTCCTTTCTGACGGTTTCTCACTACTGTTTCATTCGTCCGATATTACCACATTTTTGGGACAACATGAAGCATTTCTCCCTGTTTCACACCAGACCGTGAGAGCTTACAACTGTGGTTGCTTCCTACATGAAGTGTTTGGTTTTTCATTTGCTTGATTTGCTGTTTTCCGACATCGTCATACGTTATTCTTTTCCTTCTTCCTTACATGTAGATTTTTCAGCCTTTATTCAGCCACCCTTCCTCTTGGTTTCACTGGGAGTTCAAGTAGCATGAGTGTATAATAGCAGCAATATTGTCTGCCTCTAGATTTATCTGATGTAAATACGTTTGAGGTTATAGGAAGAGGGACAGCACAGAAGACACAGATGTCCCATCCAATATTGAAGAAGAACCTAAAAGATGACACATGCAATCTGTGCAGACAACTTCCTGGGAAGAGACTTTATCTTGAACCACCCTGTCTCTGAACCAGCCTGAAATGTGACAATAAGTCACCCTAAGTGACAGTAAGTCTCCAAAATCTGCTGCCGTGAATGACATGCAAGAAGATGAGTGGTATTGGCCAGTTACGTGAACAGAGACATTCGCAGTTTTGAGGGACTCAACTGCTGGTTTGTGGTGTTAGGTTTTCTACGAGGAGCTGGAGGGATTGCTGTAAGCAGGTGGGTCTTATTAGAGGGCAAGCAGCCTTCCTGATCCCAGATATGTAAATGTGCTATGAACAGTGCTCTTAGACAGGTTTCACTGACACTTAGACATGTGTCAATGAAGACACTTAGACACTTTTCTGTCATGTCAAACAACCTCTGCTCTGATTATTGACTGCTGCTTGTGATTGAACCAACAATATTTCTTTGTCCTTCTTACAAATGCAAATGAAATGTTTGCTGTCACATCTAGCTTCTTACCACCTAACAGCTTTCTTGAGCACAGAAGCAGGGATTATGTGGGTTGCTTCAAGAAGCAGTTTCATTTGTTCAGTTGCTAATGAGTTTTCTTCTTCCACAGGGAGAAAGAGGCTTGCCAGGACTACAGGGTGTGATTGGGTTTCCTGGAATGCAAGGACCTGAAGGTCCCCCTGGGCCACCAGGGCTTAAGGTGAGAATTTAAGCTTCAGTTGTTAAAACAGCCACACTTCCCTAAATTGTTGTCCCTGGGAAAGACAAAGCTCTCTCTTTATCTTTGCAGGGTGATACTGGAGAACCGGGACTGCCAGGAACAAAGGGAACAAGAGTGAGTTCTAAATTATCTTTGTGCAGTTCTGATATCTGTGGCTTTGTACATCTTTCACTCTTCCTGACTGCCTTCAGGTGCAAGATGGGGTTACTCTTGGAGTTTCCTTGTGCTGCACAATGATTTAAAACCCCAGCCTTTGTCCATTTACCCTTTTGCTGGGTACTCACCACTGCGTCAAGAGCGTTGGTTTTGATAGGACACTGATGTTTTTCTGACATGGCAATCAGCTTTTTGCAGCTTGAACATGAACCGGCCTTGTCACCTCACGTGAAATTCCCCTTTGTGTTGTTTGGCACCTGACCTCCCCGGAGCTCATACGTCCATGAGCACATACGTGTTACAAATGTGCACAAGCTGCATAGAGCCCGGAGAAGAGCTCTCTTGACTTTGCTGGAAGAGGCTCTTGATAGGCCTGTAACCTTTCTGATGGCACTTCTGGTGAATATGGCACTTCTGCAGGACAGATTTTGGCATGGAATTAATATCCAGAGCCACGTCTTTTGGGGTTTTGTAAGATGCCGAGCTCATTCTGAGCATTTGCATGTTTTGTAAGTGATGATGAGAGAGGGTGCAAAGGACTTGACCAGAAGCAATGCCTACATTTCCAGCTACACCCTCTTGTCCACAGATTTCCAAAACACCATTTGTTCTCCATTTGCCTGCATTTGCTGCACCGTGTAGAATGTGCTGAATCTGCTGCAGTTTCTCAGCTGTTACTGAGGGGATAATCTGCTAGGTCAAGAAATCCTTTTTTCAGATTACATTAACACTTGTGATGTTAATGTGCAAGTACACTGTCTGAGTACAATCTTCTCCTAACCTTCTATGCTTCATGATTCATTTATTAGGAAATAATACAGAAATAAATAAGCTGGTAGGATGAACATGATACTCCAAGTCAAACTCCTGATTCATTACACTGATGAGCTGTTCAAGAAGAAGGAGTTACCTCAACCTGGTAGATTTTTTTAATAATAAAGATGAATCAACACTGTTGATACAAAAGATAGATAAGCATCTTTACAGAGTGTTAACATCCTCTTCTGCTATGAAGAGGTGCCTACAGTAAAATTTGTGTTGGGAATGATGGTTAGACAGCAACTCTGCAGCCCTTTTTCACCTGTGCATAAGGCTCTGGTCCAATTCTCATTGAAGAAAATGCATGTTGCTGCTTAAAAGGTGGTTAAAGAAGTATAAAAATTGCTTTTAGTTACCAGTTACTAAGATTCCTCCTATGTTTCTGTCACTTGCAGGGTCCACCAGGAGTATCAGGTTTTCCAGGAAACCCAGGCCTTCCTGTATGTATGAAGCATGTGTATTTTTACAAAGAACATCGTTGTTTTAACTGTGCCATCTGACCCAGATTATTGCTGATTATTTACTGTCTTTCCCTGCAGGGCATTCCTGGACAAGATGGCCCTCCTGGTCCACCTGGCATTCCGGGATGTAACGGCACTAAGGTGACACTTACATGGATTTATAACAGCATCTCTGTTGAAACCAAAACATGCCTCGAGCATACATTCCCCCCAACAAAACCAATGTTTCTGTTTCCCTTAGGGTGAAAGAGGTCCAGTAGGTCCCCCAGGTTTACCAGGTTTGACTGGAAGCATAGTAAGTAGTTTTTTTCGTGCTGGATTCACTTGTTTCAACCCTGATTGTTGAAATGAATGACTATATGAAATGGTATGGAGTACAAGATGTAAAGAACACAGTGCTGAGGAACAGTAACATCCAGTATGTCTTTCTTCACAGGGACCCCCAGGACCTCCTGGGATGAAGGTACGTTTTGCCTGAAGTTTGTTCATGTCCTCCTTCTAACAGTAAGAGTTAGGGTGAGTTCTACACGCTCTACGACTAGTAGTCCTTGTTTAAGGACTGAAAAATTGTACAACTGTGTTACACTCTGTCCTTCATTCTGCACTCCCACTAAATAAAGGACAGAGTGGCAACCTCCAGTTAAAAACGACTGAACCAAAGTGGTTTTCCAAGCAGGTCTTAGAAGTGTAAACATTACATGCGTTACAACAGAACAGAGAAACAGTTCATGTCCTAATAATTGCAGATAAAGATTTAGAGAGGTCTTATGGTTCAAACAGCTGTTTATGTTGCACATAGATAATGTTTGTGGAAGAAGGTCATGTAGCCCACGCTATGAGAAGCATCCAACACACCCTGAACAGTTTTCATAAAGAAAAGAGTGAAACTACTTAGGTATCTGAGTGTATTTTGTGAAATGGAAAATGAAGTACTGAATGTCAACGAAGAGCTTCTACCCTTTAAAATGAACAGATGCGGGTGTAAACGAACGATGTCTGCGTGTGATCTCAGACTCGTAATGCCATGGCTACCTGGCGCTGGGAAATGCCTTTTTCTCTTTCTCTCACATGGGAAGAACTGGCCTAGTCTATAAACACTGCAGTACAGAGGTGCTCCTTCCTTAGGCAGGTGTGCACAGGTACACGGCTCCTGAAACAATGCCACTTACAAGATTTCAACTTTGGACAAAAACACAGGGAAAACGGGGGCTTTTTCTATTAAAAAAAGATACATGAAGAAGCAAATAACAATCAGAGAAGTTTTCTAAAGTAAGGCAAATGGATCCTTCTTTTGAAGGAAAATAGTGCCATAAAGGACTCCTGTATCAAAACTGGAGAAGAGCCTGTAACTTTATCACTTCTCTCAGCAGCCAAGTCTGATGCTCTAGTTGTGTGATGACACTGTAGAAGTGATAGATTGAAGAAAATGTTCCTGGTTGCCCATTGCTGTATAGGAAGTTAGGGCATGAAGGAAGATTTCTGCTGGGATCTCTTCAGGTGGTTTTAAAGGACTTTTTACGAAGGCTTAACATGTAAGATGTCTTGCTAGGTTTCAGCTGAATTAAAAGAAGTCAGGTGATTATTTAAAGTCAGCTTCCAAATGATTGCAAACTCTACACAGCACCATCATTCCTCTCATCTCTGTATCGCTGGTCTTAAAATCATTTGAATGAATGTCCAAGAGTTTTTGTTTTATTTTGCTTTTTTTTCCTCCCTCCTTCTTATTATAGGGAGATCCAGGTGAAGTGATTGGTCTTTTACCTCCTAGTTTGCTGAAAGGTGACAAAGGCTTTCCTGGACAACCTGGACTACCTGTAAGTCTAAATGATTTTTGAATAGCAGTGACCTTCACTTAAAATTATATCAGTGTAATGAAATTACCAAATAAATACAACTTTTTAATTGTGCCTTTCTAATTTTTCATAGGGTCCACCTGGAACTCCAGGGTTTCAGGGGCCAATGGGGCCAATGGGGCCTCCAGGAGAGCCAGTAAGTTTCCTCTCATGATGATTTGCACTTCACTTACACAGTTTTGTTATAGGGAAGTTTTACAGGGTGTGTACAGACAGGGTTTGTTGGGATTTGGGAAAGATAACCTGTGTCTTCAGCCTTCCTGTTTAAACTCCTGGACTAACATGGTAGCAATGACTATGTAACACAGGTTTTCCAATAGCAGATGATCCTGCAGTCATGTATGCAGGCTTGGAGGATGTTTTTGTGTGGGAGATGTTGTAATAGTTACTTCTCCTTTCCCCTCTTCTCTCACTAATTTTTAGAAAATAAGCTGCAAACCTGGCAGTTAGAGCTAAGTGCAGAGGTCTGTTGTTGTTCTTATGGGCAGTCACAATGGTGCTGTGGAAATGAGGGGATCCACTGCCTGTTATTGTGGTAACTGCCAACTCACATAGTAAAAGTCTGCCCAGTGTTTCTGGCTATTTTCTGAAGAAAACTGAAAGTGATGTAAAGGAAAATGGTAGCACAGTTTAGTCAGCCTTTGCACTTGCTGAGGTGAAAAAGAACAGTTTTAATGAAAGAAGGGTGAGAACTAATATTCAGTGTGTAAAACTGGGAAAAGAACACATCCCAAACTCATCAATAGAGTTACCTGACAGTGCAGTACCCTAGACCTTTTTTACTGTCTTTTGTCTAGATGCTGATTAGGTCCAAGACTCTTGACTGCAAAACAAGGTCTGATGAGATCTCTTAGCCAGATACTGACTGGTTTTATTATTTATTCTAAGTTGTAAGTTATGCACAATAGCAGGAAAGACTTTACATCTTACTTTAATTGAAAGATTTGTATAGAGTAAGACATTGTTCCGCCTGGTGTACTATATACATATGTGTGATAAAATGTACTGTGTCGTAGGGTCCCCCAGGGCCACCAGGACTTCCAGGCGAGAAGGTAAGTCTTTTTATTATTAAGATTAAGGTTTTTTCATTTGACACACCAGTTCCCCCAAAATCTGGAAGCTAAAGATCCTAAAGAAGTGGTGATTTTACACTTTGTGATGTATTTTCTGTGTTAAGGGGCATTGTAAAGTGAGATTTTAAAAAAATTCTATGTCTTTTAAAAACAATTGTTTAAACTTATTATCTCAATCAAATCAATAGTAATTACACAACAATGGACATTCTCCAATTCTTTACAATCATCTGAAGATGTCAAGATGGTCACTAAAATGTTGAAAAAAGCACGCTGACAATAACATTGTCTGATCCGTTTCATCCTATCTGCTTTTTCACTAACTGCTGTGCCACAGAACTTTTGAAAACAGCAGCAGGGATAGGACATGGTTAATTGTTTCCCCTCTGCACTTGAAAGACATATTCTGTCTTTTATCAGTCTCTGTTAACTTCTGCTGTGCACAAAATACCTTCCTGTGTGTGCATGTGTGCACTGGTGAGGAAAATTGACTGGGTGTCTGTAATTTATTTTTTCAGGGCTACATGGGCTTGGGCTTTCAGGGTCCCAAAGGTGAAAAGGTAAGTCTCTTGAGAGCAATGGTCAGAGATACTCTTGGTATTTTGTTTTCAACAGATAAACAAACTGTTGGAATCGATCAGTGGAGACAATCAGCATTGTAGTCGTTGGAAGACCTGAGTAGAACTGTAATATACAGCTAAATAAACAAAACTCTAGAGACAGTGACAGGCTTTGTTCATCATGATGATGCTATACCTGACGTGGATTTGGGCCAGTGTCGTGTTTTTCAGCAGTCACTAATACCAAGTACTTTAGTTTGCGGTAGGCAGATCTGGAAGAATTTTGCTCTGTGTTTGAGCAAATGAGATTTAGTTGAAATCAGTGTAGTTCTGAGGGATGAGATTTAATGTGCTATCCAGAGTCATCAGAATTACTTGGGGTAGGACCCTGAAGGTCTGTCTGCCTTACTCTGGTAGCGTACACTTTTGAGGAAGATCTCTCCTTTCCCCCTTTCCCCGTGTTTTGTCTCAAGCGGGCGCAGTTTTTAGAGTAAGCAGACTGGTTTACTTTTGGATGAAACCAAGCCAAGAGACGTGTTCCAGGATCCCATTTATTCTGTTAATCAGCATTAAATGGGAGGTAAAATGTTAGGTTTTAATCTGTTGCCTCTCCCACTGAGAGTTCTGGGCTAAAGCGCCTTCTGTTGTGGTTTCAGGAGCCCAGAAATTCTTGCAGCCATGGGTTATTCAGTATATTGGTGGTGTGTCTGAACCCTTCTCCAAAAGCTTCTCATGAGTGTCGTTGACAGAGGCCTCTCAGGGTAGAAGGAAATTATGTAAACCCACCGCCTAACTTACGTATTTCGACCAACACTTTTCGTGATGGACAGATAGTTTTGTTACGTGACATGTTGTTGCAAGTAGCTTGTCATAAAATGTCTGGAAAAGCGTTGATGGTGGAACTATGTGGAGATTTCCAGGAGCCCTCGGGTTTGTCTTTAGCAAAGAAGAGAGGTATCACTGTGCATTTCTGCTGGACAGAAACGTCTCGAGCCCTTGTGGAGGCATTCTACTGCAAAAGATAGTGCTCCTGCACTGTATAAGGAGTTGAGGTTCTGACCCGGCCGTGGACACACGCATGCTAATAAAGCATGATCCCCAGTTACTGTCTTCAGGATGGCCTTTGTGGAAAGTTGTAAAGCTGATAAAACACCGTAAACTTTAACTAACACTTTCGCTGCCGGCACTGCTTTTCAGCAGCTGACTTCTGTCCTTCTAATCTACTTCTTGTGTAATGGAGACATTAAAAATCTTCTCTACTCCTGCAAAATGTCATTGGACCAATTGCTGGTATTTGGCACTCAATGCTCACCCTAACAGGAGATTCAGAGATCTTTCTTCAGGGCAGGTTCTGTCACCCTTTACACGGTTGTGTCTCCTGTAACTGTGTGTATAACCCTTGGCTGAAATAACGAAGTGAGGTCTTTGCTTTTAGTAATGTTTGTTATCGGTGTCAGTGCTGTTTGTCAATGGACTGTACTGGATTTGGCACTGACAGGGAGAACAAGGAGTAAGGGGCCCCCCGGGACCTCCAGGACCAGCACCACATATGAAAGAAAAAGGGAGTGAAATCATAAGAGGAGAAAAGGTGAGACTTTAATTGGTTAATCTTGTACTCATCGTTAAATATGATCAATAGGAATTAGCAAAAAAATGTACAATGAAAAAAAGAAAACATTAAATCACCTGCAGCAAATTTTACAAAAATTTCTGTTTCGTTTCATGAGTTAATTTTTATTGTCTTTCTAGACATTTCTGTGAAAAAATGTGAGATAAATGACAATTGTGTAACTGACTGCATAAATAAAGAAAGTGTCAGGCAGAAGCCTTTCTGAGGAAGAAGAATTGATAAGCATACTCCTGTAAGAAATACATATTCTAAAATTGTGAATTAAGTAGCTTATACTGGACCTTTCTTAACTCAGAATCTCATTCATGGAATCTGAGTGCTGATGATTTTTTTAAGTTATTACATTAGGCAGTCTAAGCAATATGTACTGGAATAATTAACAAGCTCGATGGATTGAAATTCACTGTTTGTCTAACTTCATCCTATTTGGCTTAGTGTGTGAAGTACATAACAGGTCAAACGTACTTTTGCAGACATGAAGAATTAAATGACTTACAGCTTAAATGCACAATGATTAATGTTTTGCTTAGTAATCCACAATTTAAAAATCCTTTCAATAGGGTGATCCAGGTGAAAAGGGTGAACAGGGAGTCCCGGTGAGTACTGAGTACTTTTTTTTATTACTAGAATAATTGCTAAGAATCTGGTAACTATCCTGAATGTCTTTACAGCAATTTGATAAAAGTGAAATTACTTTAGAATTTGGCAGAATTTTTAATATGGTATGTATTTGTTTTCCAGGGAATCCCAGGTTCAGGTTTCAAAGGAGAAAAGGGTGAACCTGGGAAGCCTGGTCCACGTGTAAGTATGCTGAACCTTTTCAATACCATAATTCCACTAGTTGTATTGTTTCCATAAACTAATTAAACTTAGGAATTGTTAGTTAAACAGCAAATGTGGTGTGTTTCAGACAAGCAGCTTTTCCTATAGGACATCTGTGCAAGTTAAAGTAGTAATAACATGTAGAAAAATATGATTGTTGCTCTTTAAGGAACTCGTAGCTACTTCTAAGATTACGGCTTGAGAAGCTCTTAAGGCATTTACGATCTGTTATTCTGGTTTCAAGGAATAAAAGCACATGATTAATTCCAGTCACAATGTGTATTTGTGGACTGTCCTAACCTCACAGATACATTTGACAGATATATTTGACAAATCATAGCAAATTACTTGTAACGCTTCTTTGTAAGATACCATAACTATACACTTTGGTGGAGGTGGCCTGTTAATGTTTCTTGTATCATTTTCATCCTTCTGTTGCATTTAGACAGACTGTTTTGGCCCTAAATTGATGGGATTGTTTTTTTGACTGAATTGTATACTGTGTCACTTATGTCACACCAGTCTCATGGCTTAACTAGGCTACAAGCCATCGGTAGAGGAAGGGAATAGGTTTCAATTTTAAGGTATTTATCCCACTAGTTTATCACATGATCTGATACAAGGGCCGCTCTCCAAGAAGCCTTCCGCTCAGCTGAGCCACTGAATATCTAAATATCTAAGAACAAAAATTTTGTGAGGCTGGAGAATATATTTATATATATATCTAGAGAGAGCGAGCGAGAGAGAGAGAGATTGCTGCGAAGGGAAGAGTTTCTGGGTCTGGTTCCAGTTTTGCGTAGTGCTGATGCATTTTGTTCCGAAACCTCCTCAGCCGGGAAATCTGGGTGCCATTCCCAGAGCTGGGAACAGATTTGAAGGGTTTTATTTAATTCTGCTGCCTGCAGGATGTTGAATAGCGCAAGCACTAGGCGGTTCCCATTTGCCTGCTTCGTACCCTCCGCCCTGTGAAGCGCTAGCACCCTTTGGTTCACGCGTTACTGTAGTGAGTGATGGTTCCCGTGCTTCACCCGCCGTATTTAGAAACTGCGTGTGCGTGGCTGTGTTTAAGCAGAATGGAACTTGGTGTTTTACAGGGAAAGCCTGGAAAAGATGGTGAACCAGGACCAAAAGGGGACCCCGTACGTACTCTACTGCATTTCCGGTGCTGTTTGTTACGCTTCAAACAAAGAGCCGTCTGCATGTGATACATTCTGGTCTTCCAAACAGCTTACTTGAAGTTACTGCTTTCGGTTAATTGACTGGTTTGAAAATCTAAAACTTTGCTGCTGCCAGGGCTAAGGTGCAAGTGTATTTGTTGTTGAAGTTTTTTCTGTGTTCTACACACAGGGTTTGCCTGGTGGGTTTGGGATTCCAGGACGGCCCGGGGAGCCTGGTACAAAGGTGTGTAGTAGCAGCTTTTGGTTTCCATCAAGCAGAATGAGGAATTAAGAGCTTGTGCAAAGAATGTGCATAAAGAAGTATCAAATGAAAGTTACTAAGTTGTGAAGTCACCACCCAGAGACCAGGAAATGTCAAAATTAAGGCAGCATAGATATCCCTGGTTTCGATCTCTTATATGAATTGATTAACACAGACTTTATTGTCACAAATGTTTTGCCTAGCCAGCATATATACAAAAGTTCTTCCCTCCTAATTCCTGTTTACATAGTGTAAACCAATATAGATCCACAAACTAACTCGTTATTGCTTACTGTAATTGCCCAGGTGCTTGTGGTTTGGAAGTTCTATTAATCTGTCTGTGTTCAGTTGCTAAGGAAATTGCATTTTGTGGGAAAGAAAATATGATGCAGGTTTAAAATCTATATTGTGTTTTGTTTTAGGGTGACAAAGGCGAACGAGGTTATCCAGGACCTCCAGGAAGAGTAAGTAAAATAAATTTCTGTTTTAGTTCAAACTTAAATGGAAATGTAAATTTTGGCAAAGTGCTCAAGCAATGAGGAAAAAAGAGACTATACATGTTCTGTTCTCCTAATTGGTCCTGTCCTCATTTTTCCTTGATGAAAACAAGAGTTGAATGCAGTTCTTTTTAGTATGCTTGAAATTTGGGAGTTCATAGTCTCAAAGAATGTGTTTTGGATTATGCAGCCGCTAGACATTGTTAACCACAGATTCATAGAATCACTTTATTTGGGAAAGACCTTCAAGATCGTAGAATAATGGAATAATAGGATGGCCAGGGTTGGAAGGGACCTTAAAGATCATCTAGTTCCAACTCCCCCTGCATAGACAGGGACACCTTCACTAGATCAGGTTACTCAGGGTCTCATCTCATTGAACACTTACAGGGATGGGGCAGCCACAACTTCCCTGGACAACCTGTTCCAGCATCTCACCACCCTCACAGGATAGAATTTTTCCCTAATGCTCAACCTAAATCTCCCCTCTTCAAGTTTGTAACCATTTCCCACTGTCCTCTTGCTACCCACCTGTGTAAAAAGTCCCAGACCAGCTGTCTTGTAGGCCCCCTTCAGATATTGGAAAGCTGCTCTTAGTTCACCTCAGAGCCTCCTCTTCTCAAGGCTGAACAACCATGACTTACTCAGTGCCTCCTCATAGGGGAGGTTCTCATTGAGTTAATTAATCTAACTGTACCAAGCCCACTACTTACTAAACCATGTCCCTTAGCTCCATATCTGCATGACTTTTGAACACGTTCAGGGATGATGATTCAAACACCTCCCTGGGCAGCATGTGCTGATGCCTGGTGACCCTTTCAATTAAGTTTTTCCTAAGGTCTAAACTAACTTTCCTGTGGTGCGACTTGGGGCCATTTCCTCTTGTCCTATTGCTTGTAGCTTGTGGGAAGAGACCAACGTGCACTTCTCTACATCAATCCAAAGTAACAGAGTGTTCAACAGTAAACCTGTCAGCTTTGCAGTTTGTAATTTTTAAAACATTTACATGAAAAATGGGATTAGTCAGCAAGAGATAGATCATTGCTGGTGCTGCTTCACCCAGACCAAGTCTTCCTGAGTATTTTATTGCAAACCTTAGCATCCTATATGGCAAGGTCAAATCAGTGTTAGCAGAAATTGCCAGAACAGAGTGTTTTAAAACAGGTGGTTACACAAGCCTAGTGGGTCAGCGCTTGACCATGCTGAGTTTTCTCAGCATCATGCTTGTTCAGAAAGGTGCTACATATGGCACCTTCAGAAAGGTCTCTGTCTCCATATAATCCTGTGTTTTAGTGGAATAGAAACACGTATTTTCTCTGGTAACTTCTCAGCAACGACAGTCCTCTCACAGCAGTTGTTATCTATTGCTGAACTTGCAAGTAGAACCAAAGCTGCTCAAACCAAAATGTCCTCTGTACCATTAGGTCAAGTTGTTAGAGATAAAAATGGGCACAGTTGTATGTTTCTAGTGTCCTGCTCTTTGTCCTGTGCTTCAGGTTATAGATGATGGACTAGTAGATTCCTTTGGTGAAAAAGGAGATCCTGGAGCTTCAGGTTTGCCTGGACTGAAAGGTCAAAAAGGTGAAAAAGGTACGTATTTTGTCTAACTTCTGTTGTTACTCTTTTCGTTTTCTTATTACAGGAAATTAAAATTGCTCAGGAGCTCTATACACAGTGACACATTCCAGTTACGTAAATGTTTTCAGGTTATTACATGTTGCTGTAGTCTTTTCATCGTAAGAGTGCCTCTCTGTTATAGACTGGACAAGGATAAACTGGGATCTGTATATCATTAAGTAATCCAGTGAGATTATTTAAGAGAAATGGAAATTAACACAAGCATAAAGAGCAACATAATGCAGAGAATTTTGAGAATCCTTTGAAAAAAATCAGTAGCTAAATTTTAATCTTAAAATTGGCTCACCGAATTTACAGCATTCTTTAGTAAGCAGAGATAAGTTCCTGTGTGACTTGGTCTAGGTGGTCCTGCTGTTGCAGGCGGATTGGACTAGATGATCTTTCGAGGTCCCTTCCAATCCGTAGTGATTCTATGATTCTATAATCCATTCCCTTTCCCGTTTTCCCCATTACAGACCTTACTCTATTCAAGAACAATCAGTGGAAAAGATGGCACACAGCAGGACCTTTTCACTAAACGTATTGTTTGCAGTTGGCTGCAGATGTTTTAATTTAACCTTTGATTCAGGGCATCCTAGCTTGTACAGTGTGCTTACGTATGTGCTCAAAATTCACTGACATTGTGGGCATTGCTGACTTCACTGCCTCACAGCAAACCTCTCTTTCTACAGGTTTGCCTGGTATACAAGGAATCCCAGGGCCTCCAGGTAGGTCACTGTTTTTGTTCACATCTTGCCTGTTCTTCTTGGAAGAAGAGTGCTGAGACATGTACTTGTTAGCTGCTGCCAGTTACTGCCGGACTTTCTCGACAACCAGGCAGTGGCCTCTCTGGGATTCTAATCCACCTCCCAGACCTTCCCTTTCCAACTCTCATGGCATCCACCTTGACCTTGAACACATCCAGTGATGTGTTCACTAAACAACCTCCTTGGGCGACCTGTTCCAGAGTGTCACCACCTCATTATATCTAATTTAAATCTACCCTACGTGTAACAGCCAAATTTAACTCCTGTTTTGCCACTAATTATTACCCAGCAGAAGTTAACTGCACCTCAGAAAGGCCCATTGTACAGAACAGGTGTGTGAGTTAGAGAGTCACTCTGAGCTCTGAACTCTGAGTGGGTTTATAATCTCATTTTTGTGTAAATCACGAATAGCAAGACTATTGTCCCTTTTTTGTTTTGCACTGACATTTCTGCATTTATTTCCAAAACCCAATGGAAGCTGAAGTGTTGGTAGTGTTACTGTCTTTTCACTGGTCACATTTGTCATATGCGCTTTGCTCTGTCCAAAGGTCGACCAATTCCAGACAGGGTAGGATCCCCTGGTGTCCCTGGACAGAGAGGTGAAAAAGGTGAAAAGGGTTCTCCAGGATTCCCTTTACCAGGCCCCCCTGGAAGAGATGGTTTCCCAGGTCCCCCTGGCATGCCTGGCCCACCAGGTCCTCCAGGCGTAACAGGTGGGTAAAGCTCCTGGTTGCTTTTCACAGTGAAAACTCAATAATGTGTGCTGCATGCTTGTAGAAAAGAAAAGAGTCAAGATTATCAAATAATCAACATGTATCCTGGTGGACAAACCGTATCTGAGGTGTTAACGGACCAAGTAAAAGCTGCTCCCTGGTGCTGTTTCTTTTCTTACTGGGACAACAATTTTTTTATAAATTAATGTTTTTTAAATTTCTTAATAACTTCATTGTGGACTACTACAGTTTAACTGAAGAATTTTTCTCAGTGCGTACTGGTTTCTCCTGTGTCCTGATGTGCCAGCCTAGATATTTGCAGATTGTTAATTTAAAATAACAGGAGATAGCTGTTCAAAATCACAGTTTACAAGGCTTCAGTCACAATCTCTATAACAGATGGAGTAGGTGTGAGGCAGACTGAGATACCTCTCTGCCAGAAGCTTTTATTGGAAAGTGAAATTGCCTTACAGGACAATGTGGCCAATACATGCTTTACAGAGGTAAATGAAAAGCTACTAATGATGTGACAAATATATAATGAGAATAATAATTACGATTGTAATTTCAAAAAGAAAAATGATTTCGTTTTGTACTGCAGTGGAGCAATGAAAAAAGGGGTACGTGCTTAGTAGCTCCTTCACAACTGATGTTTTAACTTCTTTATTGAATAAAATTTTTTCTCTAATTGATACTCATATGGTGAGTTAAACTGTTATTTCAACAAAAAGAAGCAGTCTAAAAAGAAGCAACACAAAGAAGCAGGAGCAGTATAAAACTGCTGAAAGGAGCGGTATTATCTACGAGATTCCTAAACAAAAAAGACTATTTCAAAAACAATTGAAGGTTTTAACCGCTGCCTTTGGCCAAGATGGCATCACGTTGTACGGGGTTAGAACCTGTGCCGTGTCATCAGACAGAGCAAGCACAACTTGTGGTGTTTGCCCTACAAAAATCTCTACTTAATGAATTCGTTCTGAAGGTCAATAGTCTCTATTCTCTTTGGGGTCAAACGGACACTTTTTCACCCACAGTGCTTTTTGAACCAAAAAGTAGAATAGAAATAGATTTTATGTGACCGTTGCTTGTAACCTTGTTACGGCAGTCTGCCTGTTCTCTGTGACCCTTGGTGCTTCTTAAGCAGTGCATATGGAACCCGAATACAGAACCACAGTTAAATTTTTCAGAGTAAATCGAACAGAAAAGTAAAATGGTTTCCTGACTTCTCAATCTCATAGATACATTCAGCAGGAACATCCAGAAAGGCAACCCGATAAAGAAAACTCGCACTTGTCAGACAATATTCTTTATTGCATTTCCATTGCAGATGGAATTGACCAATGCCAGCAGGGAGAACCTGGTGCACCAGGTAGTCCTGGACTTCCTGGAAGAGATGGATTTCCAGGAGAGATGGGAGAGAAAGGTAATGCTATTTTAAAGCTTTCTAATGTTCTGTACTGCAACTTAGGGATGTAAAGAAGCTGAGAAAGTTAGGCTGGATCTGGAGAAAGTGTACTTAAAGTTAGTCAAACAAATAGTTCATGGGCATTTTCTTTGAGTCTCCTGTGAGTAACAGAAGGATATTTTGTATGAGGTTGTGAGACACAAACCTTGCTTACATTGCACTTAGCTTCCACCTTGCTGGAAAATGGGAAAGGCTGGTGCAGGGCTAAAGAGGATGTGGGAAGAAAGGAAAGGTTGAGTATAGCTCCCTTCTATGTGAATTCAATGCTCTGTGGCAAATGAAGATGTGAATTCTGAGATGAAGAATTAGAGAGGGGAAGACGAGTTTGGAATAAAATGGTTTATGAATCATTGCCGTGAGTACAATGGAAGCTAAAATTGTAACACCTATAAAGGACAGGACTGTCAGCTCTGTGTTTTAGTGGCACTGACTAAATGGACACATAAAAAATGGAGATATGAAAGGAACTGCACGCCTGCATTCATTTGCACAATGGTTGATCCTTCCTAATATCATTCTACTCACTGCTTTTCTAAAACTGCAAAATCGCAGTGACTACAGAGGTTCTCCTTTTTCTGCTTCAGTCTTTTTTTTCTTCCGTACCCAGTGCATATTTCTTTTCTTCTTTTTGATCCTCTTAAGCCTTGTTACTTTCTGTTAAACTTATCCTCAGGAAAAGTCTTACGTCGATTTTCATGCCATTCCTTTAAAAATTGTAAAGACTATTAAATATCAGTTTGCTCGTAAATTCTCTTGGAAGCACGTACTTAGAAGTAGCACGTTTATTCTTTCAACATGACGTGTGTTAAATTGACATCTGCTGCTGAATCCCCCTGCTTGCTGTTGTCTTAAATGTTTTATTTGTATTAATTAGTTTTGTTGGGGTTTGATTGGGGTTTCTTCCAGGTGACAAAGGTGAAGCTTGCACCTTATGTGATAAGGTAGGACCTCCTGGACTTCCAGGACCACAAGGGCCACCAGGTCCAGCAGGTAAAGACTCATTGACTACCTGAGAAGTAAATGCATTGGCTAAAACAACAAAAGCAGCATGTGTGATAAAATTTATTACTATCACTTTTGAAACTAATGAAAGAAGGATGGAATACACCTACTTTTGATTCCAAATTTCTGATGAATTACCAAGAAAATAGAAATTGGACACAATGGAGGGTCTTTGCAAATTGTGGCCCAAGAATTTTCATGGAGGATTGTGAAAGTGAAAAATAATGTGGGAAGCATTTGATCTGTTCATAAAAGCCTGCAATAAACAGAATTTTGTCTCTCTGATAAGGTTTTCCAGGACAATCAGGTTTCAAGGGTGAGAGAGGCTTACCTGGACTTGATGGCCTTCCAGGTGTACCTGTAAGTAATGGCTTGCTAAATGTCCTAAGAGCCACATGATCAGAAAACCTGTGATCATCGGTTTGGTTGCGTAATAGTTCTGTTTAGAAGCTGACCAGCACAGTGATATGAGAAAATTAAGAAACTATGCCTAGCAAAATAAACTAGGAAGCAATATTTGAGCTATGAAAGAAAAAAAAAGGTTGCTGTCAGAGATGGGCTACACTTCTGTTTGGCCATCACACGAACTGTGCAGGACACAGACGCCTGGCTGAGTGAGCTAAGCAGTGGAGCTGCGTAAGAAGCAGGGTTTTGCAGGCGCCTCTCCAGTGAGTCTCTGCTGTTGCGTGAGCTTGTGTCGCGAGAGAGACGCTGCCATCTAGTGTAGCGTGAGCCGGCTGATGCTGGCGCACACGGCACTCGGCGGAGTGCCTCAGTTTTGGGATGTGTGTGTGCAGTGTGTTCTATAGAATACAACTAGTTAGCAGGAAAGCAAAGTAGTTTTGAAGAAATAAAGGACGGCTGTGAAATGTACGTAGTATCCTCGTGATATGGTCGCTTGTAGGTGGTGTGGATACAGCGCAACGTGACTCTGCGAGTAAGGCTGGTTATCAGCAGCAGAACAGCCGTAGCACTTGTCTAAAATAGAACACAAATTGCTCCTCGATGAGCAGTGTGCTGGCACAACTGCATTTGATCTTGTCACAGTTCACCTGAGTATATTTTTGTAATATAACATGGATTTTGACACCATTCCTGGTGCAAGGAGACTGAGCTTGCCAGAATCTTCCCAGACATTTTTCTCAAAGCTGTTTTCTTCCAGGTGATCACTTTTGGTAACATAACTTCTCAGTGACGTTCATGTGCACATAACTCACACTAGAATTATGCAAGCTCCCACCATCACCAGTTGTGAGAGACAGGCTCCTAAAGAAGTTAAACTAAGCCACCTGTATGAATTCCTTTCTTACAGAATCTGTTTCTCTCCCTTGAGTCTAAGTAAGCATAGACACCTGAATTAGAATCATAGAATCACGGAATCACAGAATCACTAGGGATTGGAAGGGACCCTGAAAGATCATCTAGTCCAATCCCCCTGCCACAGCAGGATCACTTCACTGAAGAAGTT
Organism: Rhinopomastus cyanomelas; assembly: GCA_013400115.1. NCBI lineage: Eukaryota > Metazoa > Chordata > Aves > Bucerotiformes > Rhinopomastidae > Rhinopomastus > Rhinopomastus cyanomelas. Next base: position 1,411,421 of record VXBP01010087.1, read on the forward strand.
ATAGAATCAGAATCACTCAGGGTTGGAAGGGACCACAGGATCATCCAGTTCCAACTCCCCCCCCCAACACAGGCAGGGACACCGCACCCTAGACCAGGCTGGCCAGAGCCCCATCCAGCCTGGCCTTAAACACCTCCAGGGATGGGGCCCCAACCACCTCCCTGGGCTACCCATCCCAGGCCCTCACCACTCTCACAGTGAAGAACTTCCTCCTCACATCCACTCTAAATCTACCCATCTCCAGCTTTGCTCCATTCCCCCTAGTCCTGTCACTACCCGACATCCTAAAAAGCCCCTCCCCAGCCTTTTTGTAGCCCCCTTCAGATACTGGAAGGGCACAATAAGGTCACCTGGGAGCCTTCTCTTCTCCAGACTGAACAGCCCCAGCTCTCTCAGTCTGTCCTCATGGGAGAGGTGCTCCAGCCCTCTGATCATCCTCATGGCCCTCCTCTGCACTCGCTCCAGCACGTCCACAACAATAAATAAGGTTGTATGACTCAACAACTCAATTTACTTATCATCACGGCATCCATGAAAGAAACAGCAGGGAAAAATAAAACATCCTGATGTACGTGAGCGTCTTTTGTGTCTGGCATTTGTTCTCAGCACATGTTTTGCCACAAGTTTATATTTCCCTTTTATTGCCTCTTTTGTCTTTCATCAGACAGACTGGCTGCTCTTCTGAATGCTGTGCTGAATGTTCTGAACGCTTTTGTTCCATGAAGTTCAGCAAGGTGGTGATCCAGCACATAGTTTATCTTGAGAAAAAAACGCATCCACAAGCTCGCATTGTTTCGAGCCATGCCAGTCTGATCCAGGACCCACACAGCTAGTGGAAAGAGTAACTTTGGCCGTGTTCTGGTTCAGATTTAAGTGGAGAGCACACACCAGCCGTAAGCAGTGGATGCTGCCCATTAAGTCTGTGCCTAACTCCCCTAGGGAGTAGGTTTGATTCACTTGAGAGTAGAGACTCTCTTCTTAGGAGTAAAGTTCATCTAAGTCCTAGAAAACATTAAGGGGAAGATTTGAAATCTGAAAATCCTGTGGATTTATTATTAGGTGGATAATTTCTTCTTAGGAGAGCTTTCAAAACTCTTTGTTCTGAATCTATATGTAATATTCTAGTAGTTCCAAGTAACTGACTGGTAATTGTAAAATATCTGTGAATGTTAGTAAAGAACAGACATGTACATTTGCAAGAGCTAGTGCTGGAAATAAACTATCGAGGGAGAAACTTTCAGCCTTAGCTGTTGTGTAAATAATGCTTGAATTTTGTGTAAGAATTTTAGTCACTCTGTGTATTTAATTAATGTTACTGTTGATTTACAAGCTTTTGAAATAAAGAAAATTGTGGGTGAGGCTTGTATAGCAATTTGGAAAGCAACCTGGAAAGTTGACTGATTTTATCTTACAGCACCGGAAGTATGTTATTTTCCTATATTACTACTACTACTTCTGCTGTAGGTTATCGTGGAAAAGCCTAGATAATTCTGTTGCATTTGCAACAGGGAAACAGGTTTTAGAAGTGTTACAGAATTCAGCATTTAAAAGTTGGAGCAGACACTTTAGCTCTGAAAGTGTGTTTTAAAAAAGCCTTATTTACATTGAGGCTGATATTGTGTAAACATGCACAACTGAAATCCAGTGAGTAGCCTGTTGAAAATTCAGGGTAGTTTTCTTGTGTCACGTCCTGCAGTTCTTGTGTGAGTGATGCAAATTTCTACACAACTCCTAAAATCATGTAACTGAGAGGTGATAAGTGACAAGAAGATTGACGTTAATTCCTTATGCACACTGCTGTCTCTTGGAAAACATTCTCATTTGATGTCCTCAACTGAAAACTTGTTTTACTTGATTTGGGTCTACTTTTTAATTTCTGAAATTTGTTTTCTTTTGTATCAGTTGAAGGGTTGTTAGAGCAACTGATGACACCTGAATTTATGAAATTTCAGGGCCCCCCCGGCACTCCAGGGCTTATAGGCAGGCCTGGGCCAAAAGGAGAACCAGGAGATTTTACTTATGATACTATCCTGAAAGGTGAAAAGGGAGATCCTGGTTTCCCAGGACAACCAGGTATTCCTGGAAGAGAAGGAAGACCAGGAAAAGACGGATTGCCAGGTCTACAGGGTCCAAAAGGAGCAGCGGTACGTGTGTTTCTTTATGTTTCCATACTGTCCCTAGGTGTGTTTTTAATCTTTGCATACAAAGCTCTCTATTCTGTCTTTCAGATCAGAATTCACACGCTTCAGTGCCTTATGCATGCGTTGTGTTGATTCGCTTCATTCATTGTTTCACATCTTGTTCTTACTTTGAGTAGCTCATTCTTCCTCAGAGGGAGACTCCAGTTTCCCTGGAACTAGTGGAGAAGATCGTTCTTCAACAACAGAATATTTCAGAGACAGATTTTGATCCTTTCTTTTTACATGTGATGCAAATTAGTGATCTGATTCAGATGTATTCAACGTGGTTTATCACTTTCAGGACTATACAGAAAGGTTACTTCCACTGTATGGAAGTAACGTGGGCATGGACAGTCGTTACATGCCTTTCTTCCTTTTTCACCAGTTGATAGTGAGAACTACTAGGACTGATTTATCTGGTATCTGGAGATACATGAGGGAATGTAGTTAGCCAGATAGAGATTGTTAAGACAAGATTCAGCTCTGTTCCAGCACACTTGTGGAAGCTAATGGTTCAAAATCTTGGACTGATAGGGTTCAGCTGATATGGATGTGGAGCTGTGTGTGGATCTCACATGTTCTCCAAATCCACCACTGAGAACATAGCCTACAGGGTCCAGTCAGCTGCATTGCACGCTAGGTATGATTCCAATGCGCTATTCCAAGTGGAACACAGTTCTGTTTTCATTGAACTCAGTGATAAAAAAACATCCACTTTCATCAGCATTACAGATGCCTGTGCTAGATGAAAGTTACAAAATATTCAAAGAGAGAAGACGACATATTCTCTTTCTAAAAATTAGGGTACAACTGGCTTGAAAGGAGAACGTGGTCCCCCTGGCCAACCCGGATTCCCTGGAGTACGTGGTGAAAGAGGTTTTCCTGGCCCTCCTGGGGTAGGTGCTTCAGGGTTGCCTGGTGATAAAGGAGACAGAGGCTTTGCTGGAACACCAGGTTTACCAGGCCTTCCAGGTAATGCTACAGTATGTTTAAAAGAAATAAATGAATGAGTGAGCGAATGATTAAATAAATAAGCAGCTAGTTTAAGTAGTACAACTTTAAAGAATCATCAGAGTATAAGACTGAAATAAAATATATTTCTAATTTAAATCAGTGTTTGCTTTCAGCAATATAATTGCAAATATTCGAGGGCAGTTTTCTTGAGTTTATTAGGCCAGATAGGATAGTTGAGGTTAAACCCAGTTTTCCAGAAATCTTCTACAAATAAATTTCATGACAAGTAAGTTGTAATGGTGTGGATGGACTAATACTGCTGGCTAGATAAAACCACCTTGTGTAGCTGGATCCATTCCTGTACTTAATACATATTTACATTCACAGGAGCAAAGGGTGAAGCAGGACGAACTGTACCACTGCCTGGACCTCCTGGAGCAGATGGTCTTCCTGGGCCACCTGGTTTCCCTGGACCCCAAGGTACTACATCCTGTTAATTCTTGATAATGATTCTTCCCCGTAAGTTAGTGTTTATATTAACATTTGTCTTGTTTCACTTGCAAAGGTGACAAAGGGAACCCTGGGCTTCCAGGTAGACCTGGCCTTCCAGGAGAAAAAGGTGCTGTTGGGCAGCCAGGTATAGGGTTCCCTGGACCTCCAGGAGCCAAAGGTAAGATAAAGTTACCCATCTAACAGAGCTGGTGTAATTGGAGTGCAGGTGGAGGCCTGAACTATAATCTAGCTGTGGCTGCAGGAGATTTGGGAGGTGCATCTTAAGAACCTCCGTCGCAGGAGTCTGCAAGCACCACAATAACATACTTGGAATGCACACTTGCTTCCTGCAGTGATGTGGTGCAAATACGGTGTCAAAGTTCCTGCCAGAATAGAAAGTGATGTAGTACAACATTTGGCATTGCAGAACTGAGGTTGCTGAGATTTGAGATGACCTTTCAGAAAGACAAGATAACCTTTCTGAGAGATGCGATAACCTTTCTGAGAGACGAGGCACTGTGAGTGGCTGGTCAAAAAGACATGCTGATAGAGATTTCCTTGTGCCACAGCTGGCAGCTTTGCTCTGTCCCAGGTGTATGAGAGTGGTTTGGGTAGCATGCCAGCTTGCTCAGCATAAGTTTAGTCTTCCTTGCGTGGACGTTGTCAAGCTATCCACATAGCTTGGAGGAATTCTAAATGTTCATATTGTAGCTTTGGGTTTTGATTTAGGTGATGCAGTTCATTTAGAACTAGATGACTGACCTTGCAGCAGCCACCTCAGCCCCTGAAAGTCTGTGTCTTTGTTATTACTTAAACTGTTATGATTCCACACACAGATGAACTGGATCAAACACTTCAGGAGAAAAGACAAATCTTTCTGTAGTACCTCTGCAAGTGGCACAGGAACCCAGTTTTTCAGACATGGTGTTTCTCAATGGCATGAACTCACAAGCTGATTTTAAGACAAGACACTCAGTATTGATTTCTTTGGGGTAGCTGGTTCTCAAGAGAAGCCAAATGCTGCATGAACTCAGTGTCTGAATTTCTGTTAAGATTTTTGGGTTCTGACATCCCTAGAAACTTGGCATAGATCTCTTTAAACATATCCTTGTGAGGATGTGAATAGTTCACTTAAAGGCTTGAAGAAACAGCAGAGGACACTTACAGGCAGAGACAGTAATGACGTGAGGTTTGTTTTGTTTTGTTTTATAGGTTTCCCAGGTCAGCCTGGCTCGCCTGGTCTACCGGGGACACCAGGAACCCCTGGCCTGGATGGTTTGCCAGGTGTACCAGGCTTACAAGGTCAAAAAGTAGGTGTCAGCTGCTACTACTGTTATCTGTGACAGCCTGTGTTAACTGGAATGTGTGCAAAGATCCCATTCCTTTTTAAAAAAACAATCACAGTTAGCCAAACTGTCCTCTGCCTTGTGTTTTCCGCTATGTGCCCACTGGAACAGTAGATGGATGAAGGCTTGACATTAATGCTGAAGTGCTTTGTGTTTTCTCCGTGACATAACTGCAATCAATGTAAAATACAGTCAGTGGATGAATTCTTGTGTTTGATGTGTTGATTCCCAGTCTTTCGTGTTTCTGCGTCTAGGGAGAACCTGGTGTTGGTCTTCCTGGTGCTAAGGGATTGCCAGGTCCCCCAGGCCCAGCTGGCATCCCCGGAGAAAAGGGAAGTCCAGGACTGCCTGGTTTACGTGGCGAGCAAGGCTTTCCCGGCATACCAGGACAGCAAGGATTCAGAGGTAGCATCACAAAAATCATACAGACCTGTATTTCTATTTCTTTTTTAAAGTCAAAGAATCACAGAATGGGTTGGAAGGGACTTCTGGAGTTCATCTAGTCCAACCTCACTGCTAGAGAAGGTTCTCCTAGAGAAGATAACTCCTCTATACATGTAGCAAAAAGCCTGTTGACTGTTGAAATGTCCTACTGATATCTCATTCCCCTCATTTTCTCCCAGCAACACCAGTAGCAACTGATAGCAGCAAAGAGCAGCCCTTCCTGTGAACCCAGGCAGGAGATGTTAGAGGCCAAAATAATGTCTCACTGGCCAAGTGCTTCCAAATCACCTTATTTACCCTTGCAGCAAACAGAATTTCAAATAACATTAGTGGACACTCAGCCTCTGTCTCTGTCTCCCTGCAGGTGACCCTGGCCTCCCAGGACTGCAAGGCTTGCAGGGCCCTCCAGGTGCACCAGGTCTGGGTCCACAGGGATCGCCAGGACCTGCTGGGCAACCGGGACCCCAGGGGCCACCAGGTGAATGGAAAATGCTCTCACAGTGGTGCTTGGGAGCAATGTTTTTCTCGCATGCGTATTGGCAGTGGTAAAAGCATTGCTAGTCAGCTCTTTTGTGGTTGGTGGGGGTGCACAGGGGAACATGTCATCAGGTTCAAAAGGCAGAGGGAGGCCTCCTGAGAAGACATCTGACGTTTTGTTCAGCCTCCTTAAGTCATTGGTGGGTAATATATACAGGATCAAAGCCTCACTTTTAAGATTAGGACTATTCCTGCTGTCTGGCTTCAAGTCTTCATCTTCATGCCACGTAATTTCTGAACTCCAGGTGGACATTATCAAATATTCTTGTTAACAGTGTTCCCCGTGCCCACTAAGGACTAATCCTGTATTGTCTATTTTTTGTAGGATTTCCTGGAATAAAAGGAGAAAGGGGCTTCCCTGGTATCCCAGGTTTAGATATGCCAGGACCAAAAGGGGATAAAGGTAGCCCAGGCCAGCCTGGAGTACCAGGGTCTGTAGGGTTACCTGGCCTGCCGGGTCCACAGGGAGCCATTGGACTGAAAGGATCAGCAGGTAAACACCTTTTCTCTTGGAAACCAGCAGCTGTGACAATGGCTTTATTAAAGTGTAGTAGCATGCCCTTCAGTTCCATTGGGAATTGGTCTGTCAAAGAGCCCAAGCTTGGGAAAACAGAGGCTGACATCAGTAAGGCAGCTCTGTGTATGTGTAACTGAACTCAAGTCCTTTGGTGGACTGGATACAGCAACTTCAGGAATTAGCCTCTGACCTGTAATAATGAAAGGGAATTATTCTGCATGGATTCTGTCAAACTCCTGGTTTATGTAGCACTATTTTTTTACTCTTGGTTTAGATTAATAACTTTCTTTGTCGCATTTTCCTTAAGTGGTGCAATTTCTGATATGATAGGGAGTAAATAATTCCATTTGTTTGTACTTCTATACCCTGCTTGCTTTATTTTAATTAATCACTTTTTCACTTTGGTTTCAGGACCCAAAGGAGAAATGGGAGTTATGGGAACTCCCGGATTGCCAGGAACTCCTGGACCAATCGGAGATCGAGGGTTGCCTGGAGAAAGAGGTAAAGAGATATTTTCCCAAAATCAAGGCTTTTTTTCCTGCCAGAAAAAAAGACTGGAAATAACAAAAAATAAGGAGTATGCTTGCCCCAAGGTATATTTTCTGTCAAGTAACTTCCTTGTAAGTTAGAAACAGTGTGATTTAGAAAGTCTTGTCCTAGGAGCAGTCATGTATTTGGCACTGACCAAGATTTCTGTTTCATTCCTGTACAATGAAAGGATTTGCTACGTGTGAGAATGCTATAGATATTACTTCAAGAAAAAAAAATCTGTGTTTGAAACTAAAAAAAAAACAGCAGAAAGGTCTCAATTAAATCCTTTATATCATCCCCTGTATTACTGCCAAACTCCTATTCCTGTAGTTTTGAGAATCTAAAATTAATGGCTATGAAGCAGGAAAAATATGTCAACTCTTTTGACACAGCTATTGAGAAGTCCCTGTATAAAAAATCATAATATGAGGTATTATCTGGGTATTCCAGATCATGGTATTTGGTGCTCAAAGTTTAAATAGCTAATTTCATTTGGTGTTTGCTAACTATTTTTGCGAAGTCTTATATGTCAGTATAATACTCTGCTATCCCTTTATAGGTAGCCCAGGCTCAAAAGGTGTGGTTGGACCACAGGGTGACCCTGGTGTCAAAGGAGATAAAGGTGAAGCTGGTCTCCCAGGAAAACCTGGAACGATGGACACTATGGACATGGTTAGTCTCAAAGGCCAAAAGGGAGATCAAGGAGAAAAAGGTAACTTTAGTCTCGAGCCGTGGATAAGTGTAGCTAATACTTGTGTACTGTTAAGCAGCGATGCTCCGAGTTCAGCTGTATCTTAGACAACAGATTTAGAAGCGTGCATAGAAATTTTGCACCACAAATGCTGATATTTTTCCAGCAACTTTCAACTCTGGAAACAAAGATTAATCACAGACAGAAAGGGTTTTGATTGTATGGAGGAGGTTCGGTTTGCCTTTATAAAATCAATTTTAACTCCTCTTAGGAGACTCTTTCAAAAGAAAAGAAATTTTAAAAGTACAAACTAGAGACTGACAGAAGAGAAAAGCTGTCTTTTGTGTAAAAATGTCTACAGCATTTTTGGACACATGTTTCTTTGTAACCTGAAGAAACTTCAGGAAGGACACGTGTACGCCCCTGATACCGAAAGGTAAACTTATGTCAGTTTAGAAACCTCAGGAAATATGCAGGAGAAAGGCAGTCAGCTCTCTATTTAGAAACCTAATGGTGGTAGAGACACTGGGTTTTTTAGACAATGCCTTCTTCTTTTTATTTTTACTTTTAAAGGAAAATTGTTTCCTCTCCTGCTTTTCTTTGCAAAATGTATGTTTTATACATTTTTATTATTTCTCCTTTTATCTTATGATTTACTTTTTTATTAAAAAAACCTGGAAGAGTTTTTAAATAAATGATAAATTTTATCTAAAAGAGAAAGATAGGGCCTAGAAGGGTGTTACTAAGGTCATGCGATATCCCGCTTCCCTCAGCAATATCCTACAGCCTTTGATAGAATATTTTCTGAAAGAATCATTATTCTTGTTAACTCTCTCTGACTTCTCCCCAGTTTGGCTGCATCCTTGTTAAAAGCGCGCCTTGCTGAAACAAGTTACCCACTTCAGCGTAGACCCCGCTTGAATGCAATTGTCTGTTTTGGAAACAGCAGTGGACTCTGTGGTTAGCTATAATCCTTAGTCCTTTACTTCTGGTCTGCTTCCTGTGCAATCTCTTTTCGTGTTGTGTCAGTGCTTTTGGCTTCTCTTTACCACAAATTTGGTGTATTAGGCTTCTTTATTTCCATCAGGTAATTGCAAAGTTTTTCAGCCTTCGTGCAGAATCCTCAAAATCCTTCAGCAGTCTAGCCTTGTCTTCTTTTCAGTCCTTCCCAGTTCAGTGTCAACAGCAGATTTGATCAATGTGTTGTCGTGGGGCTAAGGCAGAGCACCTAAGACTCCTTTCCAGTTTCTCATTGAATCACCATATTTCCCAGTCTAGGTACCTTTCATTTCCAAGTCCAGTCTACTTAGAATCACAGAATCATAGAATCATCAGGGATTGGAAGGGACCCTGAGAGATCATCTAGTCCAATCCCCCTGCCAGAGTAGGATCACCTCACTGGAGAAGCCATGGAATCAGAGCCACTCAGGGTAGGAAGGAACCATCATCCTGTTCCAACCCCCCAGCACAGGCAGGGACACCCCACCCTAGACCAGGCTGGACAGAGCCCCATCCAGCCTGGCCTTAAACACCTCCAGGGATGGGGCCTCCACCACCTCCCTGGACAACCCATCCCAGGCTCTCACTACTCTCACAGTGAAGAACTTCCTCCTCACATCCACTCTAAATCTACCCATCTCCAGCTTTGCTCCATTCCCCATAGTCCTGTCTCTACCTGACATCCTAAAAAGCCCCTCCCCAGCCTTTTTGTAGCCCCCTTCAGATACTGGAAGGGCACAATAAGGTCACCTGGGAGCCTCCTCCAGACTGAACAGCCCCAACTCTCTGAGTCTGGCCTCATAGGAGAGCTGCTCCAGCCCTCTGATCATCCTCGTGGCCCTCCTCTGCACTCACTCCAGCACGTCCACATCCTTCTTGTAATAAGGGCTCCAGAACTGGACGCAGTGCTCCAGGTGGGGTCTCACCAGAGCAGAGAAGAGGGGGAGAATCATAGAATCATAGAATCATTGCGGATTGGAAGGGACCTCGAAAGATCATCTAGTCCAATCCGCCTGCAACAGCAGGATCACCTAGACCAAGTCACACAGGANTACCCCTCCAACTCCCTCAACCTGCTGGCCACACTTCTCCTGATGCAGCCCAGGATCCAGTTTGCCCTCTGGGCCACAAGTGCACACTGCTGGCTCATGCTGATCTTCTCATCCACAAGCACCCCCAAGTCCCTCTCCTCAGGAATACTCTGCAGCCAGTCACTGCCCAGCCTGTGTTTGTGCCTAGTATTGCCTCGATCCAGATGTAGGACCCTACACATAATCTTGTTGAACATCATGAGGTTGACCTGTGCCCACCTCTCCAGCTTGTCCAGGTCCCTCTGGATGGCATCCCTGCCCTCCAGCCTGTCTGCTGCACCACACAGCTTGGTGTCCTCAGCAAACTTGCTGAGGGTGCACTCCATGCTCTTGTCCATGTCACCCACAAAGATGTTGAACAAGACTGGTCCCAGGACTGATCCCTGAGGGACACCACTTGTCACTGGCCTCCACTTGGACAGGGATCCATTGACAACCACTCTCTGGGTGCGGCCATCAAGCCAGTTCTTTACCCATCTAGTGGTCCACCCATCAATGCCATGTTCCACCAGCTTGGAGACCAGAATGTGGTGCAGGACAGTGTCAAAAGCTTTGCTCAGGTCCAGGTAAATGACATCAGTCGCTCACCCCTCATCCATTAATGTTGTGACCTGTTCATAGAAGGCCACCAGGTTTGTCAGGCAGGACGTGCCCGTGGTAAAGCCATGCTGATTGTGCCCAATCACCTCTTCACTATTCTCATGTCTCAGCAGTGCCTTCAGGAGGATCTGCTCCATGATCTTACCGGGCACTGCAATGCCTCCTCCTCTCCTTCCCTTCCTGTCCTTCCTTAAGAGCTTGTACCCATCTATCCCTACATTCCAGTCGTGGGAATCATCCCACCAGGTTTCACTAATAGCCACTATCTCATGGCATCCCAGCCGCACAGTGGCCCTTAATTCATCCTGTTTGTTGCCCAAGCTCTGTGCATTTGCACAGAGGCACTTCAGCTGGGCTGGCCCTGTCCTCTTCTTGTGCCAGTTCCTCTTGATTTCCTCAGACTGTCCTGGTGCATCATCCCTGGCTTGTTCCAGGGCAAGTTGAGGGCTTGCTCTCAACTTGTCAGAATGAGACCTGGGCTCTTGCTGTGACTCTACTGTACGAAGTATGAAGCTTGAATTCATCCATTTTCACGTTCAGCAGGGAGAAGCAACAGTGATTAGAAATAAATAAGAAAGATTATGACATGGCTTTACAGGAATTTGTTATAAAACTGAGGTCACTCTGTTTGTTCTCTTGGTGTCCAGGGGACCATGGTGAAACAGGAGAGAAAGGTTTACGTGGGGAATTTGGAGAACCAGGAATTCCAGGAAGGGATGGTGAACCTGGTACTCCAGGACAACCAGGTATGTCTGAAGCTAGAAACAGAGAGACTGTTAGCAGTTTTTTTAAACCTCATCAACTAATGGGACTTTTAATTTCTCTGCCATTTGTAGGACCAAAAGGTGATCAGGGTCCCCCAGGGTTCCCAGGAGATCCAGGAGTTCCAGGACAAAAAGGATCGGTTGGTGAAATGGGTTTGCCAGGTACTGACTGATGGGAATTTCTTAATTATTCTTTTCATCAAGTTATTGTAGAACATTACAAAAGTTCAAATGGAACCTCTGGAATAATTGTTGGTGTAGACTGTGTGCACTGTCTGAACATTTGGCTTTTGGGACATTGCTTTCTCGATCCTTTTGTGATAGTCAAGAAATAGGGTGGCTTTCTAAGTTTCTACAGATGAATCCTTAACTTGGTGTGTAGGATTTGTGCAGTTGTTGTGGGTGTGCAGTTCTTCCAATGAAGTGATACCTGATTGTCTCTCTCTGATAGTGTGTGAATCCAAGTAAGCTTCCTGTGTATTTCCCCCCTCTTCTAAAATGCTTGGCAAGTTGCTGTGTACTGCATTTTCTGTGGAAGGACTTGGCAAAGTGCAGAATGGAGAAGAACACATCTCAACACATACATTTTGTCTCCATTTAGATGGCCCTAGGCCTGGCATAGTTAGGGAATCAAAGGTACTGAAATGGTAAAGCAGAAAAATGTGCCACAGCACAGTCTCTTTGTCACTGTGGTTCTGTTACAAATTATTCAAATCAACAAAAACTTCTATTAAAATAATATTTTTGACTCTGTTTACTCTGAATCCAAGTTTATGACCTTCTGTCATGAGGAGAGCTTCTCTTCCCATAAAATACCCCATTTAGCTGTTCTAGGGAGTTGCACTGCTGTCCTAGCAGCAGCTAAGGCAACACTGAAAGATAATTGTCAACACTACTAGATGACCACTACTTCTGATGCACCCATTTTTCCTTTTCTCTTACTAGGAACACCTGGAGAAAAGGGTCTACCGGGAGTGCCAGGTTCACCAGGCACACCAGGGTTCCCTGGGCAGAAAGGAGAAAAAGGAGACAAAGGAGCGCCAGGTTTTCCTGGAATTGGCTTTCCAGGTTCTCCTGGTGAGAAGGTATTTACACCCCACAGGATCTAATTGTCTGTCTCTGCCAAGCACCTTATATGAAAAGATGCTGTTAGCCTTTAGGTTATTTTATAATATTTTCTGTAACGCTCATTTAAATACCTGGTGAGAAACATGGAAGATAGACATGTGCGCAGGGGTAGATGCAGTCTGCTTGTTGGAACAAGTTTCTCCACGGTTCTTACTTGTTCTGTCTCTTCAGAATAGGCTGTTTTACCAGGCTAGATATATAGGGTAGGGAAAGAGCTTTAAAAGCCACTAAGTGAATAAGGCGAAAGGGACTTCGTACAAACAGAGCAAATAATCATCCTGGAATAGTGTTTCTGTACTCTTACAGAGACAGAAGCTGAAAAACTCCCTCTACAAAATTCTCAGATATTACTGGGGATAAAAATGTATTATTACTGTCTGTAAAGTTAATTTAATCTCTAGTAGTGTTCTTGTAGGAGTCTCATTTTTTTCACATTCCCTTTCCAAGCTATACCATGACAGTGATAATGAATTTATAAATTAAAGGTATAAAAATAAAACTTACTAATCTAGCAGTGAACTTGCTGAAGACTTAAAAGAACTTTTTGAAGGTAATTAAGTGTAGTAAGTACATTAAGAAGCTATTGTGGAAATGAATTTGTTAGAACTGTCATCAAAATGGTTAGAAAACTCTCATTTTCATTTGTAGGTATCTAGCAATTGCTAGAAAAGTCAGTAATTATTATAGTAAAATTTAATATCACAAATAAAGTACTTTGTTTCTCAACGGAAAAAAAAGGATGAGGTTCTTTGTAAGCCTAGCTGATAAGAGGGATAACATTTATCATTACAAACAGAAAAGGCTGTTTCAGAATTAATGTGTGGATTTTATAATGTGTGCTGCTTCTTCTAGGGAGAACCAGGAAGAACGGGTAGTCCAGGTTTATCTGGAGATAAGGGTGAAAAGGGTAGTGCAGGAATTCCTGGAATGCCGGGTGCCCCAGGTCCCAAAGGATCCCCTGGCATGGCAGGATTTCCAGGCAAGTGTTTACTCTTTCATGAAACAGAAATTGCAGTGAAAGGTGACACTTGCAGCAAATATTCTACATATAAACCTTGTCTTCCTTCTTTCTTTAGGGAGCCCTGGCCGCCACGGAGAAAAGGGTGAAAAAGGACTTCCTGGCTTAAGCGGCATTCCAGGGTTAAAAGGAGAACCAGGTAGGAGAGAAATACAGAACACCAAATGCTGTGCCAAGTATTGTTCACCTCTAGGCAGTGGCTAAAGCAAACACTGGCATTCGACATTCCTTTCGGCTCAGATATTTCCGGATCCGTTTGTTCAGTTTGTGAGGAAAAAAAGCCAAACAGTGCTCTTTGCCAGGTAAATCCCAGTCAGTGTAATGTGGGGCTACTATTTCTCTTGAACCTGTTGGCCAAGAGATTTTACCACCGTCCACAAGACTGGTTGTTGCTATAGTAATTAGTTCAGTTGTTTCTGTGTTTGTTTAAAAAGAATTAAGTTGATCGATGGACCCAAACCTGGATCAGCACATTAGCGTCGTTACACAGATGGTAAAGAGGAAACAGTGTGTGGAGGACGTTAAGTCCTAATGTAACTGTATTTTTCAGCTTGCAGCCTTATGTACTAGTTTACTGGCTGCAGGACACATCATCTCATTGGACAACGGGCTGTGTTGCTCACCGGTCTTTGCTGGAGTTCCTGCCTTGTAAACTTACTGAGCTGCCTGATCATTAGCTGTCTCACACTGCTTTAATTCAGGAGTAACCTCAGACGAAAGTCACGCTGCTCCATCTCTGGGGGAGCAAAAGAACAACTTAAACTTTTCTCCAGAGGAAAAAATGTCTGAACAAAGTCAAATGGTAGACAGGCATAATGAAATGTCAATGATTTTTCAGGTGAGCCTGGAGTACCGGGTCCTGCTGGTGCCATTGGACAGAAGGGTGAGCCAGGTTATGACGGGATTCCAGGTGCAGCTGGTGCAAAGGGTGAACAAGGTACTGTGATTGCCATGTTAAGTTTATGGATATGCAAATGAAACACAGATAGGCTACACAAGAGTAGCTGGTAGGGGAATGTGCTCAGTTTGAGGTACTTGGGTTGGAAACTTAGAAAAATGAAGTTAGTACAGTGTCTTGCAAACTGCTATCATCCGTCACTGTAAAGCTGATCATTTATGTGAGCAACTGTGTTTAATCAGTGTAATCTTGAAATAATTTCTTGCACAAAAGCTGGCAATGCTTTAAAGAATTGGCATGTTTTGGGATTAACTTCAGTCTGCAGCTCAGCTGTCAAATAGTGGAGCAGGCCTGCCTTTTCTGAGGGTGGAGTTTTCAGTCATGCAGGACTCATTGTGCTAATACAATACCAAAATATGACAGACACGGTTTCTGCCCTGAAGAACTTTTACACAAGTCAGTTATTTCTCTTTTGTGTTTGCTTCATAGAGGTTTGTTCATTACAGTTGAGTATATGTACTGTCCCATCTTCTGATTTGCTGCTGCCTCTGTGTTGTAGGTATTCCAGGTAGAGGGCTTCCAGGATTTCCCGGTGCAAAAGGAGATAAAGGTAAAAACACTTCTGCAAACAGGTAGCAAACCTGTCTCCACACAGAGCACAAGCTTAATTCTGTAGTTCAGACATACTTTCTGCTTCGTTCTTTTACACACTCTGCCTTTTCAAGGCAGGCAGAACCTCTGAGAGGCTCAAACACTAATTTCTGTTACAGTGGCAGCATCTTGGACATGAGTTAGATATGCCCCCAAGTAGGTAATTATTCATAGTGTGGAATTTACTACAAGCTGTGCTGTGATGAGGTAATACAAATAACTCCTAGATTTGTGTGCTGTGCTTTTGACCCCCAAGTATTTATGTTTTCCTACTAATTTTGCAAGTATCAAAGTGTAGAGAGGCTGTGTGCGCCAGACAGCTAAAGGTAGTAGCTTCATGGCCAGTAAACCTGACTCTGTTGTGCAGGCCAGATGCAATTGTAGTCGTTGCTAAAGTAAGTCCTATAGCTCAACAGAACCAGTGTAAGCTCTGCATAGGAGTGTGGTGAAGAAATGTGAAAGCAGCAGAGACCTGATGAGATCTTACTGAAAACTGTTACTGGCCACACTCGGGACTTAGTAGCTGGGGTACAGGCACACAGCCATCACAATTTCAAGACCGCCTGTGGTTTGTCACTACATGGTGCTGTGAGAATAGCTCGATTGGCTTGAGCCAGTGCGTTCTTCAGGATGTCTTTAGTGAACTGTTCTCAATAAGGACGTGCTAGGCACTAGATTGCACTAGATACAGTAGTGGAGAAACAGAATTTTGCTGCTGATAAAGGAAATAATGTGCTGTTAAAGGATTTTCAATTCCAAACATCCAGAAAACTACAAAGATTAAACTAGTCCATCTGTGAACTTAACATGTCATCCAAGATTTTGAAGAACCTCTAGAGCTTGAAATCACAGAACTGTCAGAGTTGCTCCAGGCCCTCAATCATCTTTGTTACCCTCCACTGGACTCTATCGAGTAGTTCCCTGTGACAGCTGAACTCGGGAGTCCAGAACTGAACACAGTATTCCAGATGTGGCCTCACCAGGGCAACGTAGAGTGGGAGGGTGACGTCTCTAGACCTACTGGCCACACTCCTCTTAATGCAAATATATATTTTAATGTAAATACCAGTGCCTCACTCATTCATTCTATAAATAAATGAAACTTGTGTGGACAATGAAAAGTTATAAGAATTTCAAAATGTCTGTTATTTACCAACTCGGAGTAAGTAACAGTCATTGAATGACTGAGAAAGCTGTAAAGTTGAAGAACTTAATTTTAGCAAGATAATTTTTTAATAGCTCAGTAGGGCATGGAAAATGATCCTGCTCTGGCAGGGGGATTGGACTAGATGATCTTTTGAGGTCCCTTCCAGTCTCTAATGTTCTGTGATTCTGTGATGAGAGCACTTTTCTCACCTTACCCACCTCTCTCAGGGGTAGTATTTTTTTACATTTTATTTCTCTTATTATTTTACTTATACCAGCTAATTGATATTAATTTTGGATGGTCATGATCTAAAATTTCACTAAAATTGCTAATTTTAGCTATTTGTATAAACCTGAAAGCAAGTACTGAGTGCTTAAACTTAGAGCTTAGTAAAATGAGTGGTCTCTTTCTCCAGGAGTAAGTCCTTTTGTGCTTAGCCAAGCAAAATATCCTTCACTCAGACATGACAATAACACTTGTAGTGAAGTGAGAGGGACTTCATATTGCTTGTGGAAGAACTGATGGAGAGATGCTAAATGTTTGTCTGTTTTCAGAGTGAATTAAAATAACCCAGTGTTCAGTTTAGCTAAGAAAAATGTCATCAAACGATTCTTTTCCACACTGTGGACGATAATGAAGTTTTCCTAAAGTTTCTTATTTTTATCCAAATGCATAACAGCAAGGTCAACATTTTTTTAATGAGGAAAGCTTACTATGAGATGGAAATAAGCAGAAGCTTTCGGTGGTTGTGATCCTTCCTGATTATGTTTTGGGTGTTGCTTCAAATCCTAGGTGTGAAAGGCGATGTGGGCTTTCCGGGATCCCCTGGAAGCCCAGGGATCCCAGGTCTGAAAGGAGAGCCAGGATATGCAGGTCCACCCGGCCCTAAGGGCAGCCAAGGTCTTCCTGGACTACCAGGAAGTGCAATTGAGGGCCCTAAAGGAGACAGAGGACCCCAAGGCCAACCTGGCCTTCCAGGTAATAACTTTATCTTTAGTAGTAACGTACAGCTGTTAATTAAAACTCACTGAATTAGTTAACTGATTGCTTGATTAATCAATATTGCATGTCCTTTTTTACCATCTTCTCAGACATCTGGGAACAGCTCCATTTCACAGGTAGTTTGGCATCATGTCCTAGAACAGGCTGATTTTATGTCCTCAAGCAGTTGGCTTTGTCCAGAAGTCCTTCTCGCATGGAGAACTTTGCCTTCCATTTGCATCTCTTTTGCTCTGGACTTTATTATATATAAACATAAGGGCTGTTTAATGTATATTGTTGTGTAACATGGCTGTTTTGAGGCAGCCTTACTGTATGTGCCTGTGTCCTGGGGCATTAATGTATTCTGAAAAGGCCGAACATGGCCTGACCTTGGCAGTGCCCCCACGCTAGAGGTTAAGGAGGACAACAAGAGCAGAGCTGCAGTAGGTCGCTACCACGTTCATACCCGAGAGTGTAATGACTGTTTGTGCTCTCTGGTATTTTCCACCAGCCACAGGCTGATAAATGATAGGTGTCCAGTCAGATGGGAAGTCCTTTGTCCCTTCCTGAAACAGATTGTCTTCTTAGAGTAATGATTGTGGTTCTGCTCATCTGTAGACTGAGCCAAGTTGTCCTCCATCAGGTACTGCTCTGAGCAAGTTTTGCCACTAAATATTCCCTTCTGGTTTGTAGGTTTACCTGGTCCAACAGGGCCACCAGGACCTCCAGGTCTGAAAGGGGCCAAAGGAGAACAGGGAAGCAATGGCTGGCCAGGAGCTCCTGGGAGTCCAGGAGTCAAAGGTGATCCAGGTTTCCAGGGACTGCCAGTAAGTTACTTTCAGTACATTCCAGATTTGCTGAAAGCTGTCTCTTGTAATGAATGTTTACACTAATTAAGATATTTCACATTCAGAATGATGATACTTTATGTTGAAAAGCCTTTGGACTCACTGTTGACAATGTAAAGTCAGCCCCAAAATGTTTCAGTTCTCTCCTTTCAAAGGCTGCCTACAGATAAGTCCCAGTGAACTAATGAAGGTATTAGAAATTGTAGATAGTGAGTGGTAACGTACAGCACCCAGAATATAATGTACAGGGTATTAACAGTACAGGATGGCTGCAGCACATCCATCAATCCTGCAAGTGCATTAGTAGTTAAGTGTAAAGGTTGCATATTTCACAATCAATTGCCTTCTCAAAATACCTGAACTGTTTGGTTTTGTTATGAAACCTTTCAAATAAAGTGCACTTTCAGTACTGTCAGTAGTGAAACATAGCTACAGATTTAGACATACAAACAGGCAATAAGTTGTTGTCATATATTGTTAATTTCCCTTGGTCTAGAACAGTCCCTTCTCTGCACATTAGGGAGAATGAAGTGAAATAGGGTGGTTACTGAGAAGAGTTGGTTAACTATGCTCATTCTCTCAGAGTGTCTGCTGCCTTTTTTCACAGTGAAATATGTCCTATATTTTAATTTTTCATTTCTTTTTCTGTACTTAAAAAACAAAGTAACAATGATAATAGAATTTATGGAAGAAAGAGTAAGAAAGTAAGTAAGCATGACTGAAAGATTCCCACAGTACAAGGTGCAGGGGGATTGAACTGGATGATCTTTTGAGGTCCCTTCCAATCCCTAATGATTAGGTGATTCTGTGATTCTGTGATGCAGGTGTAAGGTCCTCCTGCGAATAGCAGAACACTTATCGTGGACTAAAAAGATCCACTTTACTCTTGGTAAATCAAAGATCCTTTTCTGCATCCAGGAGTCACTTTACAGAGACATGAAGGTTTTGATTCAGTGTTCTGGCACTAGATCTTGGCTATACCTTTTTCTCTTTGACCCCATATCACACCATACCAGCCTTGAAGGTAGTAAATTTCTAAGTAACATTCTAGTATATTTTCCCTGTTTTAAGAACTTGCAGTACTTCTGCAGAGGGCTAAATTTCTATACCCCAGGAAATTCTAAACCTTTTCATAAGCTGGTATTCCAGCCCAAGACTGATTGTCAAAAATGGGAAACACCAAAAGATTTTGGTTCCATGCTTTCAGTTAGAATCAAATGTTTTACTATCCCTGAGTTGTTACGGATGTTGGGTTGGTAACTCAGTAGGAGATTCCACAGTATGAAACCTCCTGTGGTGATACATACCAAGATGAGTTTCTAATGTCTTCATCTTTCCCAGTGTGACTGACAATGCTCTGCCCTGATTAGAACTCAATTGCTCATACAGATCTCCAGATTCAAGGTCAACTTTATCAGAAAGGCGACATGGGTGACCAAGCCTGTCCAAAAATCCTATCCAAAAATGTCATTGCAGGGATCAGACTGTGAAATACATATCCCACGGATTCCCCTGTGTATTTGAATGTTGAAACATGAAAAGAAACATTTGCGTCGTTTTCAGGAACGGAAAGGTTTGTTTTGAGTGGAGCAGACCCAAACCACAATCCTGTTTGCCAAGCTGTATCTGGTTACCTGATGAAAAGAAAAAGTCTACAAACTGCATACTGTTGTGGAAGAAGTGTTTTGTTGGAAAGCTTCCAATAAACACATCTAATAAATCACTCCATTTGAGAATTATAACCTAAAATAGGTTGTTTAAAAAAATCCCTTCTAATGAAATTGTCTGGCACATGACACAAAAAGGGGGCTATTTCTTTAAACAATGCTGCATACTGAGACTGTGGGACTCAAGGAAACTAGGGAACTTTGCCTCACTAATACTTCCCTTACCACTCACTCTGGGTGTAGCATTTCATTTGTGTGACTTCGGAAGTCTCACTGTTGACATCTGTTTTTGAGATAGTCATCTCCTCTCCCTTCAGATTCAGTGGAAAGAGGGAGCCATTCTTCTCAACTTCATATGAACCTCTAACGTAAATGAAAAATCACTATTCTCCAAATATGATGAGATTAATCCTACCATTGCTTTTATTTCTTACTGAGTATTAAGTTCACATCTCCAGTCTGTAGTTAGTGAGTTACTTAGCAAAGGGGTTTTGTTTCTTTCCTCCACAAACACATGTTCCACATTTGATTATACAGGGGGCTGTCACTGCCAACTCAATTGTACTTAGAAGCTCTTTGTAGATCTGAAACAGACAAGAAGAGAAAATTTGCCGTCATTTAGATGACTGTTTAGTGTCTTTTGAAATCTGGACTACTTTTCCCTTGCAGGGAGGCCAGGATGAACTCTTTAATTTCAGAGGAGCAGTTTATAATAGTTAAGACAGATGGAGGGCATCACTGTGTGTTTGGAGTGTTGAAGTCATGGAGTATTTTAGCCTTGTTGAAAAGTAGAAATCTTCAGAGATTCATAAATTGTTGTGCACATTTATTTTCATTCCACGTGTAAATACAGAGGTTTTCAAGTCTGCTGTGGTCTAGAATGACCCTGTGTAGTTAACTAACGAGGGACTAGCAACCAACTGCTAGGGCTGCAATTTTTACTGATATTTATGCTTACTGATGTTTCCCATAGCATTATCGTCTGTGGTTGTGTTAGCTCTATTGTTAGTGAGAACTTACTCTGATCGGGTATCTTTGTAAGGCAAAACATGCTTCAGGAAGAACGAGGCATCATGCTTGTTCCTTTAAGAGATGCTTCTCATCTAAACATGGTAGAGTATGACCAACAATTCCTTAAATGTAGTGTCTTTTCTCCCATATGAACTTTTCATTTTCATAGGTTTCCAAAAATGCTCAGCCCATTTCAGAGTCACACCAGAACACTGTAGGGTGACCGGATTTTGCTTTTTCTTTTATACAGGGTAGTCCTGGTTTACCAGGAGATATTGGTCAAAAGGGTGATCTGGGTCCTCCAGGTGTTCCAGGTGTTCCAGGTGAGAAGAAAGTTTGCCATATTCCAAAAAAGCATGCAAAGGTGTCTCCTTCATGTCCTTTCTCTCTCAAAAAAAGATGGTAAATGAATGTTGACTCTGTGTTACAAACTATTGAAAGAGGCTATTGGAAGCTGCATCGAAAGGCATACAAGAGCACTGAGATTTTTCTCAAGTTCTTATGCTTTTTGCCTGTTGTCTTGCTTTGGCAATTTTAAGTGTGCAATTTTTTGCTTGAAAAGATAGATGTCAAATTAACTATTTAGACATCAAGATTCTTTAAGATTTTTCTTGCGAATGAAAAGCTGCAAATGTTACAGCTATGTTTGGTGAAACACGGGCTTTTTGTGTCTCCATTTTGGCTGAACTGCTGGAAGTGACCACATCATATACATGAAAACATCGTGTATATAAGAAACACACTTACTAATAGGAATAAAAGAAAAAAATCTTACAATTTAGAGAAGGGTATTCATTAAAGTAATTAAATATTAATGAAAGTAATTAATGTAAGTAATTTTTAGTGACTTAATGCATTTGTCTGTATCTTGTTCTTTGAAATATTTAAAAAGTACTTGCATGAATAAAATCATGTCATTTACATGGTTGTGGGGTTGTACTGATTATTCTGCATGTATCCTTCCAAATCAAGCCATTATTTAATTCTCATTAAATATTTCCAAAAGGTCCAAAAGGTTCCCCGGGTTTCCCAGGCCTTAAGGGTGAGCGAGGTGACCAAGGTCTTCCTGGATCTAAAGGTATAAAATAAAGCCTCACTTATTGTTTTTCCAGATGTTGCTGTTAAAATGGTTATTTGTGACTAGTCAGTGGATACACATCCCACCTCTTTTATTCAGTCTGAAAAGGTAGAATATGATACCAGAGGCCATAATATCATCATCGGAATGGTCAAATTAGATTTAGCTATTGGGTAGAGGATGAATTATGTCTCCTGCTCTGAAAAATCAGGACTGAGGTTTTGTCATTATTGGAATCTTTAAATGGGATTCTAGAATGACAGAACGGTTTAGAACCATAGAATGGTTTAAGTTGGAAGGGACCTTCAAAGACCATCTAGTTCAACCTCTCTGCCATAGGCAGGGACATCTTTCTTAAAGTCAGGCTGCTCGAGGTCCTATGCAACATGAAAAGGAACATTTCCAGTGATGACGTCACCTGTTTCAGTGTCTCACCACCCTCATTTTAAAAATACTGTTCTTGAAGACCCATTTAAATCTTCTACTCTTCCTCTTTAAAATCATTATCCTCTTGTCCTGTCGTTCCAGACTTCGGTAAAAATTCTTTCTCTTTCTTGTAAGCCCACTTTATGTCATGAAATGTTGCAATAAGCTCTCCCAAGAAACTTCCAGGCTGAACAACTCCAACTCTCTCAGTCTTTCTTCATAGAAGTGTTCCAACCCTCTGATTTTTTCTGTGGCCATTCTCTAGAACTACTCCATATCTTGCCTGTACTGGAGACCCTTGAGATGGACTCAGTACTCCATGTGGAGTTTCACAAGAGTGGAGTATAGGGGGAGATCCATCTCCCTCTACCTGCTGGCCACGCTTCCTGTTATGTGGCCCAGGATATGGTAGGCTCTCTCTCATTGCCAACTCATGTCCAGTTTTTCATCTACCTATACCATCAGTTCTTTCTGCGCAGGGCTGCTTTCAGTTAATTAATCTCACAGCCTGTACTGATACTGGGGATTGCACCCATCTGGTTGCAAGACCTTGCACTTGCCCTTTTTGAACTACATGAGGTTCACATTGGACCACTTCTCAAAGTCCCTCTGGATGACACACTGTCCCTTTAGGGTGCTGACTGCACCTCTCAACTTGGTGTCATCTGCATACTTGCTGAGGGAAATCCATGGAACCTAAGGTCTGGACATCCGAGTCCTTGGGAAATCTGTTTGTGTGGAGGTGTTGGCACAGATAGGCTGTAGTGCTTCCGTTTGGGTTTCAGCCACAGCCTTGCCATTGCAGTGTTGACCACCATGTTCTTTCAGCATGTCACAGTCTTCTTAACAGGACTTAAAAAAGAGCCCACTTAAAAAGTGGTGATTGTTTTGAGTGATGCTATCCTTCTGATTCCTTGGAGACCTCAAACTTCTGGATAGGCTTGCAAAGACATCGATTAGCTGGCCTGTCTGTTGGGGCTACAACCTGAGACTACTGGTGAGCACAGCAGGCAGCGTCCTGACAATTGGCAGAGAAAACTGCCAGTGCTACCCACCAGAGATTCTGCTCCGTGCCTGTGCGCCCTGATCGCAGTGCTTCTGGTCAGCACTACATCTGTGGGTATGATGTGCAGCTGCTTAACAGAGGCTTGTCGGTGGCAGAGACCCAGCCCAAGCTGTTTCCTCCATTGTGCCTTGAACCCTGATGTTTTCTACCCTCAGCCCATTTTGAGTTTGGCTTCTTAACAGCTAGGACCCTGCTCAGTATGAAGTTTTGGACATATTGGTATCTTGTAGCTGTAAGCTCTGTCTGTTCTCTTTTACCATTTTTTATAGTGCAATACTTTGTGTGCGCTGATTCCCTCTCTTACCCTTGGCAGGTTTACAAGGCCCACCAGGCCCACCAGGTGCTTTTCAGCTTATTAAAGGAGACCCTGGCTTACCTGGCCCTGTAGGACCAGTTGGTCTCAAAGGATTCCCAGGACTTCCAGGTCCCAAAGGACAGCAAGGTGAGTTTCTAGCTTGACAGTAGAAATGCATTTTAAGCAATGTAGGGTAGGCTAGACAACAGAAGAGCTTCAGTAGAGTATTATCCAGCTTTTGATAAGCCACTTAAATTGTGTCAGTGATGAGGAAGACAGTTCCTCTTTTTGAAGCTCATCCAAGGGAGTCCGAGAAACAGACGCCTCACTAGTGAGTTTTTTAGTAGGCTCTCACTCTGTAGTCATCAAACAGCATCTGAGATCAGCAGTAAGCAGGATGCTTACAGCACTACTTAGTAGTGCTACTAGTAGTGCTTACAGCACTACTACTGCTTACAGCACACTACTCATCCTTTCCCCAGGATGCATTTGTTAGTGTATCTTCTGTCTTTAGGCAGAACTTCATTGCTGTGTCTCTAGGAGAAGACAAACTTTAGGAAATAGATCTTGGAGTGGAAAGTGCTTCCTGAGGAAGCTTGTTCCATAGTCCTAGATTTCATCTCTCAGTCCATACATTGCAATTTTTGTAAATCAAGTGTGAGCTGCAAAATTTAACCACTTCATGGGTAGAAGAGCAGAGGAAAGTTAAGACAAATGTAATACTGGCACAAGGATACATGTCCTCCAGAGTGACAGAACACGGGGAGTTTGACCTCAGAGGTGTTCTTAAGCTGTCAAGAGTCTAAGGGAAAGCTTTGTTGCTGGGCGTTTTATGAGGTGATGGAGAATTGCAGCAGACTGTAATGACTGTCTGTCTATGTAACAGAGAGGGGAGTTTGCTCTTGAAGGTGGGGTTACAACTCTGCAACTGCCGTCCGTTAAGAAATAGCTGTGTAATAATAATCTGAGTGATTGAACTGGACACAGCATGAGTTTGCTTGTATGAGACCTGTCACTGTGCTCTAGTAGTCAGTTCAATAAGTGCAAAAGACGTTGCTTTTTGAGTGATCAGGAAGAGGAAAGCTATGACTTTCTAAAGCTCCTGTTGTGCTACAGTAATGTTAGTATGGTTTCTTTTTCCCAAAGTCAGTTACTATGTGTGTATAGGACTCAGAGCATCCCCAGGAACTGATAAAGGCAAACTTTTTGGAAAAAAGCCAGGAGACTACTTTTTATGGTCTATTTTTGATTGTGTCCTATGACAAGCTACAAGGGAAGAGATTGCTACCCTTTCTTTTCACATTCAAGGTGGATACTAGTTATTTTAGAAGCACTAGTTATTTTAGAGGCACCCTCAGCTTACTTCTCTGCTCTCTACAATAATAACTTCACCTGAAGTGACCCACATACGTGCTCTTGATCTTAAAATACAAGCACTGAATCTGCCTGAGTTTAGTTTATGCTGAGGTGTGCTTGTGCCATACTACATTACAATCCAAAAAGTCAGAACTAACTGGAAGTGAAATCCAGTAATAACCATTCCTCGTTTTTCAACAGGAGTGACAGGACCTTCTGGTGTACCTGGACCACCTGGAAGTCCAGGGTTTGATGGAACACCTGGGCAAAAAGGTGAAGTTGGTCCTTACGGTCCTCCAGGTAAGCCCATGAGTACCTCAAATACTCTCTACCTTCATAGGAAAATATCATGGAGATTAGATGTGAATGTATGTCTTTTGACTTCTTTAGTTGTGTAGGCAAAGTATTGCTGTCTGTAGAGATAAAAGGAGATTCTTTGTGTTGTAGGGCCCAGAGGATTCCCTGGTCCACCTGGCCCTGAAGGTTTGCCTGGGGCTATGGGCCCACCAGGTGCACCATCTGTTGCTCATGGCTTCCTTGTTACCAGACACAGTCAAACCACCGAAGAACCATTGTGTCCATTTGGAACAAGACTGATTTACCATGGCTACTCCTTGCTTTATGTACAAGGCAATGAAAGAGCACATGGCCAAGATCTGGGTAAGTACAGACAAAACTAGAATTCCATTAGAATTAATTACAAACCACAAGTTTCTTTCATTTGTAGAACTGTTTTGAATAAACCTGTGTAATTAGTCTTGGTTAGCTGGTGCTTTATTATGCCTTCTAGGTTGGTACAAATAATGATTTGGTATGTAGTAGAAACAGTGTCACTTTACTTATGAAGGTCTTTATCAAAGCCTTTGACATGGCAGTCCATAGTTACCTGTGTAGACACTATGTAGTGACACATGGCCTGGTTAAGTAGATGATAAGGTCAGTGGAAAATCGGTGGGTCTGTCAGGCTCAGAGCTATGTGATCATATTTACAAGGTCTGAGTGGAGGTTCTTGGTTAGCGATGTCTCTAAGGAGTTAATGTGGACCAATACTGTATAATAAATTTATTAACAACTTGGGTGATGGGACAGAGTGCACTTCCAGCAAATCTGTGGGTAATGACAAATTGGGAGGAATGGTTGATTCCTTAGTGAACACAGCTGCCATTCAGAGGGACCTGACCAAGGTGGAGGATAGGTCTGAGAGGAACTTCAAGAAGCTCAGTAAAAGCAAATGCAAATGGGCACACCTAGAATGAAATAACCTTGTGCACAGAACAGTCTGGATACCGGCGGCTATTTCCAATAGCAGCTGTAGAGGCTGCTAGAAAGTTCCTTTGCGGAAAAAAAACTGGAGTGTGATGAGCAACACTAAGCGTGAGTTAGTGTGCCCTTGCAATACTTATCCCCTTCCTCACTGCCCAGCCTTGCTGGGCTTTATTGGCAAAAATGCAACCAGGAGATGGAGGGAAGTGATTCTTCCACCCTGTCAGTTATGACATTGTGTCTATTATATTGTGCCTCCCAGAGCAAGGAAGATGTTGATATACCACAGTGAATACAACAGATGGCTAGTGGGGTCTGGACAGTCTGATGGAACCAGATTTGTTCAGCCCTAAGAGAGATTTAGGGTGAGGCATTCATTACTGTCTAACAGGGAAAATAGAGAAGATGGAGCCAAACTCTTCTGAGAGGAGCTCAGTGACAAAAGCAGCAATGGAGACAAGTATGGGATATTTGCCAGGGAAACATAAAGAAAAACTTTTCTGCCATGCTGATGCTCAAACACTGGAATGATATCCCAGAGAGGTGGTTGAATCTGTCTTAGTTAATACTCAAAACTCAACTGGTTATGGTCACAAGCAACCTGATCTAACTGGCAGGGGGTTAGAAGAGGTGACCTCTAGAGGTCTACTGCAGCCTAAGTAATTTCATAATTCTACAGGCAAGACTGGGGTACTCCTTGCCTTGCCCTTTCCTTCCTTATGGACCTAAAAGAAGCAATTTCATCTGAGAGAAATGGGCCCTCCAGAGTAAGTGTGGTTTCCACAAATATTGCCAGCTACTCCTGGAAATATTTATTTGGCAGTTGGCAATGGTTTAACAAAAGTGGGGTAACAAACTAATCTGTCACTCAACATTTTCAGGCACAGCAGGAAGCTGCCTTCGTAAATTTAGTACCATGCCTTTCTTATTCTGCAATATCAACAACGTGTGTAACTTTGCATCAAGGAATGACTATTCCTACTGGCTGTCCACACCTGAGCCCATGCCGATGAGTATGGCTCCTATCACTGGTGACAATATCAGACCATTCATCAGCAGGTATGGGTTCAGTTCTGATGTGTTTGCAAAATGAGGAAGCCTGTGAAGAGTGTGTGCGGTACTTTATTGTTTTCAAAAGGC
The DNA here is from genome assembly GCA_013400115.1 of Rhinopomastus cyanomelas. Classification (NCBI taxonomy): domain Eukaryota; kingdom Metazoa; phylum Chordata; class Aves; order Bucerotiformes; family Rhinopomastidae; genus Rhinopomastus; species Rhinopomastus cyanomelas. The sequence continues at coordinate 1,438,540 of VXBP01010087.1, forward strand.
TTTGAATCTGTATGCCTTTAAATGTAAAGTTTGTGTTCCTTTGATGAAATGTTTCAAAGTGTGCATGCTTTCAGTTTAGACTTTGATCAAAAAGAAATCCATTCTGGGGAAACCCAAACAAATGGAGAAGTCTGATGGACATGAAAGGATTTACTTTGAAATGATGTTTTGCAAGAGTTATGATGTGCTCCGATGAAGAAGTAGTTTTGAATTTATTCACTATTCTTGTCCAAAGCAATTATTTTTTTTTCCCACTAGCCCTATCTAGAAGCTTTTTTGGGATCAGTTTCCTTTTGTTTGAAAATAGTAGCATTATTTATCATACAATCGTCCGCCAAGCTTCTTCCATTGTTTTGGACATGCTGCTTGAATACAGCCATCATTGTCTGAATTAAAGGAAACAGTTGCAGAATCAGTCATCTATTTTTCAGTAGTTCCAGACTCTAAGCTAGCGTAAAGTGGGGCACAGTTATAACTTTTCAGCAGCCATCCAACCTGTTGAACTTTGACCCATTTTAGATTTTAAGGCCAGAAGCAAAACCTATTCTGACATGATATGCTCAGTGCTGAAGGCAGAGCTGTGGGTTCCCGGTGTACCACAGTTGTTAGTTAAGAATCTCACAAGGGAATTTCCAATTTATGCCTTAAATGATAGTATTGGATATAGAGATTAATCTGACTCCCATCATTGCTTCTGATCCGCATCAGCTCTTGCTGGTCCCTCTGCCTGCCATATAAAGTGGAGTGGGGATTGCTGTTACTGGTTGCCTCTGTCTGTATATACCATAAAAGAGAAAGGACAATTCAAATCATCAGTAGATTATAATCTTCATGTCTTGGTATGTTCAAAAACCCCCTGTTTGGCTCTTCTGGAAATCATTATTTCTTTTTGCTTAATAGGATCCGTCTTGTATCTGCAGTTGCACTTTATTTTTGATTTAGTGCCATAGAAATCGATGTGCTTTGAAAATGAGCAGGCCAACTGAGGGCAAGAGAGTCTGTATTTTTTGGTGGGTCTAACTCTTCTGGTTGTTCATTGGATGTGCATGGAAGGGACTTAACTTTCAGAAAAATTCAAGTGACCACCCCCTGAAATTCACATTCTTTTTTATGCCATCTCTAGTGAAGCACCCAAAATGACCTTTAACAATCACTTTTGAAACTCTTGCTCGAGGAGGTACCTACTGACCCGTTGCCTTATGTTAAGCACATAAAGTAGCTTTTGCACCATAGAAATGTGCATGTGTGCACATACACACGTATCTGTGTGCGTGGGGGGGGGAGCTTTTCTCCTTTCGCTGTAGCAGTGAGCAAGATAATTCTAACACATATATTTTAATCAGGAAGGACTCAGAGAAGTCTATTCTTTCAATTTATTTTATTAGCTGACCCTTTTAGACCAGCAGGTTTTCCTTTCCAAAAGTTGAAAAGATATAGTATAGAAGAGTCACTTGCTCCCTTGGGTCTTGGGACTTCTTTTCATGCAAGGCCTTCCACTGAAATACCAGAAATCTCTTGAAGCAAAGCAGAGCTCCAAGAGCAGACACAGCTTTACATTCTTCTTTTAGCTTCCTCTTTCATTGATGCGTTTCTTAAAATAACTGCCTTGCTTCAGCAGTCGAGATGAAGGCAGTAGGTATGAAAGCAGTCTTTGCAAGTCAGAAATAGAAGGTTTTCGTTCCGCATTCCTTTGCTACTATGCATTTTCCAGAATCCAACTTAATCCATTTTGCACTTGTTTGATTTTTTTTACTGCTCTGGTAATAGGAATCAGACTGTTTAGCTCTAAGTATCTTGTTTGAATCATTTTCATCACTGCTAACTGCAGTAACCAGTTTGGGACTTGTACAACAACAGCAACGGGTAGTACCTACAGAATTCCTTACGACCGGCTCCCACACAAAGATTTCCAGTGCACCTCATGTTTTATTTATGGTTCTCCTGTGAAGGCAAAGTTGATGGGTCATTGGATTATTCAGTAACCTGGCAGTTCTGAGACACAATAAATGTATATAAAGTAAAAGAGTTGGTGCTGCACAGCCTCTGAAGGGTTACTTGTAAGTTCATCGTTCAAGTTATTTTGCTAGGAACATCTTACTGAAGTAAAAGACTGCTAATGTAAATGAAGGCACTTGCAAGTAAAGTGAGTGAGGAAGAGCCTGCATTAGATTAGATTAGATTAGATTAGATTAGATTAGATTAGATTAGCAATGATTGTATGACCTTTTTTGGAGAGGTGGCTTTCTCTCTGGAAGTCACTCCAGGCTGTGTTTAGGAGGATGAACTGCTCTTACTTTTCTCTGATTACAGTGGACCACTTTTGAGTGATACTTGCTGAGTTACAACGTTTAGCTGTTTGCCTCTCCTGTGCATGACACTGCTTACTTTTAGAAACTACGCTACACGTGGGACTAGAGAAAGAGAAATACATTTAAGTGTTCACATAAGAGTTCTCTTGTTCTTTGCCACAGGAAGGCTAACAAGGCTTAGACTTAATAGTTTAAGCTGTTCCTAAGCAAATGAGAAAAAACCCAAACAAAACATCTCGGGTTGTTTTTTTAAATGAAACATGGTTATTTTCCTTTATTTTTGAAGGTGACAGCACTTTCTGATTAGGATTTCTTAAAGAAAGTAACTACTGAAGAAAGAAACATCATTAATCCTCAAGTGCACATAGCTCATTCTTGTCTTGGTCTTTCTAGGTGCTCTGTGTGTGAAGCTCCTGCTATGGTAATAGCTGTTCACAGTCAAACAATTCAAATACCACCGTGTCCAGAAGGCTGGAGTTCACTTTGGATTGGCTACTCCTTTGTCATGGTATGCGCACTGGAGCGCTGGGGTGGGGAAGGCATTTGTTTCAGGCATTTGATCTATATCGCTGCTCTGACAAAGTTAGTATCTGACTGAGTCACTTCAGGTCATAGGAGGGGATTAGACCTCTACGCTTCCTGGTGCCTGAAAAGATTCTGCCTATATGAAAAGAGTGCAATAGCAATTAGTGCACTTCTGGAGAAGTGCACACAGCTTGCTCTCCTGTTTGCAGGTCGAGCGCAGGATCCAAGTGCTGAATAAATGAGGAAATAAACATTTTTCAACTATGCCTTTATGTCTACATTGCAGTAGCTTCCCAGAGTAGTGCACAGCAGTGTCTGTCCTCTTCCTTTTTTCTCTTTGAGGAATAAGCCTTCAGTTTTCAAATGGCATTTTGGACATTTTATTCAGTTTTTTTCAGCTGTATTTATACTGGTAAAATAAGTAGGGCCAAGGATTGGCCCAGAAGATGCACTGTCTAGTAGCTCTTGTAGTAGTAGATGATAGCTAACAGCTAATCCTTGTGGTTAGCTGTTAGCATGCTTCCTCTTATACTCACAGCCTGTATTAACAGCTGCTCTTCCAGTGCATGGGCTGGGAAACAGTGTGGATCTAGAGCTGATAGCACTCAGCAGTGGAAGAGAGGCCACTGTGATGTGGGGCAGGAATTGGGCTAAGCTCTTCAGATACAAACTGTGCTAGTCTGTAGTGCCTTCTGGGTAGGAGAGTTGTCCCTCTAGCACAGAGCTAGCAGACATAGCTTGGGCCCTGCTGTCAGTCCTGATGGACTGATGTGCATACAGTCATCCTGAAGCTGATGTAGCTGGTGTGTTTTGCTGCCAGGGGCACATCTTCAGCCCTTCAGCTCCACCTTCTGCTCCTTCTCAGTCTGAGGTAAAGAAGAGCAGATGGACACTACAAAGGACCAAAGAGGCTTGTGAAAGAGTACTTGTGCAAGACAGTTAATGGGTGTTGTAGAGAGTTAATGGTTGTTGTAGCAGAAGAGATAAAGAATATCTATCTGACTGATGTTTCTGCATTTTTCTAGCACACCAGTGCTGGTGCGGAGGGCTCTGGCCAGGCCCTGGCATCTCCTGGTTCCTGCCTGGAGGAGTTTCGCAGCGCTCCCTTCATTGAATGCCATGGCCGGGGCACCTGCAATTATTATGCAAATGCTTACAGCTTCTGGCTTGCCACTATAGAGAGGAATGAAATGTTCAAGTAAGTTCATGATTTATTTATCAGTATTTGAGGCTCAGTCAAGCCTTGTCACCAAGTAAGAACAGTATTATGTGAAGGTAATACATGGTTCAAGTATTGGCTGTTCCCTAGCCTGGTTAGTATATGCAGTTAATGATTTTCTTAACAGAAAGAAAATAATTATAATAGCCTTTGGGGGAATTAATGAGTGTATCTTCCATTAGTGTTTTCAATGTCTGATTTGTGCCTAGTGTTCTGCTTCTCAGACTAGGCTAACAGTGTTTGCATTTCCACTATGTTTGATTGTATGCACTGAGTCGTAACTGGGATCGGCTGGCATACTGATGGAAATTAAGCTAGAATAGAACAGTCCTTCTAGTAGATGTTAACACATAATAGAAGCACTTGAAATTAGTGCAGGTGTTGAACTAAGTGAGCTGAACAGAACCTTTCCCTGATGTTGGAGGAAGTATGTCTGAAAGAAGTGTTAAAGAGAGGCCGTAGGCATTTCTTCAGTCTTGACGAGGTTCTAATTTCAGGAATTAAGCAGTATTAGCCTTTGTCCCGGTATCCTCAGTATAAGTATTTCTTAACATAGTCTGATTTCTTTCATACGAATTTTATGAATATGTTCACGTGCAGATCAGCCCCTAGGTCTGCAGGGCTTACCTGACCAGCAGACATTTGCAGTGCAGGCAAGCATCCTCTTTCACCGCAGCCCAGACTGCTGCTCCTGGTGCTCTTCATCTGGTACCCTTCTTCTCTTCGAGTCTTCTAGATTTGTGAATGCTCCTCAGCCTGTTTCAGTTAAAATTAAGCAGGTTCTTTAGCCAGTTTTGATTGTTGGTCTGTGAAAGAGTTGTCAACTGAGTATGTAGAACAGCTGAGTACCAGAACTGGTTGTCACTGGGACTTTGCTAATCTCCACTGAAAGAGTCCATTTGCCAGCACTGGGGCAAGCACTGGCTCCCTAGGGAGGAGTTAAACTGGACAGAGGAAGATTTTGAGTAAGCACTACAGTTGTTTGGGTAGGACTACTATCAATTGAGTCCTACCCAAAGACATGTCAACCTCATGCCAATTTCTAGCGACAGACTGATTCTCAAATTAATACATTAATCCCAGATCAAGGGACATAATTCACAAATACTCTTATGTTTCCTACTAATCGATAATGCCCTATAAAGAAAAGCATGACAAGTAAGCACACTTGTCTGAAAATGCTTTATGTCCAGTTGCTAGGAGTAACTCCTTATAATAGATTAGAGACTTAGGATTTTGTCTTTCTATCACGCGGGTTTTTGTCATTTGTCTGTAAAGTCACAAGACTCTCATTAACAGTCACATCTTGAGTTGCTTTGCCCAGTTTTCTTTCACTATCCAAGTTCCAGCATGTTTTCAAGCTGCCCATTGCACAGGTAGTATCTCCTGGCTAAGAAAATACTCGATCTTGTGGCAGAACTGAATTTGAAAGCGAGTGACTGGAAGTGGATGATGCTTAAAACTGAACTTGTGGTAATTTGTGACTAAACCTGAAAGTAGATGTACATTAGAGATCTTAGGGACACCGTCTCGATTCAGCACAGCTTAAGGAGGCACTCAGCTGTGTGCAGAGTTCGTGTTGGCAGTTACAAACCTGAAAAATTGCTGCTGGTGTCAGCAATTGTTAATGGGTCTTCCATTTATTTACTTTTAACAGGAAACCGACTCCCTCAACTTTGAAAGCAGGGGATCTACGCTCAAATGTTAGCCGTTGTCAAGTCTGTATGAGAAAAACATAATGACTTTTGAATTTCGACTAATTTCACACAATATGGTGCTATTTGTTTAACAGCAATGAAGCCTAGACGTATATCATATGTACCTCATTGTTGTCCAATATGAAAACAGTAAAGTGCCTTTTAGGAACTTGCATAACTAACACACACTGCTTTACTGGCCCTGTCCTTGCTGAAGAAGAAGAGAGAAGACAACAAAGATAAGCTTCAAATGTTGACATGCCAAATGGCACTTTTGATCAAAATGTATGTATTTTTTATATAAATGCAATGCACTGATAGAATAAAAAAGTCAGCGTTTATCCAGAACAAATGCAAAGGTGCTAGGAGGTATGCAGTTCTGCCTTATACTGTTTGACCCCCCCGTTCTCAGTCTTGTATTATATATTTAGATTCATTTTTCTTCCCCAGATAAGTTTGTTGTTACCGCTGTCTAGGTGTCTCCAAGTCCCAGACTCTTGGGTATGTACTTATTGTTCCTGTACAAAGCAATACTAATGTAAAAAAGGAGTTTTGGGATTGCAGACTATGGTTAAGCAACACGTAACCATCTTTTCACAACATAAAGTGCCATCCTGCAAACCTTTGCTTCTGTTTGTAGACTTTAGTGCTGTAGGTTTTGATGGGACTACATCTGGAAGAGGTTGCCACATTGGTTTCCCAAATAGGCAAGCATTTCTCCCACATTGGTACTATGCAGCTTCTTTATGTAGTAGAACAAACTTTCCTGCGGAATAAAGAATGACCCGGCAGTGATCAAGAAAAAAATATATATATAAATATTTTAGTAATTTATATAGATATCAACCATTAGGCAAATCAAGCTCTGAGTTTATCATTTTAAAGAGAAGCTTACAAAAGTTTTCTTCTTTTCAGTGTCATGAATTAGATGTTAAATGTCAAAATCTGATGTTGAATGTTCATTTTACATAGGCCATTTCAATGCTGAAGTCTTTGAGACTGAACCCAGGTTAACAGCTATTTGTGTTTATTATAGTAAATCCTGCTTTGAGCTTATAGTCTTTATTCTGTATTTAATATTTTTTTCAGGGTTTTAAACACTACTCACACACTGAATGACTTGATTTTTAAAAGTATAAGGCCTTAATTTTGTTAATACTGTGCCAAAAAATTTCTCCAAAGTGGCCTCAGAAATATTTCTAAAGAATTGCTATGCAATGATACCATTGTTTGAGCACATATGTTTCCAAAAGTGTTTTATAGACTATTACCATGCAAATACCAAAAGATTTTTGCAAATGCCACGGCCTTTGTGTAATTTCTTACATCTGTATTTCTTAAGAATTCAAGTTTGTAATAAAACTATTTGTGTAAAAAAACAGAAGAAAAGAAAAAGTTCTTACTAATTTGTTATTAGCACTCATCTACAACAATGAATTAATTTTGAATAAGCCACCAATAAATCACAAGCTTGAAGCAATACAACATCACTTTTGTTTTGCACATCTTTCAGATGTACAAAGCATCTTCAAAAGGGGAAAACAGGACACGGTATTGACACCTCTGGTGCTACTTCGTAAGAGCGTACTGATGGCCAAAACATGGGTTATGCATCACTGCAATATGTTTGGTGTGAACATGCGTCAGACATCTGCGAGCTTCATCGTCACTCCTTGGAAGCCATCAAGTTATACGCATTTTTCACTCTTTCCTTGAATTTTTCATGCACAAATTAGAAGTTAATTGTATAGGATTAAAATCAGAATTTTGCTTGTAAGTGCTCAGGGTGGACCTTGGCTCTGGTTGTCCCAAGAGGAAATGGGCAGTCATATCTCTTTCCATGTCAAAAGTGCGTAATTTGTTAGTGTTTTGTGCTGTTTTGTGAAGAGGCTGCTGCTGCTTTTCTGAGCTCTCACTTAAAATCTGTGCAACTGTTGGCTGAGGGCCCCTCTGTGGAAACTGGCTGTTTCCTTTAGGGCTGATTCTTAGCCCTCATGGAAGGTTCGACAGATTGTGATTTGATTTATAAATGACCAGTCCCGACAGGAGTCCCTATAAAATGCAAGAGTCTGGTTTTGTCTAATCATCCTGAGGCAGGGTTTTCCAATGTGCCGCTTGTTTTTCAGAAGGCGGCTGTGTATAGGGCGGTACCTAGGAAGAATTAAGAAGTCATTCAACCTTCTCTGACTATGAGCGTCCAAGCTGCTCCTCAGGTTTTTGTAATTACACTCTCCAGCTTATCTCTGGGCCAGAGTGGGACTGACTTTGCTTGGTTTGAATTGCCTCAGAGCTGCCAGACATTTGAATTGATAAACTCCTGCCTGTAGATTTAAATCAAATGTGTGCCTTAGAAAGCAATTCCTTTTGCAGCTAGTGAAGGGGCTAGTCTCTGCAAGTCCATGCACTGACCTGAGTTTTCTCAGCTAGGGGTGTTTTGGAAACAAAGTCCTTTGAAAAATCTTCAAAAACTGTTTGAACTGTATTTTGATGTCTTGCTTATCGAGTGGCAATTGCTTATTCTGCAACCTCTGGCTCATAAAACGTCGTGCTAACAAGTAAACTTCTCTGTGGTTATTGAGTACCAATCAGACCTACTGAAAACGTTTTGATGCTCTGGGTCAAGACCCCGTGTACTACAGCAGAATGAAGCCCCTTCTTTCAGAAACCTCCGAGTATCCCATGTGCAGTCATATTTGGCCAGCGTTGCTGCCACTGCACCATTCCGCGTGTGAGCAGGCAACTGCAGACACAGTCTTTGCAAACTGTCTGCCACAGGCTGACATTTCAGGAGAAGGATTTCTAAAGAGTTGAGTCGTCCCGCCTGTTTTTGAATCAGTACTTGAAGAGTAACTGTAATGACCCCAATGAACACGTTTCTACATCAGCAGGTGGTGCCCTTGCTCTCTTTGTGGTGAGGTTGGTACCAACACCTCGGTGCCTTGTTCTCTGATGCACTACAGTCCAGAGCAGCCTGACAATTTTCTATTTTCCCCAAGTCTCTGTCTGCTCTGACAAGTTGCAGTCACCAGCAGTTTTCCTTCTGAAATAGCAGTGGAGCAGCTTTAAGTAACAAACATCAAAAAGCACCCAAAAGATAAAAAATGTCAATACATAGAGGAAATAGAATGTACTGAAAAAATCCTGTCTCTCTTTGTATAAATAAATTATATCCTAGCCTGCATGTCTGTTCTGTCAGAGGTAGTTCTGTTTTTACTTTTTATCCTTCTCATAGTAGCAACTTCCTTGATGAAATGCACTTTCAATCCTGGGAACAGTGTTCCCATACGAGGCTCCCAGAAAAGCAATTGTATTCAAGCCATACCTTTTTAGGACTGAAAACAGTATGCTGCATTACTTCCTGAGAATACCTTTCCTACCTTTCATGTTTGGAAAGCCTTGAGTAATCTGCAAGGCAGAACATACACGTGTAAAACACAGGGCTGGGCACAAGGGGCCTAGACTGCCCACTCAATGCAGTAAACAATGATCTGTGGCACCTGGCACAAATAAAGACCTCTGACAATTTGAAATTGTAAGTGTCTTGGTATCTGCCTGTATCTCTGCTTCTTTCTCTAGTGCCACTGACTGCACGTGCCTGCAGTTGGGCCTTCAGGAGACCAGCTTCATTCTTCCCGAGGTTGTGGTGGAGTTTCCTCTCCCTCTGCTCTTCGCACAGTAGAATGATGTGCTGCTCACTGCAGTCCCTGTTCTTCATATAGAAATAACCTTTTTTATAAACTTCACAGTCAGGATTAGATAATACAGTGAGACAAGGCTGCAGAGAGGGTCAGAGGGCTGGAGCACTTCACTTGCGTGGGCATGCACGTGGTTGTTCAGCCTGGAGAAGAGAAGGCACCGGGAGAGCTTATTGTGACCTTACAGTATCTGAAGGGGGCCTACAGGAAAGCTGGAGAGGGACTTCTTGCAAGGACTTTCAGTGATAGAATGAGGGGTAACATCTTCAGACTGCAAGTAGATTTAGATTAGATATTGGAAAGAAGATCCTCACTACTAGGGTGGTGAAATACTGGGAACAGAATCCCCAGGGAAGTTGTGGATACTTCGTCACTAGAACAGTTCAAGGTCAGGTTGAAGGTTTGGTCTAGCAGGAGGTGTCCCTGCCCATTGCAGTGGGGTTGGAACTAGATAATCCTTGACGTCCCTTCTGACCGAAGCCATTCTGCGATTCTGTGTGATTCCGAGAACATGAGTGCTCAGTGTGAATCCTTAGATGTGTAAATCAGGTTCTGGCCAATGCTGAAACCAGCGATGGTCTGGGATATGACTAATCATTATTAAGAAAAGAGGCGTCCAGTGGCCACTGTTTTCAGGCTGAGGTAAGAGTGCAGAGAGAAGGAAATCATTCCACCCATCCATTAATTATCGTGTAATTCACTTAACATGGTACTGAGCGTTTGAATACTGGGGAGGTCTGCAGAGCATAACTATAAACCAAAGTAATGCAAACTTCTAGCACCAACACCTGAGCAAGAAGCACTGCCTTTGAAAGAAGGAAGTACTAACAGTTGGAACACCCTCAAAGAAATGGTTTTCTGGAAGTGTAGTCTTTTAAGCCATTCTCTTCCTTCAGTGTCAGGAGAAGCTCCTTCAAAAAAATTCAAGGAAGGTGAGTGTGTGGTTTTTGGTTATTTCTCTCTAGCAAACAATATGCTGCTTGTGTTGCTTGAGGTACGAATACCTGTGGGAGGATAAATCACTACTGCTTCTCATGAGCTCAGAAGGGCTTCCTATGGTAGATATTTCATGCAGCCAGGCTTACTGGCACCACCGTCTGTCTTCAGCTCCCACTGTAAGAGGATGTTACTCTGAGCTGAATATTCTTACTTCAGTGTGGATTGGTAAATATATACTCATTTCCAGCATCTTACTGTCTTCAAACCAAAGACAACAGTGGCACTTTTCTGTAAACAATTAAAAGATTTACAAATGCCGGAACCTTTTCATTTCACATATGCTGGAGAGCTGACTTCATTTTCCTCTGGCCATATGCAGTCAGCTGTATCTATTATAATTCGTGTGCAGAGGACAGAAGACTTGACAGAGAGAAAGTTATAGATGGAACATGATCATTTGATGCTCTGTCAGCTCCTGTCTTGCCTAAGAAAACATCTTACATTTCATACAGAATTGTGGCAGACTTCATTTGTCATCTCAGCTCCATGAGATATGATTTACACTGTAGTAAATAAGCCCGTAAAGTGGCCTGGGCAGGGGAAAGGGTCCTTGTAAAACAGCCTAAAGAGCACTCATACAGCGCACAGCTTTCAGACCGGCGTAACTCACCACTCTGCTTCTCTAGGACCTACCTCTCAGGCTTGCACCAAACCTTGGAAGAGGTTCAAAGGGGAGACTGCTACCACCTGCCCTGTGCTCCCATCTGCCAAAGCTTTTATTATCTTTGTGGGCATAGTAGCTGGCAGTGAAGAAGTTCCTCTCTTCCTATTTCCTCTAAATAATTATAGCAGCATTTTTTTCCAGCCTAATTTTGGACATGAACCTGTGTGTGAGATGGGTTCAAAGTGAGAAGCGAATCACAGGGACTTGAAAAGCAATCACATGAATGCCATGTCAGGAATTGTTTCTGAGCACCACTTCCAAAAATGTGTCTGGGAATCCCCACACCAGCTGTGATGCTCAGACACTGATTCCCAGGGTAGTCTGAATACGTATTGGTTATTTGTCAAGAACCAAAGAAAAAAGAGTCTATGACCTCTGGAAGAGGGCGCAGGCCTCTCATGAAGACTGGAAGGATGCAGTCAACCTCTGCAGGAAGAAAACCAGGAGGGCCAAAGAACAGCTAGAGCACAACGTAGCGACACCTGTTAAGGATAATAAAAAAACTTTCTAGAAATACATTGATAACAAAAGGAGGGCCAGGGAAAGTCTCCATCCTATTTTGGATTCAGAGGGAAACCTAGTAACAGATGATGTGGAAAAGGCTGAGGTGCTCAAGGCCTACTTTTCCTTGGCCTTTAGCAGTGGAACTAGTTGTTCCCTGGGCAACAGGCCTCATGAACTGGGAGACAGAGAGGGAGAGCAGAATGAGGCCATCACAGTTGGAAAGGAAGTGGTCAGCGACCTGCTACACCACTTCAACAAGTCTGTGGGGCTGGACAGGTTGCACCCAAGGGTGCTGAAAGAGTTGGCAGATGTGCTCGCCAAGCCACTTTCCATTATTTCCTCGAAATCCTGGCTAGCTGGGGCAATCCCCATGGACTGGAAGGTGGCAGATGTAGCATCCATCTACAAGAAGGGCAGAAAGGAGGATCCAGGGAGATATGTTTTTAACTAAGCACAAATACAGGCTCGACAGTGACTGGCTGCAGAGTAGCCCTGAGGAGACGGACTTGGGGGTGCTTGTGGACAAAAAGCTCAGCGTGAGCCAGCAGTGTGCACTTGCGGCCCAGAAGGCAAACCTGATCCTGGGCTGCATCAGGAGAAGTGTGGCCAGCAGGTCGAGAGAGGTGATTCTCCCCCTCTACTCTGCTCTGGTGAGACCCCACCTGGAGCACTGCGTCCAGTTCTGGAGCCCTTGTTACAAGAAGGATGTGGACGTGCTGGAGCGAGTGCAGAGGAGGGCCATGAGGATAATCAGAGGGCTGGAGCAGCTCTCCTGTGGGGCCAGGCTGAGAGAGTTGGGGCTGCTCAGTCTGGAGAGGAGGAGGCTCCCAGGTGACCTTATTGTGCCCTTCCAGTATCTGAAGGGGCCTACAAAAAGGCTGGGGAGGGGCTTTTTAGGATGTCGGGTAGCAACAGGACTAGGGGGCAATGGAGCAAAGCTGGAGATGGGCAGATTTAGAGTGGATGTGAGGAGGAAGTTCTTCACCGTGAGAGTGGTGAGAGCCTGGAATGGGTTGTCCAGGGAGGTAGTGGAAGCCCCATCCCTGGAGGTGTTTAAGGCCAGGCTGGATGGGGCTCTGGCCAGTGGGGTGTCCCTGCCCATGGCAGGGGAGTTGGAACTGGATGAACCTGTGGTCCCTTCTAACCCAGACTGACTGTATGACTTGGTCTGGGTGATCCTGCTGTGTCAGGGGGATTGGAGTAGATGATCTTTTGAGGTCCCTTCCAATCCCTAATGTTCTGTGATTATATGAAAAAGGTCTGAAATGGAAATCCGAGACAATAGTCTGTAGATGATGCATTCATATCCACGTCATAACAAGTTACTCAGAGGAAGAAAAGCAGTATCTGAAGTGCTCTAATCACCTACAGCTATAAGGGAATCTGAGGGATTCCCTATGAAGAAGGGAATTTCTTAACAGGAAAGCTACAGAAATTATGGTGGCCACATTGGAAAAGAAGTGCAGAAATGACGGTGGCTGATGAGAGTCTCCTGAACACAACCTTGTACATCAGAATAAAAATAATATTAAATAAGTTTCCAAAGATTGCTATGATTGCCAGTAGTGCAAACCTGAGGCACCAGCATTTCCTGGGCGAAGGAACTGTGGCCTGGAGATCACAGGCACAAACGGCTGCCGAGAGGATGACTTGGATTCTGCTCAGGTGAGGTGCATCAGAGCCCCTGCACTTGTGTTTTTCAGAAAGCTGACCTAACAACCTGAGCCGGTTCTACTAGTGAAAGCCTGAGATTGTCTGAGAGGAAATTTATGAAGAGCATCTGGAAACTGTGGCCACATGCTTGATTCTCCACTATGAAAAACCATGGGTGTTCTCTGTAGCTGTAGCACCACGGCAATATCTGGGTTGTTTTCTCCTGATCTGTCACAGCCAGAGAAAATCTAGCCGTCACACGTGCACTAACCACTATCAGTGAGAAGCAGATTTCTTTCCAGAAACACGGAGCACAGTGGAAATTTTTAAACTTTGCCTCCTCTTGTTAGGCAGTTTTTTTGGTAGTTGTTTGTTTGCTCTTGCAAAGGCACTGAACATGACCCCTCAGGAATGTGTAGGAGAGGAAATGAAAGGCAGACGTGGGAAGCTGGAAAGGCAGCACTTATCCTCCATCATTAAGTGTATAATAAGGTAGATTACATCAGTTGTTGGCCTAGTCTCCCTGGTGAACAGGTGTCATAGATACAGCACTGTCTAATCAAATATTAACTCATCATGTGGCAGCAAGTACTAGGAGAGGGAATGTGGAAGATCATCTATCTCCTTTCACATGCAGCCAACTCTTCTGCGAGGCACCAAGGTTCAGTAAAGGACACATCATATTTATTGACTTAATCGAATTTTATATAGCTGCATGGACTTGTGACAACCAGTTTTTTAATCCACTTCCTTTCAGGAAGTACTTGGGATGCAAACATATGAACAGCCACAAACTCAGAGGAGTTTGCTGTGTTTATGTGCGTAGTTACAACGTAAATCCGCAGCAGCTTGGCAGTAACTGCCTTCCACCCTTACTTAGAATAAATTGATAAAAAAGATTTTGTAATTCATGTATTTCTATGTTGTTTACAATTGTGAATAAATACCAGTGCTCCCATTTTCTAATCAGGAAAAATGGAAATGATTCTGTAAAAAGCTGTTAGAAAACAAGTCAGTCATTTGCCTCCTGAACCAGATCTGTCCCTGCTGTCTGGCACTCCTCAAAGAGTGATAAAAAACATATTTGGTTCATTTTTGAACATTCTACTGCATTTGATATACTTTGTATAACCTCATATAGACTCCTGAGTTGCAGCAGTTTTAAAATGCCAGCTGGATTAGCTGTGTGTGTCTGGTACAGAAGTTGTCAAATACCTTGAAAGGAGGCGCCAGGTGAGAGTTGCTTTCTGTCTTCTCAGTCCCTTTCCTGGAGGAGAAGGAAATTGCTAATGTGGTATTCAAAGTACAGCCTCTGAAGTGAACTAGCGATAGACGAGATGAGGCAAGGATTTGTTTCCAAGAAAGCAAGCATGTCACTTACTCTTCTGTTCTACGGGCTCCAGGAAGAGAGTACAGAAGGAGAAGTAACGGATAGGAGGGGATGTTCTGGATGACCAGTTACCCTGGCATGGAATTTTACAAGTGGCCTCCTTCACCCATTATATTATTCCTGAGATCAGAAGCTTAAAACTCCTCCACGCAGTTTCAAGGAGAGGACTAAAAACTCTCTGTTTAAATCCTAAGTGGTGTGGTAAATTTGTTGTAAATTGACCATAAAATAATTAAGCTTAGAAAGTCCTTTATAATCACCAAAGGAGGGAAATTTGTAGCTGTTTTCTTGAAAAATAAAATGTTGGTGCAAAGAAATGTTCAGCATTAAGGCCTGATGCCTGTGTGCAGTTATTCGATAGGACTGTCTGAACCGAAAGGGCTGAAGAACTGAAGGGCTTTCCATGCCAGGCTGTGTTCACACTTCCTGAAAACAAAGGCACAGCTGCTAGCCAAATCTGCAGTTTCCTGTTATCACAAAGTGCTTTTCCATGCACTGGTAGGATTTTTATTGAGGATTACATATACACATATATACATATATAAGTCTGTATTACCAACAGTTAGTTTATCTATTACCGACAGTTATTTAATATGTGTTCTAAGAACTACTATCCCATCGTCTGTACAACTTGTCCAAAACAGCATTAAAATTCAGCTGACAGAAGGGTGACCCTAATGTGTAAGAATTAAATCCTGCCTTATTGTTTTCAATTACACATTGAAGGTGGGAGACGTGCCAAGAGCTGGAGAGATCTAGGTGCAAATTTTAGCTCTGACTCAGCTCCACCTTGAAGGGCTATACAGGTGCAGACTGTTCCCTTTCCACCTGCTTGCTTTTGGAAAGAAGCCCAGAGGCACAGGAAAGGGCAGCAAGCTGCTCGGGAGCTCTGGCAGGTTCATGGTGTGGGTGGTCAGGGAGTCAGGACTGGCAGGTGCAGTGTGGGGTAAATTTGCTGTAAGGTTGGGACACAATCAGAGTGCACGGACTACAAACACAACACCTGCTCTGTGCAAATGCAGCTCGTGTCATCCCACTCTGCTTCTGCTCAAGTCAATTTTAGCCAGCAGGAGCAGAGTTCATGAGGCTTGAGCACCTAGAAAAATCCCTTGTGATGCTCTTGAAAAGAAGGGTTCAAAAGAAGCACCTCTAGGCCACGATTATTGAAGATGAATTGATGTCTCCATGGGTTCTGTGTTGTGCCACCTTCAATGCCTTTTGGGTACCTTAACGCGCGTGTGCCACTGAGAGGATGCAATCTTCTCTAACTCTCACGCCTGCAAGGGAGATCAGTAAGAACGTGTCATCGGGTTTTATTAACACTAAATATTTTAGCAAGCTCCTGCCATTTAAGTATTGTGGGGAAAACAAAGCAGTCATCTGCCTCCTCTAGCAATTTTCATAGCTCATGAGACTAATCGCTCCTGTCAGGTAGCTGCACAGCCTTTCCACTCTGCCACTGACAGCCTTCTTGCATTTGGCACTGAAAGCACAGCCTTACGCTGCAGAGAATAGCCTACGTACTGTAATCACTTCCTAGAATCACTCACCTTCTCGAAAGAGGCTCGGCACTGAGTTGCAGAGCACAGCAGGGACAGAGCTGAGTCTACAGGAGTCTTTCTCTGGAGGATTTGCTGGCAGAAGCGTAATGCTCCCTGCGAAACGCCTTGAGAACAAGATTGGTGTGATCCGGGTGAACTTGTGATCTTTTATTTTATCCTCAGCATGTGCTGTGAGTTGGTCTAGATTTTAATTCTTTTAAACAGCTGTTATCATTGGTGGATCCTGGAGGGCTTGTTACAGAAAAAGAAGCACAGAGCAGGTTTTGGTTTGGTAAGGAAACGTGGAGACTCATTAACAACAGAGACTGTGCTGCAGTGAACTTGCACTGGCAGGACAGGTTTAAGTACGTAATCGCTTTGCTGCTCCTGTTATAACAATTCCTAGAATATGACAACACTAACAGGATGTTTTTTGTAGAGATTAGAAAAGATTATTCATTTCAGTGACTCATCTCCAGCCAGATCATTGTCGAAAGCAGTGGCTGATTGTACAGTGCCTTCCTGATGAAAGGAAAGCAAACTGAAGAGACCTATTCTTTTTCTGACACCATCTATCCAGACCCTCATTCTCTCTTATCAATATAACAGTTAAAACTCTCTACAGAGTCTAGTCCTTTACATCATGTCCTGTGTGTTAGCCTAAGCATCTGTGTCTCCCTGTTCTGTATCTGTACAGACTATTCAGAGACAAACACCATGTAATTCTGGCTCCTCTGTTTTGCTTAGAGTGACACAACATCTGTAACACCTGGGTGTCAATATTAGGGGTACATCCTCATCTGATCCTGCTTAGAAGTTCATGCTGTCCCTTTTCTAACAGCAAACATCTGATTTAATTAATTTCCTGGCCCCTTAATCTGCTTAGAAAAGTTTAAATAGCAAGAACAACAAATAAAAGCCTTCCTTCTAAAAAATACAATGTAGTTCAGAGTGTCTCTTTTAATATTAACTTCCCTGGCAGAACTAAACGGCCTCTTACCTTCTGCTTGCCACCAAGGATTTCTCTGTTACAAGTTTCTCTCTTATTTTTTTTTTTTTTGTATGTGGGAAAGTCAAATGGCTTTCAAGAACTATTTTTAATCTTTCAGTTTTATAGGTCTTCTTCTGGCTTTATGGGCATGAGTTGCCAGAAGTCTTTTGAAGTATAACAGATGTAGAGATTTAAGATTAACTTTTTGGGGTATTCTCTCTAAATAACCGGTTTCACCCAGTAACAAAAGTAATTTTATTACACTCTTTAAAAAACAGACTTCAGATAAACATCATTGTAGTGGGTTAAAACTAGAAAACTGCTTTGCTCCTGGGTTTTCTGCACCAATTTTGTGGTGGGTTCCATTAAAGATAAAGGAACAAGAAAACAAAGCAGTTAGGTCTCGATGAGATCTCGGATAGAATTTGCCAGACAATGGATAGCTTGGGGGACATGGAGAAGGGTTTATTAACTCTGTAACTGCATACAGAAAAGAAGAAAAGGTTAAGCAAGTCAGTGCACACAGACTAGAAACTGGGTCACAAATGTCATCACATATTCTGAGAAAAATACAGTGGGAGATCACTACTGTATCGGTCTGTGTGATTTCTCACATTAGAGACCTGGGACAATAACATGTCAGTCGAGTAGAGATGAGAAACACCACCGTCTCTATTATTCTTGTGTCACCCCTGGCTGCAGACTGTGCCACCCCTGGCTATCCAGACCAGTGAATTCTTCAGTTCTCCAGAGTAGCTTCTCCAGCTCAATGCTCATCAGGCAGGCCTGATTCCTCAGCACCTGAACTGCATCCCTCAGTGCAGGAGACATGCTTTCAAACAAAGAACACAGACTATGTCTTTCATGCCCAGGGTTTAAGGATTCTTGAGTCCTTCTGCTTTCTTCAGCTAAGCCTGAAGGAATTCTCCCCAATACTTGATCACCTCCTCTCTAAGATGGCGGCAGCATGGCCCCAGCCATGTGCAAGACCCAAGATAGAGACTGACATCATGGCTGCGTCAGCAGGGCCCCACACTCTGCAAACGCGGCTGAGAGGGTTCCATGACCCTCCCGTCTCCTTCTCCTCCTGTCTCAGCTCCAGGGGGAAAAAGAGGAATCCCTTCAAATCACTGCAAGCTGCTGAACGGCTGCAGGGTGGTGGTGGTGGTCTGATGGTAGACCTGCACTAAGGTTTTGCTTCTCCAGTCTGCACGGTTCTGCCACATCACTCCCATGGCCGAGTGGGTCTGGGGTCTGGGCCAGGCCAGGATGGGCCACAGCAGGCCCATCTTTCCACCCCTGCACCTGGAAGCGTATGGTGGGCTATTAGCCCTCAGCAAAAAGAGGCAGGACTAAGATCACTGCCCCTTTTATCTTCTTACCTAGCTGACACCCCTTAAGGTAGGTACTTGGGACAGTGTCACCTCCCCCCAGGACAGGTGACTGGGAGGGGGTCCTCTTAAAGCAACACAACTTTTTCTTCATGAAAGCACAAATCTATACATCTGAAAATGCTGGTAATTTTCAAATTACAACAATCGTGGAGCAAAAGCTGCTTGGGTTGATGGTTTTCCTGTGAAGCAGGAAATACATGTCGTGTTACCATCACTGGCATGGTCCATATTGTCATGTGGGTGTCTTTAGAAAGCACGAGGCTTGCCTCCCTACCGGCTGCACCTGTCCTTTCTCAGTGGCCACATGGAAGTGCACTATAATCACAGAAATGTTGTAAAGTGGCAAACTTTCAACCTTAAATTATGCCAGTTGCTTCAGGTTTTTGCACTGTGATTGATCATCCCTGTTTCATATGTGGGGGACTGGGGTAAAGATCTTCATGATCCTCGGGGCAGATTTTGAGCTAGAACCCAACTTCTTCACAACTTCAGAGCCTACTTTGAGGCCATGTCCACATCTGCTGCTGTTATGTAAAACACGGCTGGTTATTTACAGCTGTACCAAAATATTCCTCCAGGAATGCTGAATTATCTTGAGAGAGTGTTTGCGTTGGAACTGGATGGTGCTGTGGTCCCTTCTAACCATGACTGAGTCTATGACTTGGTCTAGGTGATCCTGCTGTGGCAGGGGGATTGGACTAGATGATCTTTCGAGGCCCCTTCCAATCCCTAATGATTCTATGATTCCATGATAACACTACATTTACATAATGATTTATGCTGTAGTACTAACACCAAAGAGCTAAAGTTGAAGACACTTTTGCTGCTTCGCTTTCTTCCTGTGTGCCTAGACAGCCAGATGCTGATGAAATGCCTGTTTTCACGTGTCACTTGATATCCTCTATGTGTAGGTCACTAAGAGTACGTTAGGAATGCATTGACATTTGTCATTTAAACTATCACATCAACCAAGCCACCGCCAGCATTAATTATTTCACAAGTGACTGCACTCAGTTATGTGTCTCAGGCTGCCACAGAAGGGTAGGTTGGTTTTTTTAATGCGTGCTAATTTTCTCTCTACACTGGTACCCTGTTAGATGGGGTCACGGTCATTATATACTTTCAGGGGATTGTGAAGACACGATGTGTAAGAAACAAAAAGAGGTTCAAATTGCAAACTGCTGGTTGTCCTATGTGTTCTTTCTTCGATGTGGACTGCTGAGGTCCCTGCTAAACTGTTCAATCTTTCAGAAATTGAAAGGCAAGAAGCTATTTCTTTGCCCACAGGAACTCAAGTGGCTTTGTGTGGTTACAAGAAGCCATTGTAATTCGTGCCATTGCCAGGAAGCTCATGGTATAGCTCAAGTCTCATGGAGGAATGCATGAGGGTTTTTCCTTACCATATGCTGAACTGAGAACTGTAAACCATACTAAAAATCAGTATCATTTATTAGTATGTGTGTTACAGAGAGAACAAACATGGCTTTTCTAGAATTTAGAAACAAATTGTTTGTAGATTTCTTAGCCTCCATTTCATTCTGTGACCAATGGGACACGTGGCCAGATGGGGTTGACTAGGTACTTCCAAAGCGTTGTTATTTCCAGTTAGAAGTGCTATCCACTGTGAATGAAAGTCCCCCCAGTGGGGGCTATTGAGTCTTTGTACTTTGCCAGAGTAAGGTGATAGTGTGTAGCCCGACTGGAGCCGTGGCTGTGACGGGAAACTGGGCCGAGATGGGGCCAGCCTGGAAGCTCTGTCCCTAGTTGTTATGTTCATTCTTGCTATAAAAAGACTTGAGTCAATTACGAATTTTGTCAGAACATTCTAATATGGATGGAGGGAGAAGGTCACTTTGAAAATAGCTCATATTTATTTGCATATCAATGCTCATAAGAAATGGTACACATAGACCAGATGCAAGACTGGCTGCGCCCTTTGTTCATAACGCAGGCAATTAAAACAAAAAGAAGCATGTCCAAGCAGTAGAGTTTTAATAATCCCAAAGATTAGCAACTAATCCCAAACCATAGTGAATTTTCCATCAGCATGACTTGTAGGTCACTGTCACTATAAATCTAGTCCAATGAAGTCTATTACCCAAAAGGAATGCTCATGGACTGCAGAAAAACACACCAGAAGCCAGGGTCACTTATGGAAAAATAAATTCATTAAACATTGCCTGGAAGGCAATCTATAGATGTCAGTGCGCTCAGCTCAACTACTAATCACATACTCAGCAAGGAAAACACCTTTAAGGAGGTAAATACCCATAATCTGATCCATTGACATCACTTCCTGTTCCATTCTGTCTTAATAACACCAAGACTTAGTGCCACATGTCCACAAGAACTGCTGTTGGAGGACTCCAGACATGAGTGTTGTTTCAAAAAGTGTTAGGCATGTTAGGTGACAAGGTTTGGACTTCTGCTCAATTACCTGAATTTTGGGCTAGATGGTTCCACCTCTGTGACCCCACAGAGAAATAGGAGTGTGAGGTGAGACATATTTTTGAGAAAATGGGAAGAAGTGCCCCTGGTCAGAGTACACCCTGGCAGAGTACACTGTATGAGAAGTACCAGTGTAGCATGAACTACTAAAACTCAGTCTTAAATTGCTTTTAGTAACTCAGGTGCCTGAGGCCACAGCCCATGTAAGCCTGAGGCTCTGATGCATACAAACTATCTTAAGACTGAAACTGTGAACCAAAGTCATTCTGTTCAGAAGTCAACTTACTCAGGAGAGTAAGTATGTAGGATTACTTTAAACCATACTGTGTCTAAACATGAATCCGTGGCTTGCGTGACTGGCATGGAAAACATCCGTGTCAAGAAATGAACATTTGATCCTGTATCCTGCAGTGTTACAGCCTGGATGGGGGGCTAGCTAGACTAGCAAGAAACCAGCCGAATGATCAAGCTCAGAAGGTCAAGATCATTTTCTGCCTGCAACAAGCACTGGGCTGTAATACTGCAGAATTAATCCTTGGACCTTGTTACCAGTGATGGGGAGGAGATCATGGAATATGTCCTCATCAGGTTTGCAGCTAATTCCAAATTGGGGGTGGTCAGCACGGCCCTTTACAGTCGTGCACGGCCAGGCAGCCTAGTGTGGCTGAAAAGAAAGGGGTTCAGGCTGAGTGGTGAAAACTCTCCTATGAGGACAGGCAGGCCAAGGGCCAGGCAGAGGCACAGGTGGCCCAGGGAGGTTGGGCAGGCTCCACTCTTAGTGGGTTTCAAGACCTGTCTGGGCAAAGCCCTGAGCAACCTTTTCTGAATTCACAGCTGGCCCTGCATGGAGCAAGGTGCATGAAGGATCCCCCAAGGTCTTCTCAAACACAAATTATTTTATGATTCCATTATTCTAACCAAGAATATTAGATGTAGGAGCATGTCTCCAGTTGTGATGTTGTTCCAATGCAATTAGATATTGGTGATAAATCCTGGGCAGGGGGGACAGTAAGCCAAATCTGTGCATCTAGACCTCTGGCATAAATTGGAGCAATTTATACTCTCAAAACTATTTAAATAAACCAGATGCTGTTGCTAATTTTTCACTGTGAATGGCAAATTTGTGAATAGAGTATTTCAAGGCTGCTTCTCAAATACAGAACAAAGGACAGAATTAAGGGTTCCGCGTTTTTTCCCATCACTATTTACACTTCACCACCAGTACCCTGTAGCAGACCTGAGCATGACTTCAGAAGTGCAATTTGTTTATAATTTGTTCTTTTTTTAAACCTCTGTTATACTTTTAGATGTTATTGGTCATTCACTGTGCCCAGTAACATTTAATGGATTGCTACAGCTTTCGCTCCTTCCTTCCTTTTTACAGCTAAAAGCTATCATCACTGATATTTTTCTTTCCTTCTCAGATGCTAAATATTGATTTTGATGACTTCTTTATCACTCTGCATATTTTTCTTTTTAATCCATTGCATTTTTCACAGTTGCTCAGTCACAGATTTTTATTTAGCATCTGAGAACTAGTTCTCAAACATTTCTAACATTTCTTCACGTACTGCTCTAACGCATTTCCTTGCTCTGTATGTCCGTTCAATAATATGTAATTATTTCCAATCAGTTTAAACATTACACTTAAAGACTGATAAAATATAGTGCTGGCCAGGGGCAGTATTGCAGTTAAATAAATTTAACACAATCATAATAATTGATATACAGGGCAGACAATACTTGCTCATCCACACCAAAATGACCTCTAACGCGACAACTCTGCTGTTATCTCTTTGCATGAATATTTTAATAACTCACCTAACTCTTTCCCAGCAATAAACCTTTTCCAAACTCCCATGAAAAATGTCTGATGACATTCATTTGTTGCCACCACCTAAAACAGTGAGTCCCTTCTTTAGCTGTTCCGAAGGCCGTTCCTACAGCACAGCTACGACACGGACAAAGTAATCTTCCAGCCGCAACGTGCTGGTTGTACCTGCGATTTCTCCTGCAGTACCATCAGTGTCTACTCCAGTGCTGTCTGTGCTCCCCTTCCAATCACGGCCCTACAGTTCTGAACTGCTTCTCATGGACTACATGACAAATGGAGCATAAAAGCCTGTGTACTTCAAAAACATCTGAACCTGGACAGGACTGGACTGGATGATCTTTCGAGGTCCCTTCCAATCCCTAATGATTCTATGATTCTATGATTCAAAGAGATGGGTTTCAGGTTCAGAAGCAGTATCTGATGCCCTAGTCTGTGGGATCCCATGGACTCACTGCTGTAGACCACAGTGCTGGTGCCACAGCGTTCCTGAGTTCCTGAACACCAAGATACTTGTTAACTGTGGAAGCTCTTGTCTCTAGCTAAATGTAGAGCAGGGACCGTGGCATATTGCACTATGTTATCATTCCTTCCTCAGCCTGATTTTCTTCAAGAACTGCAGTCCAGGCTGCAAAACCCAGAGCTCCTTTCCTTGTCAGCTTTCTAGGAAAACATACTGAAAGACAGTAAACATTGCTCCTTCATGGAGAGAGGCAACAGGCTTTGCTAGCCCCAATGCCTCTGACACACACCCCTGGGCTGTAGCTTTTCCACCAGCTCATGACAGCTTCAGTACAGTGTGGTTGCTGCAGCTCACCAAGGAAGCTGCAACTCCTACTCCTGCTCTGTGCTTGCTCTGCTACTTCTGCACTCCCTCCCCATCAGTTGCTTCAGCCCACAGATGGAGAAATTGTAATCTCACAGTTTAAAATGCTTCAGTAGGTGAAGCCTAGCATGTGTAGTTAATAATTGATCTTTATTTTTGTGAAGTTAGTGCTAGAGGTTTGGGATGAGGGACTCCTTGAGTTGTCTGAGAAATAGAAAGCAGGGGAGGTGGTGAAAGATGTGCTTGCTCCATTACTAACTGTGTTCCAGCAACTGACGCAGTGCTGGGTGTAACCCACAGCAGCTATAGGAACTGCTGGAATTTAAGGCTGCTTCTGAGGGATTTTCCACTGGCTTCAAATTCTCCAGACTTATGGACTCTGCCGTAGTTCCCTACTCTACTTTGGAAACTTCTACACCAGGCTTGTGAAAATAACCACCTGTTTTGGATCTGACCTTCCTTCCTTGGGTAGAATTAGACCTCTGAAGCTCATGTAAATCCCCTCAGTGCTGCTTGATTATGTGGGGATATGTGGGAAGAAGGCTGAATTGGTCCCTTCCAGGTTCTTACTTGCATACTGGTGCAGTGCCTATGTAGCTGCACGTGCACACGTTGGATGTAGCTTCCCTCAGCTGCAGGATGCATCTGTGCCTCAGCGAGATCAGGTAGCTCCCCTGTATGAAGATGAGCTCTACCCTGTCGAGGGGAAAAAGGAATCAGCAGACTATATTGAACAGAAAATGGACTCTCCACGTGTAAACCACTCAAAAGCAGGTGTCAGAGACTTCACACCTTTCTGAACTTGTAATCGAAGTTGTGTGAATGCTTGCTGTTCTGAGGAACTGGACAAAGTTTAGTGGACAAGGGTATAGAGGGCAAGGACAAGACAAAGAGGTACAAAAACTCTGATCCCAGTAACAGTCAATGAGGGTGTTTTTATTTGCAGTTAAATGCATAGGCCAATCCCATACCTCCAGAGAATCACCGAGAAGCACCTAGAACTCAGTGTTGTGTTTTGCATCAGAATTTGAAGTAAAATTTGTGGGAAAGAGAAGTTTCCCCTTATAATACAAAAATGCATAGAATTAAAACCCTTGTGCACAAATGCTGTACCCAGTGCAAAGGAAACAACCAAACTGCAAACAAACATTGAGCAAAACAAATCAAACCAAAGCTCACTCACTGCCTGCTTCTTTTGCTAAATAACATAGGCTGAATCTTCCCCAAAGGATGTATTTGGTGCATGAGAGAGTGTATTTTTAGTGCATTTGTGCTTCCTCTCATTCAGAAAGTGTACTTCGTTTTTTCCCTGCCATCCCTGAGATGAGTGATTCCCCATTCAGGCTCACAGAACATTAGGGTTTGGAAGGGACCTCGAAAGATCATCTAGTCCACTCCCCCTGCCACATCAGGATCATCTAGACCAAATTGCACAAGGACATATCCAGGTGGGTTTTAAACATTTCCAGAGAAGGAGACTCCACAGCCCCCCTGGGCAGCCTGTTCCAGTGCCCCGTCACCCTCACCGTGAAGAGGTTCCTGGTGAAGCCCTATATCCTCCTGTACACTTGTACTGCACCTTCCTGTCATTAAACAGAGCTGAAACAGCAACACACAGGAGACATCTGGCAGTGGCATCTTACTTTTCCTGATTTGAATTCCCAGGGTTTTCAAAGGACCAAGAAAAAAACAAGGACTGTTTTATAGTAAAGAAAAATTTTAACAAGTTTTATTAACAGTTAGAAAAAGAGAAGAAAAAAAACGCCAGTGAATCACTGGTGAATGGATTTGTCCTGTTCTTAACACAATAGTTACCTTCTAGATAATGGAGGGCAACAGTTTCTCAGTGGTGTATGCAAAAGATGTAGCTTAAATGTGTAGCTGAGCCCTAATTTAACAGGACTGACCCAAACAGCAGAGTCCTTGTGCTTTTAGAAGTCACTATGTTGCTGCATTTATGAATTATTAGGTTTCCACAGCTAGTAAAAAAGAGGTAGCAAGCAATTCTAGGTAATATTAACCAACAGCCATCTGGAATGGAGAAACCTAACTAAGGATTTCCCAAGATGAACCAAAAGCAATGTTCACCTCCCTCTCTGCTTACCCTCTCCCTAATGACATATAGTGAATAGAAGGAAGAATTAAAAACCAAAATGTGTCTGGGCATAAAATAATACTAAGACTGAGTCAGATATGAGGGAAAGATCACAGTATCACAGTATTACCAAGGTTGGAAGAGACCTCATAGATCATCAAGTCCAACCTGTCACCACAGAGCTCAAGGCTAGACCATGGCACCAAGTGCCACGTCCAATCCTGCCTTGAACAGCTCCAGAGTTGGCGACTCCACCACCTCCCTGGGCAGGCCATTCCAGTGGCCAATGACTCTCTCAGTGAGGAAATGATGAATAAAAACTCAGGGAAGGAGAGACAGATGTTATCAGGGAAAGAATGGAGGGGGCTTGTCTTTCAAGTCAACATGGAAGCAGATGACAACAACACCTTGTCCACATGCTGACTCAAGGAGCAAAGAGAAAGTTCAGCCGTTTATAGTGCCATGGTTGTCATGTTGGTCATGTGATAGAATCTGATTGTTTCTCTAAGATGTCATGTCATGAGTCCCTCAGGGATCAGTCCTGGGACCAGTCTTGTTCAACATCTTTGTAGGTGACATGGACAGAGGCAGTGAGTGCACCCTCAGCAAGTTTGCTGACAACACCAAGCTGTGTGGTGCAGCAGACATGCTGGAGG
>VXBP01010087.1:1465068-1520605 GCA_013400115.1 Rhinopomastus cyanomelas
TTCTGGTATCGGAAGTGGGCTACAAAAAGGCTGGGGAGGGGCATTTTAGGATGGTGGGTGGCAACAGGACTAGGGGGAATGGAGCAAAGCTGGAGATGGGCAGATTTAGAGTGAATGTGAGGAGGAAGTTCTTCACCATGAGAGTGGTGAGAGCCTGGAGTGGGTTGCCCAGGGAGGTGGTGGAGGCCCCATCCTTGTGGGTGTTTAAGGCCAGGCTGGATTAGACTCTGAACAGCCTGATCTAGGGTGGGGTATCCCTGCCTATGGTAAAGGAGTTGGAACTGGATGATCCTGTGGTCCCTTCTAACCCAGGCTGACTGTATGACTTGGTCTGGGTGATCCTGCTGTGTCAGGGGGATTGGACTAGATGATCTTTCGAGGTCCCTTCCAATCCCTAATGATTCTATGATTCTGTGATTCTCTGTCAAGGGGTCAGAACTGCAGCAGAGCTAAGGAGTGGCTTTAACCCCTGAATCTAGTTAACTACTATCAAACAAGTAACTGTATTGTCATTTGAATACAACACCTCTACTTTTACAAGATTTCCTGAAGCCTTTTCAGTATTGATGTGACCTGAAGGGAAGCTCCTACCACCCTTTGGACCTAATTGTTTTCATGTCCTACACGTGAATTTCTCAGGAAAAGGAACACAAATCACTTACAGCAGCTAATTAGAAAAGAGACAAAGAAGAAATGAATCAAAATTTTCCTGTGTAGTTCCTCATAGTGTTTATCTTCACCCTGATAAACAGATAACCTTCAAAGCTGAGCCACCTGCCTGGTGTAAATCTGGACACTTGGAGAAGCCCAGGAATGTACTAAAGAATTCTCCAAGGAAAATACGCGGTCATCCTTTCATATTGCCCAGAATCACTTGCTACCTCAAGAGCTACTATGGAAAGTTTCTTTGTTACTAGCTGTGGAAACCTAATGATTATTAAATGCAGCAACACAGTGACTTCTAAAATCGCAAGGGCCCTGCTGTTTGGGTCAGTCCTGTTAAATCAGAACTCGGCTACACACTTAAGGATCCTTTACGCACACCACTGAGAAACAGCTGCCCTCCATTATCCTGAAGCGAATGGTGCTAATCACTAGCTAGAAACTGGACAAAGCAGACCTCTGTCAGGGCCTCTGGCACATGGGAATAAACATTGCCTGCATGAGGTACTCAGAGCGGCAGAGTTAAGGAGCTAAAATGAACAGAGCTGAAATTTCCCGGCAATTTAGAAGGCAAGCGGCTCGAAGAGTTTTGCACACGTGTTTTGTAGTGAGAAATCTGTGATACAGTTTTGTCACATATGCCAAAGGGAAGAGCCAAGTGGAGTGAGGAATTGTGCTGATGTCACAGAAGAAGTCTACATCGTGGAGCAAAGAAGACAGAGTGTTCATTAAGGAGAAGAGGACTGGAGAAGGTGTCTGGATCTTCAGTACGTTGGATGGAGAGAACCCTGTGTCCTTGTAAAATCCTAGATTATCTCTACAAAGATGTTGTCTTACTGAAAGACACTACAGGTAAAACAGGTGATTGTACAAATGAAATCTAGTTCTACTTCACATGCTCTTTCACTAAGTGCAACCTTGTTCTGAAGAGCTAGTGGGATTATGCAGCAGCATAGCGGGGCTCTGTCTAGTGGTCATGAATTTAGGCAGATGGAAGGGATCATGAATTTAACCAAGCCAATCAGCTTGGTATACAAAGATCTGAGACAATAAAATACTGCTTGGAAAACACAGGCTCCGTGCAAAAACACTCTGAAATTGTACCAGCGAAGACTGGAGCCTTCCCTTCTGCAACTTTAAAAGACACAGGAATGGCTGCAGCAAGAAACATGTCTCCAAACCCCAGCAAACCCAAAGCCACGTGAAGAAAGAGCTGATTTAAGAGATACCCTCACACTGTTGTTTGAACATGGCTCTAACCATGTAGTGAGCCCAAACCCAGTTTACATCCACACGGAGAGCATGAGGTGTGCTTGCACTTGGATAAACTGTGAGTTTAGGCATGAATTTACTTTTCATAGCAAACCCATCTCTTTAGCCCCAGCCTGGGAAACAGACTGGGAGTGTGCAAGAACCACATGAGGCTGGCATTTAGAATAGCTAATAGGCTGGTTATAAATACTACATTAACATCATGTAACCATTATCATTGCTGTTATCCGTATCTGGGAGAATAAAGTATTGGGAATGATATTTTCAAGGAACTTTTCCACAAGCCAGCTGAAACCAGTTACGTTACAGGCAGACTTGTGTAATGTGCTGCTCTCAGCTAGAGCCCAGACCTGCAGTCAAAAAGACTTTGTTGAGCCCTTGGCTCTGATGCAGGAGTGAGAAGCAAGCAAGTTATTTCTAAACATTAGCCTGCACTGGTTAGCTCACTTCTACGTGCAGTCTGGACACTCCTGAAATGTCTGTTGCAGGACATAAACGTGGTTTTTCCTTTCTTTAACTCCGAATTCTTGGGCTCAGAACCAGTTAAGGTTAAAGGAATACCTGCTGTTATTCTTCATGACTTTGGCTTAAAGTAAATTCAGTACGTGTAGACACTGAATAATCAGCTACTTCATGCTTTCAGTGAGTGTGTGGACAATCGTGCCTGTCTTGCAGATGCACAATACTCTCCAGACAGTTTCTCAGTGCCAGAGTGTACAGGGCCACCCACATCGGCAGATGTGATGCTGCTGTGTGACTTTTGCTGAGGCGGACTGAGAAAACCCTTCACAAAGCAAAGTATCCTGCTGAAATAAGGGACGGCTGGAGGAAACCCTCATCTAGCATTTTCTCTGGCATTAGCCCCTGATTCTCAATCTTTGGGTGTAGCTCCATGTCTCACTGTTGTCTCCTCCTCACCTGCTTGTTTGCTCCGGATTCACACCTCCCCTTCGCTTCCTTCTGTGACACACAGCCCCACGGCACGCAGACCTAATGCTGTGAGCGCTCGTTCTCTGGACTTAAGTGGCTGATGAAAGCCCTAAACAGCGATCTTGTTTTTGAATAAAGACCATACATTTTATTCTCCTGGGGCTTCAGACTTTGCTAAGGGTGGAGCTTTGCTCAGCAGGAGAAATTTTGCAGGCAGCTTCAAACCCCAGGACAACTCTCAGGGAATTTGTCACATCTCGCAGGTCCCTCGTTGCCCTTCTGTTTGCCCTGCTGTGTTCACGCACGCAGAATTGCCAGTGAGAGCTGTGCTGCTGGGGGGTTTCTTTTCTTTGTGCCAGGAGTCTTTTCTTCGTGTCTTGTTTGTTACTGAGCCAGACCTCAGTGGCACAGTGTCGGTGATTGTGCCTGGGGTAAGTACAATCTGTTTTTCCTCTCTGAGAGCCTTTCGAGTGTAACCCCACCGTAAGGGCTGAGTTAGGATCCCCCCACTGTCTCGGTGAGGACAAGTCATGTTGCAGTGCTCACTAGATTAACCAAACATGGAATGTGAATGCAACGGTTCATCATCACAATGAATAAATGCCCTTGAGAAACCAGAGTTCCAGTTTAGCAGAACGAGAGCAAATCAGCTTGTTATGAATAACATTGACAATAACTTCACAAGTAAAGCTGCCGTTCTGTTCTGCCAACTGTACAAGACGTGAAGTCACAAGGTGAAACTGCAAACTGCTAAGAATGAGAATAAAATTCACTCCTTCCTGTCAGAGCTGATTAGAAATAACAGCTATTGCATCTCAATTCGTGTTCTTCTTAACCTGCTGCTGCTCAGCCAAAGGTTCTTTCCACTGATCACAGTTTTGTAAGGTAAATCTTGCAGGTGCTGAACTGCGTTCAAGACCCATACAGCACCCTGCAGACTAATAAGAGGTGAACATGTTCAAGGGTGATCTTACGTGTCTGTTCCAACTTAAATGATTCTGTGGTTCTGGAAGGAGCTGCAAAGAGTCATCTTGCAAGCAAATGGAATGACCACAGAATCACAGAACACTAGGGGTTGGAAGGGATGTCCAAAGATCATCCAGTCCAACCCCCGTGCCACAGCAGGATCACCCAGACCAAGTCACACAGGAGCACACCCAGGCAGTTTGGTTTCAAATGAGACCTGTGACGTGATAAGTTTTCTCATGCATGTGTACATCTGCAAGATTAGGCCAGAAGCATGGGACTTTAACTCACAATTTCCAAACCACAAAGGGAGAAAGAGGAAATAATGCCTTTTTAAGCTTTACTGGCTTGATGTATCCTTGTCCTTAGAGCATGTGTATGGCTTAGTGGTTTCCAAGTTATGTAGATGATGGAATGGAGGGCAGAGTTGCAAACTGAAAATGAATAAAAACAAGAAAGAATGTTTTTATAAGGTGGGAGAGCGCAGTGACAGATAAGCAGGCTCTGGGGGTGAGAAGCAGCCAGAAGGCAAGGCAGCAACAAACTGCTGTCTGCTGAGTTTAGGGCTAGATGCTCAAGGCACAGAATGAAACAGTCAGCAACATATCCCTTCCTCCTTTCCCCGCGCACTTCAGATACTCACTTTCAGCTTTGGCCAGAAAAATTTAGTGTTTACTATGCTTGTGAACGGCCCGTTTTCATCACGAAAGCCACATGCTTGTGTTAATGGCAGAATGTCCTGTGCAGATGCCAGGTTTCACCGCATCTTCTGCGCCTGTGGGTGTTGACCCAGCCCAGTTAAAGATGCCGTGTTCATGCCCTGATACAATTTTGCACCTGTGCAGATTCTGTTTTATTCCTGAAGGATGTATTTGGAGGTGGAATTTGAACAGAGCACAGGAGAGGACGTAGAAGACAAGGGTTTTCTGAGGGTGTTCTCTTTGCTGGATAAAAAACTGGCTGGGTGGGCCAGGCCCAAACAATGGTGGCAATAGAAATTAAATCCAGTTGGCAGCCAGTCACAAGTGATCTTGCCCAGGGCTCAGTGCTGGAGACAGCTCTCTTTAATATCTTTATCAGTGATCTGGGCGAGGGTAAGATTCCTCAGCACATTTGCAGATCATACCAGGTTGGGTGAGAGTATTGATCTGCTTCAGTGTAGAAAGGGTTTGCAGACAGACATGGAGAGGCTGGACCAACACGCTGAGAGCAACTGCAAGAAGTTCAACAAGGTCAAGTGCCAGATCCTGCACCTGAGTCATGACAACTCAATATCCTCTCATAGAGATGGGAAAGTGCAGCTGGAAAGCTGCTCGTCAGAAGTGGACCTGGAGTTACTGGTTGGCAGGTGACTGAATATGAGCCAACATTGTGACCAGGTGGCCAAGAAGGCCAACAGCATCCTGACTTGTATCAGAAATAGTGCAGCAACAAGAGTGGAGAGGTGATTGTGTCCATACCTCTAATACTGTGTTCAGTTTTGGGGTCCTCACTACAAGAAAGACGTTGAGGTGCTGGAGTGGGTCCAAAGGGAACCAAGGTTGCTGAATGGTCTAGAGCACAAGTCTTATGAGGAGCAACTGAAGGAAGTGGAGTCACTTAGCCTGGAGAAAAGCAGGATATGGGGAGACTTTATCACCCTTTACAACCACCTGAAAGAAAGGAGGTTGGAGTGAGGTTTCAGTCTCTTTTCCTGAGTAACAAGTGATAGGATGAGAAGAAACAACAACAAGTTAGCCCTAAAGTGATAAGTAGGGTTCAGTTTGAGTCTAACAGATCTGAATTGTGGTTACTCTGTGTAGGTGTCACATATAAACCCCTTGTCTCACTGTTGCAAACAGAGGTTTAGTCAATGAGATCCAAACAGAAATTCAGCTGACAAGTTGCTTGGGGCATGATCCAGCTGTCTAAACATAGATATCTAATGCCAGCTGAGATGCCTACAGCTGCTTTTCCTAAAACAAATAGGGCAAACAAGTCTGTATTGTGTCTGCTAGTCTACACAAATATCTTAGATACCTGTACACATCTGAAATGGATGCTGGACACATCTGAGCCAGCTGAATCTAGCTTCAGATGCTTATTTTAGACTGACTAAGTTGCACTTTGATAGCTGACTTCTAAACGTCTTAAACCAGGTCCAGAGGAACCCAGTCTAGGGAACTAGTTTCAGAAGAACACTCAACAAGATTCATGTCTAGTCTATGTAATAAATAAGTATTTTCCGTGTAACTAGTGGTGAAACTTTATTTGAATGGTTTAATAATGCTATGGACATTTTTATTCCAGGACTTTTTTCCAATTTCACTGGCTTATGAGGTGGCTGGAGTAAACCAGTTTACTCCAGTTTGTGATATAGCACTTAACATTTCACTCTGAAGACACAGGTCTGGGTACAGAATAAAAGAAAGGAGAGAAGGACTGGTAGAACCTGTGTCACAGGGAGGTTGGTTAAACCGTTGACAGAGGTCAAAAAAGGAAGCACTTGTTCAGTTCCTTCTGATTATCTAGTAGTGCTGATGAAATGGCTCCATTTGCTCCGTGTTTAAATGGTGCTTTAATACGTACCGGCTGATGCTTCCGTTGTGAGCCTTTTGCCTGCTATAGGTGGTTTTAATATGTCTTTGAACTGCCTGTTTGAATACACAGCTTAATTCACTTCCATTTTCAAGAACAAAAAACATTCACAAAACATTAAAGTCTATGCACATGTCTGGAGTAGAAAATGCTGCTGGTTTGTAAAACGTGCAGTCCGTTTGAAATCCAATTGTGCATTTTGTTTTAGAATCATAGAATCATAGAATCATTACGGGTTGAAAGGGACCTCGAAAGATCATCTAGTCCAATCCGCCTGCAACAGCAGGATCACCTAAACCAAGTCACACAGTAACACATCCAGGTGGGTCTTAAACATCTCCAGTGAAGGAGACTCCACACCCCCCATGTTGTGGCAGCCTGTTCCAGTGCTCTGTCACCCTCACTGTGAAGAAGTTCCTTCTCAGGTTGATGTGGAACCTCCTATGTTCCAGCTTACAACCATTGTCCCTTGTCCTATCACTACATGACACCGAGAACAGCCCAGTGCCATCCTCCTGACACCCACCCTTCACGTATTTATAGACATTAATGAGGTCACNGATTTTTAAATGAAAGTATGCAAAAACTGTTTATTGGTTTAAAGTAATTTTAATTTAAGCTTTCCCATTAAATAATTTGCATCCACAAATCCTCTAATTTTTGCTGCCATGTCAGCAGTCTCCCATTCTGCAAACGTTTGTGCGTGACATGACAGTTGCCATAATCTAGATGACTTCAGTTCTTTTAGGGACAGCATCTAAGAGTAGTGTTATGATGGACAGGTTCTGCAGAAGCGAGGTCTCTATACAATATTCCTGCTTCCTGGCTGGGTGACCTAACTTCAGTCATTGGCATGATGTGTGTAGGAACTGTATCAGGAGGATCCATGTATAGAAAAACAGGAAAACCATCCTTAGCAACAGATCTTCCAAACAAAATGTTAATCTTTCATCCCTTTAAAACATCTTTCAAAACTAGCAGCTAGTTACTGCTCATGGTTATGGAACCTTTCTTGTGACGGTGGCATAGATTGTGGTCAGTTGAGAACAAATGTCATCCTAGGGTTACAAATAGGCTTCAAGGTGTGTGTGTGTAATGATGCCCAAATTAAGGAAGAGTTTGTGTTATCAAGGACCTAGGGCACAGTTAGGGAAAGCACTGCTGGAGGAGACGTTCTCAAGGAAGCAGAGAAGACATTATTTCAATGTCTACTTTGGTGTGCCTTGTTGCGTGTGCCCTTTGACTCTGCAACTATAAATTTTCTTTGTACGGGGAGGAGTTTGTTGTTTTGCTGGGTTTTTTTTCTTTAAACATTAAATTTTATCAGTGTAAAGCCGATCTAATTATTCCCTCCTAGGAAATACCTGAATCTCAGTCTTCTTTGTGGAAACATGGTCACCTTTACCAAAGAATCCCTTCTGTGGAAAGTCTGGAAACATTGCAATGCTAGTTGCTGTACTGGCTGAGGAATTTTTGTTCCATTAAAACCAGATGCTATTCCTTAGTATTAAGACAGATTAATTTCCCAGCTACAATGCGATCCTATTGTGGCAATCTGGTTTTGTTTTTAAACAGAACTCTTTCATCATATGCACAACGCCTGGCTATAATATGACTGTTTTGATGTACAAATGGAAATCTGGGAATCTGACTTCCTTACAGTATATATAAAAGGTGGCTATATTTGTAGACTTTAAAAGTGGATTCAACTGTACAAGTGTCTGAATACATACCATCTGTGTTAAACATATGTTCTTTCTAGCCCTGAATTTGCCACTGTCTGTACTTCTTTGAAATGGCTGCAATGCACCCAAAACTCACAACTTAAAATGGATGATCAATTGAAAGCCACCTTGTAAAAGCTTGACACGTAGTAAGTTGCTCTGCAATTAACAGAACCATAACAAAAACCAATCTTTAATCATGAGGTGAGGCTTGTCACAAGATTGTAATGAGAACTTAGTAAAGCCAGGCGTGCACAGATTTGAGCTTTTGCAAGTAGTGAGAATGGACCTTGGGAGCACAATCTCAACAGATGAGCAGGGAACAGTGAGCAGTCTGCGGTGGTGTCACATCTGGTCCCAGAGATGGAAGTAAATGGAAGTCTATTTATAAGCTGCTAAGCTGCAGCACAGTTCTCCTGCAGCTTTTCCAAGCAAGGTACCTCTTCAGTGAGCAGAGGCTTAGTTATGGAATTTAGTTCTCTTTCAAGAACATCTGCGGCTTACTTTTCTAATTAGAAGGGCAGTCCACAAACAAATAATTTGCTATGCTGGGAGAAGAAGCTCAGGGCTTTAGATGCATCAACTCACAAAGGGGAAAAATAAGCAGACGTGCTTTGCAGAACAGCCACATCACTTTTTGATAGTGTCGTGTCATTGAGCCCTGACAATTACATGTGTGGTGTAAAATGAAATGTCATCGGGTCTTCCATTTATTTTACTCCATCATAATTGATAGCTTGAGTCTTTCCAGCACTAGCTTTGATCTTGCTCTTTGATTTGTGTGAGCTGACTATACTGCCTCAGAAAATGGCAGTTGAAATCAGTGGGGTTGTGCAAGGGTGTCTATTTTTCTCCTGCAGCCTGAGCTTCAGGATAGGAAAATAATTTTACAAGATTGAAAATTGCTTTTTGGCTTCGCTACTACGAAAAGCCAGACTAACATACTCCAAATCTTCATTTTCACAAATGTGCCTCTTAGTAGAGAACTGGAGGATAATGTGAGCTTCTGGAATGTTGAGCTGGATCACTGCATGTTTCATGGGCAACTCTTCCACGAGTGGTGGGGTGTTAAGACTAATGACTGGATAAAGAGATGTGAAGGTAGCTCATGAAAATAAGTGCATAAGAGGAAAGCTGATTACAACAACCACAAAAAAGATATTTTTTATTTTTCATCTCAAATGGGTGAAAAAATTCTCACTATTTACCCAACGCAGGGAAGCTGACTCAGCTCTTACAGCCTACGTGACTTCTCAGATTTCTACTCTGATGCTCCTTTTGCGGCAGCTCAACTTTTGGTGACTCAACAGAATAACAAGACAGAATACCAGTTCAGACAAGGCAGCTACCCATTCCAATCTCCAGTATTCTGATATTACTCATTATTTTATACACATTGGCTAGATCAGATAAACTCAGTCATAAAAAAACCCTATGTAGTAAATGCTATGTGTTCATTTATATAGCAAATATTCAACAATATCTTAGTCCTCTGAGACTATCTACAGATTGGTCAACCTCATCTCAGTGGCTGGGAAACTGATAGAGCATTTCCAGACATGTGAAGGACAAAAAGATGATCAGCTTTGCAGAAAAGAATGCAAGAGTCAGTGAGCTGAACATGACCCAGAATATGCTCCTGTGGGGAAAGCCAACCGGACAGTGCTAGGAAAAGCATTGGCAGCAGGCTGATGGAAATGGTTCTTCCTGTCAGCAATGTGAGGTTCCACCTGAAGTGCTGGGTCCAGTTCTGGCTTCCTGACTGCAAGAGCAAAGAACATACTGGAAAGTGTCCAGTGAATCGCCAAAAAGATGATAAAACTGGAAATGGGGCATCTCTCCTATGAGGAAAAGCTGAGAAGGCTAGGCTTGTTCCCTCTGGAGAAGACAGAACGCAGGGGTGTTTTATTAATGTGTGTAAACGACTGCAAATAAGAAGGAGCCAGAACATTTGCAGCAGTACCCAGGGACAGCACAAAAGGCAACGGGCACAAACATAAAAAAATCGATCAGTCTGAACACACACAAGTCCACAGGAAAACACATTTTACTGGGAGAGTGGTCACACGCCGGAAGGGGTGCCCAGAGAAGTTTGCAGTCTCTGCCCTTGGAAATCTTTCTTGGCGGAGTCCTAGGCAGCCAGCACTATCTGACCTGCCTGAGGAATGGGGATGGCCTAGATGATCTCAGAAGGTCCCATCCAACCTCAGCCGCTCTGTGGTTCTGATATCTCTCTCGCAGCAGAGGCGCTGCCATATGTAAATGCATTTGCTCACCAGATACAAAAACAACTCTGTGGAATCACCCACTATCAGAGAAGCTGCAAATAAATATAATTAATCTTTTACTACTAATTACTTCAAGACCCACAGGAAGATCCTAGACCTCAAAGGATGAGTTGACTTCTCCCAAGATTACTCCTTTTGTAGTTCTGCAGCTCTCCAAAATTAGGTGGTAGCTGTTTGGCTACAACCTGAAATGATCTCCAGCAACATCTTGGGAGTCAGATTGTAAAATACGGGCTCAGACCAGACTGAAAGCACAGGAGTACAGCGATCACACCAGATTTCTGCTTCTCTTCCTAGTGTGTAGTAACGCTGGGAGTGATGTCAGAAGGGTGACAATGTTATGCCAGTTCTATAGAGTATTTTCCTTTTATGGTTACACTTTCTTGTTTGTGTAGCTGTTACAGGAGCATTGCCCTGGCTGCTTGGCAGTGCACCACAGTCAGTACCATGCTAAGCATCACCGCCTTTAGAGCAGCATTTCTTCAGTGTGGTTATTTGGAGCTCTGAAATGTTGTTTTCTTAATACTATTTCTGTGCTGCTGTTTTGGTTTAACTCCAGCCAGCAGCTGAGCACCACAGTGTTGGTCACTCACTCCTTTCCAGTGCAACGGGGAGAGAATCAGAAGACCCAAAGTGGAAAACCTGTAGTCTGTGAAAAAGCCACTCTGATAAGTAAAACAAAAACCTTGCTCACAAGCAAAGCAAGCCAGATATTCCTTCGTTGCTTCCCTTAGCAGGTAGGTGTTCAGCCATTCTCAGGAAACCAGAGCTCCATCACACACAGAGCAGCCACTTGGGCAGTCAAGCACCACCCCTTTGAAGGTCCTCCTTTCCTTCCTCTTCCCCCAGCTTCATGTGCTGCACGTATGGTATGGAATATCCTTTGGTCAGTTGGGGTCACCTGTCCCAGCTGTGCCCCCTCCCATCTTCTTGTGCACCCCCAGCCTACCCACTGGTGGGGTGATGTGAGGAGCAGAAAAGACCTTGAGGCTATGCAAGCACTGTTCAGCAATAAGGAAAACATCCCTGAATTATCAGCACTGTTTCCAACACAAATCCAAACATAACCCGTAACAACTACGATGAAGAAAATTAACTATCCCAGACAAAACCAGCACTATCATTGGGGTACTGGAATGAGGCTTGCTTTATCATAGAATCATAGAATCACTGGGGATTGGAAGGCACCTCAAAAGATCATCTAGGCCAATCCCCCTGCCTACTAAATACATATGTATATGTTATATGTATATGTATATGTTATATGTATATGTATATGGATCTGTGCTGTTTAGTAGCACAAATGTGCTTCAGTAGGATAAAAAACTAGTCTTCAGTAGCGCATGTTCTACTTTTTCTACCTTCAAGGGCCTTTCTTCTGCTCCCTCTTGCACCTGCCCACAGTCCCCTTCCCACCCTCATCCTGGAGCCCTTTCACTGACCTGGTCACTTCGTCTCCAGTTCCGTTTTCTGCTTTGCCCAGGTCAAACCAAAGCCTTGCTCTGCTCTCTGCAGCTTCCACCTGGAGCACGTCCAGCAAACGTACAGTTTGTGGAGAATGAGCCACAGATTCCTAAACAACAGGTGGAATTCCAACAGGCGGAGAAGTGGGCCCTAGGGGACAGGACAGAGCAGAAGGTTTTTTTACACGCAAGCATTTCCTCCCCTCTTGTGCCATCTGTGAACTGCTAGACGTAAGAACGAGTTTGTAAAGTTTTACAAAATGTACCCTACACCATCCTGTCCCCACACTTGCCTTGTGTGTGCCTGGACCTTGTCATGTGAAACTTTCCACGGCAATCCAGCACCTGACCTCTGCGTCCATCTGAAGTCTTTTGTACATGTGGTTGCAGCTAGAGATGGACGACGGGAAGTCTTGTGAGGAATATTATCAAAGAAAGTGCCAGATTACCTACCTAGTGTGAGTTGCTACCAGTCCCAGCTAGGAGAGGCATGAGAAAAATAAAGGCACTGCTAGGTTTAAAATGCCAGCTGCTGAAGACAGTGTAAAATCTTCTTGACTTTGTGACACTCACCTGAGACTCAGGGCAGCCCAGGGTGTACATGGTCTTTAATTAGCTTCATATCGAGTTCTGACAGAGCAAACTGCTCGTTACAGATAAGAGACGTAGTAAACACGGCCAGATCTTTTTTGTGCAAAGTGAATTTGGAGGAGGGAAGGAGTAATGGGTTGAGAAAAGGCTTCATTTCTTGTCAGGGAGAAAGGAGGGAAAATACACCCAAAATGTGTCTTTAAAAGATCCATTTAAATGGGACCTCTGCAGAAGGAGGTAATTATTTTTCTTTTTATCATAAAAGCTTGACAGCTGCCTTTTAGGGTTGAAATGCAGAAACCAAATGAAATCTTTTGTGTGACGGATTGAGTTAATGCACAGCAGCTTTCTGAGTGGGAAAACCAGAGAAGCGATTAGGTTATTTTTGTTACTTTAGTGAGAGAGACTGGATACTGCTGCTGCTGCAGCTAGTCACTGGGGCATAATTAGTAGGCTATTTGCTAATAGAATGTAGAGCTTGAAAGGTGGATGTCGTTTGGGCTTTCAGCTCTCTTGTATCCCAGAGGGTTGTAAGAAGTGTGGAGCTGTGTGGCACAGTCTGAGTTGTTCACATGCACCTTATATGTTTAATCAGGATCGCTCAGAGAGACCTTTGCTGTGCAGAGGTGAGACAGATTATGAGGCCTGCCTGGCTGCCATGGCTGGGCTGCGATCTGTCTGGCAGCCAGCATGCCAGGATGTGTGTGCTTGGCTGCCAGCTGTGCCAGCTGCCACGAAATCCAAACTCAAGCTCAGGAGCTGGGAGAGGTGGGGCTATTTTGCAAGAGAAAATGGGGATCAGTTTTTACCACCCCAGATCTGATGGTAAAGGCTGCTTGAGAGGTGATGAACTACTCACAGCCTTAGTGTGAGCTCTAGCCTGATGGAAGATGGTAAAATCACAGAGTGGCCCAGAGTTTCTCTTCATGTCAGTCCATCAGAGATACCCCCGCTTCCTCATCCACTTGCAGCCATGAAGCTGTGGTCTGTTAAGGTTAACCCAGGGTTAGCTGGCAGAAGAGTAACTTTCCAACATCTCTGGGAGTTGCAAGACTTTAGAAGTAAAGGAAGGAACCTGGTCTCACTGCAGTTGCTTTGCATACGTGTACATGTCCAAGGGAAAAGCAAAGAAAATTCAACCAGAAACTTGAAACAGCGTGCAAGGGACTCCTTGACACAAGAAAAGCCTTGGTCCAGTTTGTTCTTACACAGATTATATTGGCTTTTTGACACATCTCAGCTTGAAGAGCCA
This sequence comes from Rhinopomastus cyanomelas, assembly GCA_013400115.1. Lineage (NCBI taxonomy): Eukaryota > Metazoa > Chordata > Aves > Bucerotiformes > Rhinopomastidae > Rhinopomastus > Rhinopomastus cyanomelas. Next base: position 1,478,795 of record VXBP01010087.1, read on the forward strand.
TATTCAAGCTACTGTGAACTTCAGGCTATTCCAGTTTGTGCTGGAGATGGGGTCAGTACCCCAGCAGGGTCAGGAAACCAAGACCAGAACCAATGTCTCATGAGCACTGTCTCTTTTATTTCTTATTTTGCATGTAGATAGGAATATGGACCTAAGTGTTTATTTGCACATTCCTGATTAAAATGTTGTTTACCGCTCGGGGAAAGAGCATTTAAGATGATGTGTGTGGGAGGTATTAAGAAAATAAGTGCAATGAAAACTCGAAAGGCTTGTGTTTCCCAGAAAGAATGCAAAGACAGAGAAAAAGTAATTTGTTGGGGGTGCAGTGTAATCTTTGAAGACACCCAATCTCTTTCTCTGCTTCTCTGACACATTCTGCAGGATCTGAGAAATACAAGATTCAGTAGCCTCCAGATCATTTTGTTTGGAGTTATTTGCAGCATTCTAGGTGTCCCTGTACTGCCTGTACTGGCGAACAGTACCCTGTACTGCTCACAGCTCTTCCCTTGGAATCCCTGAGTCTGCAGTTAGCCAGGGCAGGGTCATACGTATGCCTTCTCCTGTCCCATGCCGTTTCTCAGGTGCCTGTGTGGGGTCCAGTTCACAGTTTCCACTTTTCAAGCTGCAGAAACTCCATACATTGAGCATTTGCTACTTTCCAAGTATGGTTAGTGACAGGGTGTGTGAAGCCTCCTTGGGGACCTGCCCTGCCTCTGGGACTACTTTTCTGCTCAGATCTGCACTGCAGTGGCTATTAGAAAGCCTCTGCCTGTCCTTGCTGAGATGGATCCACCCAGCTGATGTGATCTCACAGCCCGGCCTCAGCTCATTCCTGTCCTCACAGTGCTGCCCCACCTTTGGACTGTCCTGGGGCTGTACTGGGTGGGCGAGGGACTGCCCTGCCCCTCTCCTTAGTGCTGCTCCCGTGCCTGTGCAGGGCACTGCCAGTCTCATACTCAGATCTGCTTCAGGGCTGCCTGACTGATTGTCTTTATTTTCCCATTGGAATAGCTCTACCAATACCAGCTACGACCACTATACTAGCAAAATACTAGCAGGTAATCCTGTCACTCAGGCATAAAATGAAATCAGCTTCCAGAGCCTGACAACCTACCGCAGCACATCAGCTGCTGTGCTAGCTGTCACTGTGTCTTCTGAGTCTGCAGCAAATGCAAGATAACTCAGCTTATCTTAACTCTTTACTACTGCAGGCTCAATTAAATCCAATTACCTCACGTTTGCTACAAGATTACACACTGCCACTGTGTTACTGCTGCTTAGCTGAGGGTGGCAAAGCTGACAATGGCTGATGCCAGTCTGAGGATTTCTGGCTGCTCTCTCTTCCAGCTGAAACTATTCTATGATTCGATGATGACGTTAGGGACAAGTTATACTGCTTGCTGAACCTCTTCTGAGTTTGTTCTCATACGGCGGTACCTCTGAGGGAAGAAGGTATGCTTCCAAGGGCCCATGCCAGTGAGTAAAGGAGCTCACGTTCAGCTAAACTGATGACAGTGGGCAGAATGGACAAGGTTTTGCAACAAATGGAAAGTCTTATAAGAATTTATCAGATGTGTTTGTAGGGATGAAGTCATGCAAACCTTTTCAGTTACTACCTGGTGTTTCAACAGGACAGCAGATAAATCTCAAATCTCCTCAGTACATTTAGGGTTAAGTTGTGGATACTGCTACTTATGTTCACAGGATGAAAACTTAACTTGAAGAGATGGAAGAATTGAAGGCGTATGTGAGAAAGGACAAGTCCAGCAGAAAATACTGGGGAGGGGAAAATGATAGTAGAGGCAGCCTCTCAGAAGACAAGGAACTTTCTATGAAAATTAGGCCACAAAGAGAAGAATGACCATTTCAAACTGGGATATATTCTGAGGCCTTGGTGAGTGAGGTATTTACAGACAAAAACTGCACACATGTGATGGTCTGCTACCTGAGGCTTAGTGGCTCCTAGAAATCTGCTGCTTAGGCCATCCATTATTCACATGATACAAGCACTTGGCGACGGTCACAAAATGAGGTGTGCAATTTATTTATGTATTTTATTTTGTGTAAATCACGGTAGCACATGCTGTCTAAATCGCAAAGTGAACATAGATTACCTCTGCAGCTAATATTAGAAGCTGGATTTTCAGGTAAGATAGTAATAGCCTGTAAAGGTGTAACTAAAAAAAGAGATTTCCATCTATCTCCCTCAAGCAGATTTTATGGGTTTCGAAGAGATAAATTTGTACCAGAATGAATTTGAGTTCCATACTGCTGGTACCCCACAAAGGTATTCCAGTACCTGCTCTCACACAGAATTACCTCTACTTATGTTGCTAAAAAGGAGAGCAAATACATGATGCTATCTATTAATAATTGAACATGCATCTCCCAAGAGCCATTATGCTGTAAATGTTCAGAAGATCCTGTTCACACCGTAACAGGAAGGGATAATACACTATGTTATGGATAACTTCAACTTCAAAATAAGTGGGGGGCCAATGTTTTATCTCTATGCAACACAAGTCATTTTTAAAATATACATTTGTCATTGTTCAATGATAAAAACAAAAACACTAGAAAAGAATTGACCGTGTCCTTGTCAATTCGTTTGGAAAGCACCGTTTTTGACCACTGGGGAGGACTGTGAGCCAAGCCACTTGCTCTTTATGTTCAGTGCATACAACAGTCAAAACCAGTAAGGTAAACCTTGAAAGCGTTTGCTATTTATAAACCACTGGACTTCAAACAAGTACACGTTCTACACTGGAATCTGACCTTAACAGAAATAAAATCTAAAGGCGATTGAAACTCGCACAGTCGCTCTACCACTTCTCACACAATATCATATTTAAAGCCGTTCTCCTAGGAGCTTCTCCAGTGAATACGGTTCAAAGGTCAGAACGTTCAGCCTCATTTATCACAGCCTTAAATATACAACTTCCCTAAGTGTCAGTGGCTTTAGAGGAAAACAAATCATGAAGAAGGAAATTCAGACATCAGGTTTCCTTATTTTTTAAGGTAAGCTCAAAACCAGCCAGAGAAGTATGACTCTGGGGTCTAATTCCCTTCTGCCAGCACTGGGACAGACAATCTACAGCTTAAATTCTATTCTGTCAAGACTGAAGTAAACACAGAGGTGATTTTCACTGTTTGTGTTTACTTGTAAGTGTTCTTTAATCTATAATGTTGCAGATGATCTCCAGGAGGTGTCAGACCTTCTCTACCTGCTTTCTGTGGTTTTATGTCAGATACACACTGAATCTGACCGGCCTCACTAACTGCAGAACTGATTCAGAGCTGCAGGGCCACGGGTGATTTCAGCCACGGACAACGGCAAAAGCCAGGGCAAAGACACTCAGAAGCCTGCGCTGTGTGCGAGGCAGTGCTGGATGGGGAGCTGCGAGAAGACTGCTTATGCTGGCTCTGCCATGGTAACAAAACAGCTGTGAGGGAAGAGGACGTGATATTATCTTCAGCTGGCCCAGATGGATTTGGAAGAGGACATATACGTCTGCAGCTTCAGCCAGGGGTTATAAATATGGGATTAAATTCTCATTCTTGTACGTTACACTTTCACCTAGGAAAACGGAGTTACCTCAGTATTTCCACAGCTGCGAACTACTGATCTTGCCATAATGACTAAATAGCTACATGTTCACTCCAAAGCTGTCTGTCTACCATGGACTTGACCCTTGTAGTGAGTTCTTCAGATAACAATTCTGCTTGGAGGTCCAGTGCTTTGGCAGCAAGGCATTCCTATGATTTGCACTCAGTAAATGCTAGATACATTTCAAACTTTAAAGACAGAGAGAGACTAAAGACTCTGTGATGCCCTTAATAATCAATCCCAAATGTGAGTAACATATTTAGATAAAATATTACAGCCGCGAGAAAGATGTACTGAGCTGTCCGAAAGGAGAAGACATTGTGGCACAGAAAGTTACATTCGTCACGATACAGTCTTCAATTTGTTTACAAGGTCTTCAGCGCTCTCAGCCCAGCCATCGATGAGCCACGTAAACAGGGTGGGTGTGACTCCTGTGCTGTGTCTTAACCATGGCAAAGCGACGGTCAGCAGGCGTGCTCCCACCTGAGGAGGAGGACTTTGCCTTCATACTGGAGAAGGAAAGTTGGTCAGATCTAGCACCACAGTGAATAATCAGAACTAGAGGCAAGTCCAGCAGTGGAAGCATTCCCCTGATTAAGAGTAGCTGCTGAGTGACAGAAATCGTGGGTTAAGATGCCAAAGCGAAGGGGTCATTTTACAAACTTGGCCTCTTACAATGTGACATCTTCCTCCACCATATTTAAAAATCTTCATAGTCTTAGCTTGTTCTGGTCTTGGTGATCAAGTTCATGTCTTCTATCCACAGGTACTAGTGAGAAAGAGAAATGCTTTGATGGGAGGTGGGAGTAAACCTGTCAGGATTTGCTGCTTTACTGTTACCACGTAGGAGGCAAGAGACTAAACCGAAAGCGCCCTGCCTTGTAACGTGCCACAACGCACCTTTGCTCACAGCTTGGCTGCTCTGTCCAACACAGAAACCACAGACACTTGTTTTTCTCAGCCTGGAAGGACAGGACAACCTTCTGGGCAGTTTGTGTTAAGTTTGATCAACACCTGGGGCCACAAAGGGTGAATGTCCATGCTGAAATGTGGAGCAGGAAGTCAGACAGGCATTTTATTAATGACACCTCAGGGCAGGACAGACCTCAGATAATCTTTTTATACATCACATCACACTGTGAGCAAATGCACTGAAATTCAGGGGACGGCGAAGTGATGAGTTTAGCAGATAGAGAGCAGATTGTGATTTGAAGGTAAAAGATGGCCTTTTTCCAGTGTTCCTTTACAGGGGTAAAATTGACACAGACTTCACTATGCATTTGCCCTGTTTAAAGCACTCCGTGGCTTGAGCCCTGGGCAACTGGAACTCTTGAGTCCATCAGGAAAAATTTGGCTGCTTTTAACTTCTGTGATGTCTGTGATCCTGCCACCTCTGTCCCTCTTTGAGGTTTCAGTTTTCTGAGATGATTGTGTCTTTCAGAATGCGTTCAGGGGTTTCTTCCTGCCTGAAATGCACAAGTATTATTTTTATGCTGACAGAAGCAGCCTGTGATCTTCAACTTCCCCAAGTGTGACATGACCTTTAGTGACCCACTGTATCCGCCCCTCGGTCAGCTCTGAAGGCCAAGTTCTGAATGCGGCGCAGAAAGGCTCTAAGTGAATCCCCAGCGTTTTCTGGAAGGATCTGGGCCCACAGCATTTTAGTAACCTTTTTTAAAAATGATTTTGTATTTTGCCAGCACAGTAGTAAAAGAACCAACTCATTTAAGATCTATGAAGTGAAGTAGCCTGGTGTAAACAAGCCCAAAGCTGAAAGGTTGATAACAATTAGTAAACGCGCAGATCGAGACATATCCTGGAACAAGGAGTTGACCACGATCAGAGTAGATTTGGCTACAGTGGCCCAGTACAGATAAAGACAAGGTATCCAGGACCAGGACCTGAACAGCTCTAGCACACATGTGTCCCCAAACGCACTATCACATTAGACCTTGTGCTGAGAGGGAGCTGAATAGAGAATTTGTTCGACTGCCATCCTGATGTGCCTGGTGCTGTGTCACACTGCTACTACCCGGGGCTTTTCACTCATTTTAGGAATCTGTAGAAGTTGTAAGCACACTGACACACACACTGCATCACGTACAGTTCAAGGCAATCTGTTCTTTCTGCTCATGTGAAGCTCATGATGAGCACAGATTTACTCCTACCCGCTTTATGGCATGAAGTGGGCACAAGTTTTCTGAAAGCTTCAGAGCTCTGCCTTCATGTGAAAAACACCTTGACCTGATGCTTATATCTCAAGGGAACCTTTAAATAGGTGGCCCTAAGGAAATGGATCTGAGTCTCTGCTGCAAAAGAAGGCAGGTTTAGTAAGCAATTCTCAGCCTCAGCTACATGCCACAAGTCATATTGTAGCCCCTCAATCCACTGCTAGCATTGCCTGCTGTTATTAGCCGTAGTGAGGGCAAGTGAGAATCATTTGAAACAGCAGCCAAGCAGTGAGAATGATCAGGTCTCCAGGAGCTGAACACATTCCCTTGCCCTCTTGTTGAATAGCAGGGACCGTGTTTGTGTCTCCCTAGAGACGTGCTGCCTTAGAAGGGGCAGGAAGAAGAACATTTCTGTCCTCAGTTTTCTGCAAATCAATCTTCAGAAAAGAGTATAAAAGAATTCTAAGTGTTGCTTTTAGAGGTATCAACCTTCCAGGAGCTTGCAACTAGTGTTACTTCAAAGTGCTTTTATCCAGGGAATTCTTTATCCCACACCATACAGCCAAAGGGAAAGAAATGTGAATTCACCTACTGGCTTTACACCACCACAAGCTCAGGAACTATCCTGGCACTGGTGTGTGTCTCTCACCTCTTCCTATGGAGAAGCAGAGCTCTACCTTCAAACCAACAATGGCTGTGTGGGGACACTGAGCTTGGAATTGTGTTCTGTGCTGCAGAGAAGGACAATCTGCTAGCAGTCTTCAGTGTTTTTCTATTTTTGGACTGCAACAGAAAGTATTTTGTTTGTAATTTGTTTTCTTCTGCCACAGAACTGTTGGTGTTCTTTTGTTGTTGTTGTTGATCTTCTGGATCAGCTGAAAGAATTAAGCAAACATGCTTTATTTATCAATCTGACAAGTGGAAAGAAGGAGAAAAGAACCAATCCGGCATCACAGGATGTTAAGAAAATGACTTTTATTTTTAGCCTGGTACATTTTTAGACATGTAAACACCTCTGTTAATCGCAGACCCTGTGGCAGTGCTTTGGGGAGTATTGAGTCGCTTGGAAAGAACTGTATGGCATAGCAGTGAGGAACCCGACCAGGCTACTTGTGTTCCAAGCTGCTTTCATCATCAGTGGGTGGTTAGAGCTGTGTCCTGGATGTACTGTACAAATGAAGTTGTAATGACGAAAGAGAGGGAGGTGGGAAGAGCAGGGTGCTGAATAAAGGTAACAGGATCTATAAGCATATGACATTTCACTGGTATATTTGGCCTCTGGAATTTGGAAAGCAGCTGCATGGTGAAAGAGAATGAGATTTGCTGTCAAGGGTGCCTGTGTTTCCCTTGCAAATTTTAAATGGTTAAGCCTTGAGTGCATCGTTCTACCTCTGTTTCCTGTAACCTTAAAGATGTGGAATTCTCTGTTAATGAAGTTTTTCCCTCTACACATCAGATATTTCAAATCCAGAGAACTTCTTTTTTTTTTCCCCAGAATACACTTATGAAACAAAAGTTATGTCTACAAAGTCTCAAGCTCTAATAATGACATTTCAGGATTGTCCTCTCTTGACAATTCCTACAGCAGCAAATGATTTTGAAACAAGCTTTTGCTTGACTTCAAATATGGATTTGCTCCTAATCTATTGCTTGAATGACTTATCTGCTCTCCTAGGAAGTGATCCTTAAAGAGTACTTAATCCAAAGCCTGTGTGAGCAGGTGATGCTCCTGTGATGTTTATCTAACGTTTCAAATTGGTTCTGTTCATCAAATCCCATGTATTTAACACAACCACTTAGCATTCAGAAAGCATTCATCAACATTCTTGTTACTCTTTGGGTTCTGGTGGGAGAAGGCAGAGAACCTCTTAGGCTTTAGAGCTCCAGGAAAACTGGCTTGCTTTCTGTGCTGCAGGAGCAAACATCCCGTAGAAACACCTCACTGAAACAGAGTTAACCACAGTTCCACTTTCTACGAGCACGGCAGTAGATTTTTGCTAGGTTTGGCTTTGGTGCTCCTTGTTTCTCTCTGTCATAGGCTGTTGAGCACGCCGTCTCTTGCAGAAAGCAAGCTGTTGCTTCTTTCCCAGGGCATAGCCTCCAATCTCACAGTGGCAACGCAACCCAAGATTCTGGTTATAATGAAGTGTGTTAGCTCTTAAAGAGCTGGTGTTATAATTCCTCTGACTGAGGGTTTAATTATGGGAAATTTTGGAGAATGCATTCACAAAGGGAAATTGTTGGCATCGTGGGGCTCAGGAGTAATCTGTCTACCAGAAAAATGAAAGGAAAGCCAGATAAAAGGATGAAGGATGTGAAAGGAGGTATGGAGGAATGGAGGCCTGGGGAAAACGGCCAGGAAATGAGAGAAGGTCTGGAAGGATATCAGGGGTGTGATGGAAAGAGATTGTAAGGAAAAGCATTTCCAGAAGGGGAAGCCTGGCAGCGAAGTATGAAGTGGTATTAAAAGGAGTGATACATGCTCTGGCCTGGGGGCAGAAGCAGACTGAACCTTGTAGGGCAGGCACTCTCCTTCTAGGGCTCTGGGCCAGAAAACAAAAGGCTTTTTACATTTGAGAGAAGACTAACAAACCGTAAGCTCATCTTCCTGACGGAATTACACAGCCTTTTGTTGGTGCACTTAGAACAAGCTGATGAGGACGTTGCTTCCTATTAAACTTGTTCAGTTTGACCTGGAGTGGGCAGGTCCTGAAGGATACCACATCTGGAACATTGTGTCCTGTTCTGGGGCCCTCAGTTCCAGCAGGACACAGAACTGCTGGAGAGAGTCCGGCGCAGAGTCATGAAGATGATGAAGGGAGTGGAACATCTCCCTTATGAGGAAAGGCTGAGCGAGCTGGGTCTCTTTAGCTTGGAGGAGGCTTAGGCTGAGAGGTGACCTCATTAATGTCTATAAATATGTGCGGGGTGCGCGTCAGGAGGATGAAGCCAGCCTCTGCTCAGTGTCATCTAATGATAGGACAAGGGACAATGGGTGTAAACTGGAACATAGGAAATTCCACATAAATGTGAGAAGGAACTTCTTCACAAGGAGAGTGACAGAGCACTGGAAAGGGCTGCCACGGGAGGTTGTGGAGTCTCCTTCACTGCAGATGTTTAAAACCTGCCTGGACATGTTCCTGTACGACTTGGTCTAGGTGATCCTGCTGTGGCAGGGGGATTGGACTAGATGGTCTTTTGAGGTTCCTTCCAGTTCCTAATGTTCTGTGATCCTGTGATTCTGTAATACACTAGCCACTGAAAAAAAACAGAGTCAAGTGTGTTCTCTGGCCTGCTGAGTAAGTGGCAGTGAAATGACAGGGCTGAAATCTGTATCCTTTCAACCGAATGAGCTGTTTTTATCAATTTTCTCTATTGGAAGCAGGCCTTTGTACATATTCTGCCCTGAATCAGTCATGAATATTGGCTGGGAGGAGCTAAACTATATGAAGGAGTCCACCAACAGTGTGGCTGGTCCATGAGCCTATTTAGTTTCACAGACTCGCAGAATGTTAGGGGTTGGAAAGGACCTTGAAAAATCATCTAAGTCCAACCCCCTGCTGGAGCAGGGTAACCCTTCAGCCCCTGGTGTACCCAGACTGTCTCCCATCCAAGTACAAATGAGCGCCAACCCTGCTTAGCTAATCCAACATGCCATCTCTGTGCCTCTTCACCCACTGCTCTGGGTTTCCCTGTGAAGTCATAATCCATAGACGTACACCAGGGTTCAGAAACAAATGGGAGAATGATGACTTTCTGCAGAGAAATTCTTGAGCCATTTTTCACCTCTTAAAATGTGAAGTCTTCATGGGATGATTCCAATCAGTGAAGGCTTTCTTGCTTTCCACTGTGCCTGGCAGGAACGAGGTCAACATCTAAATCCTGTACAAGGATGAGCCCAGAGCTAGTCCCTCCCAGTTTTCCCTATCAGAGTGGTGATGACCAATGGGCAGGGATGCCAAGTCACCAACAGGGCCATGGGATGGTGCCAGCATTTTTGTGACATTTAAAGCAAGTCTAAATTACATAAAATGTTGATATAGTGTTGACAGGTTAAGTAAAGTTGTTGTCCTCTTCTCTAGGGACCTTGAATATTTAGAGATGAGTTAAATGATGATGAGGAGAGTCCAGTTCCAAAATGATGGAGAGCATTCATTATTGTTCTGCTGTACTATCACAAAATTAACTACCAATCTGCTTTGGTGTGTGTCATCATGTAACCAGCAGTTTTCTTGTTTCTGACCCTAATCTGATGTCACAGTTGAAGGATGCATCTAGCCCACGTGCCCTGTCCTTTTACACAGTCCTGGGATGAAAGGGTAAGAGGGTAAATTGTGCATCACTCTGCCAAATAAATTTAGAATATAGCTGAAGTACAGATTCATAAATTGAAGATCCATAAATTGAAGAATATTCAAATCTTGACATCACATCCTGCACAGTTGTACTGTACATGTATGTTTGTTATCATGAAGTTGAACTTAAAAAAAGCAATAACAATAAAGTTAATGAAAGTCTATTTGGAGAGAAGCTGTAACTGTCAAGACCGAGGGCTGCTCCACAGACATCCACGCAAAAATGGCAATGCACTCTGCCAACAAACGATGTGCTGTTCCACTGCTGTAGGACTATCAGCCCCAAACTGCCATCTGTGTCTCCTGCAGTGTTCTGTGTCCCATGTGGCTAATTAGCTGGCATATGCCATCATGTGAAAGAAGGAATTGTTCTGTTTTGTTGGAGGGATTTTGGTTCAGAATATGATCATCAAAAAGGTAAAGTGTTTGTTATGGGGAACCATAAATGTTCTGAGTATTGCACAGAACAAATAGGACACATTACCTTGACTGTAAAGAATGTCTCTGTTTTAGAAAAGATCTTAAGAGAGGCAGGTAGATGACTAGTCACACATTTTCAAAATTACTTCAGATGGAAAACTGGGTTTTCAAGACGAAGAATTCACAATAAATTCTTGCTTTGAACTGATTTGATTTTGGGTAGAAACAGACTACAAGTTTCAGTGCGGTTATTCTGCTGCCAAGTCTTGCAAAAGTTATAGTTAGGCAAGCTTGGGGGTTTCTTTCTTCTTTTTGTATAATTCCCCTTCAAGAGCAGTGCACTCCCACAGATACAATCTCATCTCTTGCTAACAGGACACAATGTGTTGTCTTATGGAAGATACAGGCTGAACCATAAACCTTCTTTACAGAGACGAACGTGCAGGAAATACCTGCGACTCCCAGCGGAGCAGAAATATTTCACCAAAAAGGGACACACAACAAATATTTCACAAGGCACTTTCATTTCACTGGTTTTGTCTGTCTTTCCCCCGTGGTAGGGTACTGTCTCCATGCCAAACAGACATCAAGAAGCCAGGAGGGTGGGAGATTTGTAGATGAAAAGTTGAAGAAAGAAGTCTACTTTCCAAAACACTTGGCTCTGACAGTACTGCTAATAACTTGTGGCTGTGTTTTAAAGAATTACAGCCTGGCAGACTCATTCAACTTCTGCTGACTCTAAAAGGCTACAGTGACAAATATAGGGCTGCTTACTTTAGTAAGTAGCTTTCATAAGCTTGTCTAAATAATTTTTCAAACCTTACAGAAAGAGAAATTTGGCCCAAGATAGCTATTCTGACGCAAGAAACGGTGAAATACTATCTAGAGATATTATCTAATATTATTATTATTATTCATCATTAGTACATGCTCATTATTGTTATGATTAAATTCATGTACAGCTATGGCTAAAGTGCTACTGCTGCAAGTGCTCCAGGATACAACCATCGTTTTCCATCCAGAACCTAAGGGCAGTACTAAGCAATTTCTGCTTCATGCACAGAGATTGTCTTGAAAACAATATTTCAAATAAATTCCTAAAGATGGTGGAGAAGGTGGGATACAGCAGCAGGACTCCTTCTTTTGTAAGAATTTTCTTGCTAGCTCATGGAGTTAAGAAGTTCATCTGGTAGAGATCTATATTTTTCCAGCTGAATCTCACACATGAAATACTTCCCTAAGCTAGGGGTCTAGAAGGTAATTGTTAGGTGCACAGAATGCACAGAAAAATACCAGGGTAGGTCTGAAAACTTTTCAGCACAGACATAGCTGTGATCAGAGCAAGGTAGATCTCCATGGGCACCCTCTCATGTTAGTCCTGCTGATGTTCCGCTGGGCATTCGAAAGCTGCTTGCAACTTCAGAACGACAGTAAATCTGTAATAATTCACCTCAGCAGCCACTCTCAGGGACTTCCACCCCAAGCAGTTTGCCAGCTTTCTTAGACGTGCTCTACTGTATATTGACACTTCAGCTTTTTGGGTATTTCTGTTTCTTTGCCCATATGAACCACTCCTTAAAATGGCCTGTTTCCCTGGCACCGGGAATGAAATGGGAACAGCTTGTCCTGGCAACTGTTGCTAGTCTGCTGTAATTGGATGCATTAAAAATAAAGACAACAACAAAACAATTGTTTTTCCTCATTCCTTCCCAGTAGAAGTCAATTAGTCACAGCCTTTATTTAGCACGTGACATTTACCTAAGCAAAGGCAACTGGTGAGCTGGTTATGTGCAGCAGTCCCGGGAAGCAGTCATGTACCAGGCTTTGCTCTGTTGTTCTCCTTGTCACCAAGGATTAGTCATTATTCAGTCATTAGTCATTAGTCAGTGCAGGATGTTTCTTTTAACAGGACAAACTGCCATTAAATCCTTATTGCCATGAGTGTAAAAGGAATTGGATGGGAGAGCCAGTTTCTCTAGTTGCTGTTGGCAGGATCCTCCAGTAGCACCACATGCAAAGACCCTGCTGGGTTTCATTCCACGATCACATCTTCAGCATAAACTGTCATCTCCAGTGCTTGCTAGCTGCTGTCCATGAGATCTCTGTATGCTTCTGCTCACGTGGTAGATCGTGCAATAAATCGTGCTCTGGTTCCTCAGATGGTACTTGCCCCACTGTCTCCCCAGCCTCACCTGTCAGTGCTTATCTTTGGACTCCAGGGAGAAAGGGAGGATCATTTTCTCTTCTTGACTGACCCCTGGCTCATGACATGTGGGTCTCAGGAACTCTAATCAAGTTGGGAAAAACAATAGATAATCAGAAAAGTCTTGGTTTAGTTGGTTTGATTTCATTTGGACTGAGACTATCTTGTGGAATTTGGAGACATTAGGGGACTTGCTGCAGGTTCGTATTGATTTCCCTCCTCAGACTGAGATCATCTGGAGCTACGTCACCCACGTGTGACAGAAACAGCTTAAACACCCGTCATGAGGCAGGTGGCCTCCTGGTATAATCTCTGGGGAAAAAAAAAAAGGTGCTGTTTAGACTTTCTAACCTGCTCGTTGTGTTGGTATCCTTTTGAGCACTAGTACAGTTGGGGTGCAGGCACACGTGCTAATAACTGCTGATTTTCCTTAACTGCAGCCTCCTGCCAGTGTTGTGACTCCGGCTCATAATTTTCTTTGCATTTCTTGCCAGCATCTAAGAGAGAATGAAGTTAGACAAAATGCAACATGTGAAGAATGTTCTCAAGGTCTCCCTTTGCTTCAGTAAGAAATATCAAGAATAATCCTTGGTTTGTGCCAAATGGAAATGTTATTTCGATTTTGTTCCTGTTACCGTTAGATCAGACATTATCAGTGTTTCTGACCAGCCCTGTGTGCTGCTGGTGTCTTGTGTGTCCACTGTCTCGCTTGGAAAAAGGCTCTTTCTTTTCTCTGTCAGTGTCTTGAATGAACATAATGCTGTCACCTCTTGGATTTATCTAGACATCACTGTTTCTGGAAAGCAAGCTGTTTGGGCGTGTACGTGAGGACCTTCTTTAACTCTGTCAGCCGGTGAATTGTCATTGCTTAGATCCAGAATATATAGAAATTTTACTTTAACAGGGTGCAGAGCTGCACATAAAAGCCTCCAAGGGTGACTTTGAAGTTTCAGATACTTGTTTGGCAAGCACTGCGAGGTCTGCTGACATGGCTGGTTAAAGAACATATTGTGCGAATTTGCAGTTACACTAACAGAGATAAGAAGCCCGAATTACAGAAATGAGTACAATCAGGGCCGTGTAAATGGAACCTATGTTATGTAGGCTGGATGTCCTGGGGTTCTGGCTCTAGTTTAGAACATTTCTTTATTTAAAACCCCAGTGTCAGAAAGCGAGATGTGTTGGATGTTCCAGAGGACTGTGAAAGCTGGAAGAGTCTCCAAAAATTGAGCACTCCCTTTCATACTTGTCATAGGAGTCATCTATTGTTACCTGCTTTTCCTCTCCTGGCTAATTACGGAAGGTAAGAATTTTATCTCCATTTCAGTACACGTATCAATACTAAAGACTTCACTGGATGAATTTATAGTTTCTGAACTTCACAAAGACTCCATGAATAAGGCTATAGGACAGCAAATAACTAAGGATATTGGTCTTCCAATTTGTTCTGGGATACCTCAGGATGAACTTTGGTTATTTGTACGGGAGTGATTTAAAATACCTTCTCTATTTTTCTGCCAAACATTATTACTCCAACAGCAGAGGCAGCAGAAAGGGTGATATACTCCTCTTTCAGCTACAGAGGTCATATCATGGTGTGTCCCCTGAAAGCGCAGTAAGTCTTAGCTTTTGGGCAGTAACTCCTGGCTGTGTGGGCAGGCAGCTGAGAGTAATAGCCTCTTAAATTATTCTAGGGTACGTTTAAAGAACTCATTCAGAGGCACTGTGCGTAATCTTGGGTCTGTATTTTCTAAGGTGTATCTCCATTCATGAAGATTTTTGTACAGGCTGCATGTTTGCACTTGTGGTCATTTGGTTTCTCATCTGCATGAAACTCTTAAAATGCACCCATGAAATAATTGTGTGCAATGCGGGAGGATATCCAGACTGCTACTGATCAAAGCAATGTCCTGGCGCCTTTAGAAATCTGTTTGCTGGCCTTTGTAAAGCGTTTGACAATGGCACCATGCTCCAGCACCCAGCTGGGAATGCTGAGATGGCAAGTCAAACATCAGATATTTCTCCTTCACAACAGAGGCACAGACACACATAGAATCATTAGGGATTGGAAAGGACCTTGAAAGATCATTGAGTCCAATCCCCCTGCCAGAGCAGAATCTCCTAGATCCAGTCACACAGGAACATGGCCAGGCGTGTTTTAAACTTCTCCAGAGCTTTGGATGTTTCACGTAAACCTCTTGGGTTTTCCCTGGAGTTCTCACAAAAAGCTGCTTTTTCTTTTCCAGGAGCTGGATGGTATGACATCTCATTGATATGTGTCTGGACTCCATGTCCACAACCCCCAGCCCCGACCAGCAGCTTGCCACTCAAGAGCTTATCTGTACACCGGGTTTGTCATCTGTGCCGCTAAGAACTGCTCCCAGCTGACCTCGTACAGAAAACGGTATCTTTGGGCAATATCTTACGTCATGAAAGTTTTGGGTGTTAGGAAGCAGTGGCTGTGCATTTGTGAGGTTTGTGGGTTTGGGGTTTTGGTTTTTTTAGCTGGTTGATGATGTTCTATAATCCCATATAACTATTATATTCTTAATGAAACCAAATAAAAAGATTATTGAAATGGTTCTGGAACAATGGGTTTGGTGTTCTTTGCATGGAGGAGGCAACACCAATGAGCACAGTCTACAAGCGAGGAAGCAAGACCTGTGCCAACCCACATCTATCCTCACCAGTACCTCCTCTGCTTGTCTAGTCCTTCACCAAAGGCTTTTAAACAGCCTGTGTAGTCACATTGTCTTCACTTGATTTTGGACTCACAAAATTCTTTTAATGGATATTACTTGTCCCATTAATTCTTGAGATTTCTGTCTGATTTGATTTTTAAGTCTAAGTCAAACTATCATACTTCCATGTATTTTTGAAAAGTTTTGATTAGTAAACCGCTGTACCTGACATTCCTTTTGGGATGAAGAAGCTGCTAGCTTGAGTTCTTTCATGGTAAATCTTAGAATCATAGAATTATAGAATAGTTTAGGTTGGAACAGCCCTTAAAGTGATCTAGTTCTAAAATCCCTGCCATGGTGGAACATCCCAGTAGACCATGATGCCTAAAGCCCTCTCCAACCTGACCTACATCTCTTCAGAAAATGCCTGCTGGGAGCAGGTCTTCAAGGTTTATCTTGGCATATTCAACTTCACGTCTCATTTAACATTGCTAAGAGCTCTGTGCTTACTAGCATGCAGGACACATGCAGGTATGCCAGGACAAAGACACAGTATCAATGAGTTGTGCATGAGATCTTGCAAATAGTTGTCAGAATGAGTAGGTAGCAGGCATGTCAGTTGTGACATGGGAGTCTCCACTGATGTTTATATGAGTTGCAGCTGAAGCCACACCAGAGCTTTGGTTAATAGGAGCCAATGTCAGTTAAAACTCAGTCATCATGCTCATTACCAAATAAATAAAAACTCTGACCTGATTTACCCCAGCTTGAACACCATTATCCTCTGACTGGCATCTGGAACTGAAGTGTCCTTAAAACATCTGAAAACTGCGAGGCCTGTAATATCTAGAGGTTACTTTGGCCCATAAACAGCACCTCTTTTTCTTTCTGGGAGGATGATTTTTAGCCAATCTGTTCTCTGGTTCTTTGATTCTTTTCCCTCAGACAAGAAAGATAGTCCAAGTACAGATTAAATGTTGGAAGGGTTGATGTTTCCTGTTTTCCACACAGTCTTTGACTGCCTCTGCCTTCAAATGTTTCTGTTCCCCTCCCTCTGCTCTGTAGAATTCTGACCATGGGTTTGGGTGAAGTAATCAAATAATAAAAGTAGTTAAATGCATGAGAAATCAGAAGGGTGTCTGTTTCTTGGGTTGCTTCCTTCAAACAAGGTCTGAAGAAATCTGAGAAGAATGTAATCTTTATCTCCTATTAATCACAGAATCACAGAACATTAGGGATTGGAAGGGACCTCTGAATATCATCTAGTCCAATCCCCCTGCCAGAGCAGGATCACCCAGATGTAAATTGCTGGGTGTTTTGTGGTGGGGTGGTTTTGTTTTGAAAATCGTAACCACTGCTGCAAGTCCAGCTATCCCAGCTGTTCCCCGGTAGCTAACTGAACCGAAGACCAGACCCTTCCAAAACACCACTAACAAAACACAAGTTTCAGAAAAAAACCCCACAATCAGTTTCTTGCTCAGCAAGTGCTTCCCCGCCTAACAACTGCCACTTACCTTCTAAAGGTCCAAACACAGCCCTTCAACTGTTCAGGTCCTACTCCTTCAAAGGTCCTCTCTTTTCTTCCCCCACTCCAGCAAGTTATTGCAATGAAAATTACAACCTGAGCAATCACCTTCAGGCAATGAGCACACCTGCCTCAAACAACAACCCTGGGCAGAAGGATGGTCAGAAGACTCCAGTTACACCAGGCTGGGTCAAGGAAACTCAAACCAGAGTGCTGGTCCCCGAACGCTATTTTATTGAGGTTTTTGGGTGATCTGGGGGTTCCTGAATGGGAAAGCTTGGGTGGAGAAGGGAGGCTGAGACTAGGTATTCTCCCAGGAGAAGCCGGGCAAACACTGCAGCGGGTGTGGAGCCGGAGCCTTTAAAGGAGGCAAAACTCCAAGTTGAGCTCAGACCACATGCAGCAGCAAGAGCGCCAGCTGCTTTAGCCGCTGGGGGAGAAAAAAAAATGGTAACAACGCGGCAGCAGAGGGGGACCAGGCTATGGTCACAACCGTGAGCAGATGTGGGAACCCAGACCGAGGTCCCCCAACAAGATGAGGCTGTGCAGGTAACAGGCTGCCAAGAATGTAGCGATTTCTTGTATCTTCCTGGCTGCGTACGGTGCGAGCAGGTAGATTATCTGCTTGACCGGGCAGCACAGTTGCAAGATGAGGTTGAAAGGCTGCAAGCTGAACTCGAAAGGCTCAGGAGAACTCGAGAGGCTGAAATAGAGGTAGACAGGTGGAGCCAGGCTCAGCAGTCCAGGCAACCTCTAAATAACAGCCAGATTCAGGGTGGGACCTGTATCCTATAGTTCTCAGGTCTTAATGAAGGCAGATTTTCAGTAGGTTACACATGTGTAGGGAAATTACCTTACCATAAGTATAATTTCCACTCTTCCTCCTTAAACTTACTTTGTTGGTAGCCAGGCTGCATCTCAAAGTCTGTGCAATCGTAACAACATGTTTCATCTGTCTGGAAGCACAAGCTGTGGTTCTGATTAGACATCTTTATTACTTGAAGTTTTCATCCCAGCTTATATTTGTTTCCTTCTTTCTCTTTCCTCATTGGCAGATTATGAAAACTTCAGTAAATAAAGATCGAAGATCTGCATTTCTTTTTAAGAACAATGATCCTATGAATATTGTTGACTTTCCTCAAAGAAGAAGAACCCATAGCAAGAGACCTGGTACTTAAAGCACTTTTCCTTATACGCTTTCCTCCAAGTCTCATTTGTGGGATCCCACTCTAAACCTATCTGTAGTGATTTCTGCATTATAGTTTCAGATTGCAGTGTGTGTTGATTTTCAGCATGGCTGTGCAGGTGTCTGGTGCCTGAGTACTCCAGACATACTGTCTCAAGCACTACTGTAGCCCACCTGCACTAATTTTCAGGGTAGGACTACAAGATAATGTCTATGCTGCATCGCGGTTCAGTGTTCAAAAACAAACTTGCTTTCTAATTTGCTAGCTTGCAAGCTCAATAGCAAACTGGCTCTTGAGAATCAGTTAATGATAGATCATATATCTGAAGCTGGCACCGCATTGTGGAGAGCAGGCATAGACTTAAGAGCCGTTAGATGGGTGGTTATTACAGATCTATAAAACATTATTGCATAGCAATTTATTCCACAGAAGCAAAACGGTGCAAGGAGAAACTGTATTCATTACGTAAACAGCACACTTTGGCAAACAAGATTGACATTCTATAAGCAGCACACTTACAGGAACGAGAACTTTAGAAAACAAATTGCAGAAGGAACAAAGCTTTACAGTCTGATGTAATTCCAGTAATTTTGTAATTGAGAATTTCCACCCACTACTCGTGAAAGGAAAAGCACACTTAGTCCAGCACACCCAGTATGGATTTACTTCTTTGATAGCAGCAAGCACGAGAGCTGTTGAAATGGGGGCTTCAGGCCCTTTCTGTTATTCCTAGAGTGTTTAGAGTTGTCATTTCTTCCTAAAATTAGGAAGGATGAACCGTGTTTTGACAACTGATATCATTCCTAACTGGAAGAAACAAAAAACAAAACCAGCTATTTAATTTGGGCTTTTTTCTCTCTATCAGAACAAAATAAGGTTATTGAGAAGAAAACTATATGATAGCATACATTGTTTTATTTCAGACAGCAGTAATGGAAACTGCCCATTTGAATGCAGAATCACAGAATGGCTTAGGTTGGAAGGGATATTAGAGATCATCTGGTTCCAACACTCCAGCCATGGACACATCTCTCTAAACTGGATTGCCCAGACCCGATCCAGCCTGGTCTTGAACACTGCCAGGGATGGGGCATCCACAGCTTGTCTGGGCAACCTGTTCCAGTGCCTCACCACCCTCACAGTGAGGAACTTCTTCCTAAGATCTAATCTAAATCTGCCCTCTATTAGCTTGAAAACATTCCCTGTTTTTCATCACAAAAAGTCTCTCTCCAGCTTTCCTGTAGGCCTACTACAAGAACGGAAGGCTGCTTATAAGGTCCCCCCAGGAGCCTTGTCTTCTTCAGGTTGAACAGCCCCAGTTCCCCCAACCTGTCTTCACAGGAGAGGTGCTCCACCCCTCTGATAATCCCTGTGACCCACCTCTGGACTTACCTTAAAAGTTCCATGTCCTTCTTATATTGTGGACTGCACAACAGGATGCAGTACTCTGGGTGAAGTCCCACAAGAGCAGAGGGGAAGAATCTCCTCCCTTGGCCTTCTGGTGACACTTCTTTTCATGCAGCTCAGGATACAGTTGGTCTTCTGTGCTGCACTCACACATTGTCAACCCATGTTGAGCTTCTCATCTACCAACACTGTGAAGACCTCCTCTGGACTGCTCTCAATCCATTCACCACCTAGCGAGTATTTGTGCTTGGGATTGCCCCAACCCAAAGGTAGGACCCTGCACTTGGACTTGTTGAGCCTCATGCAGTTCGAACAGGTCCAGTTCTCAAGCCTGTCAAGGTCCCTCTGGGTGGCCTCGCTCGTTTGTTGACTACGCCACTCAGCTTTGTATCATCAGCAAACTTGCTAAAGGGGCACTCAACACCACCGTCCACATCAACAACAAGGATGTTAAACATCACTGGATCCAAAACAGACTCACTAGGAACACCACTTGTAACTGATCTCTACTTGGACGTTGAGCCACTGATCACAATTCTTTGACAGTCTGTCATATAATCATAGAATCACCAGGGATTGGAAGGGATCCCAAAAGATCATCTAGCCCAATCCCCCTGCCACAGAAGGATCACTTCACTGGAGAAGTTATGGAATCAGAATCACTCAGGGTTGGAAGGAACCACCTGATCATCCATTTCCAGAGCCTCATCCAGCCTGGCCTTAAACACCTCCAGGGATGGGGCCTCCACCACCTCCCTGGGCAACCCATTCCAGGCTCTCACCACTCTCACAGGGAAGAACTTCCTCCTCACATCCACTCTAAATCTACCCATCTCCAGCTTTGCTCCATTGCCCCTAGTCCTGTCACTACGTGCCATCCTAAATAGTCCCTCCCCAGCCCTTTTGTAGACCCCTCTTAGATACTGGAAGACCATAATAAGGTCAGCTCAGAGCCTTCTCTTCTCCAGACTGAACAGCCCAACTCTCTCAGTCTGGCCTCATAGGAGAGCTGCTCCAGCCCTCTGATCATCCTCGTGGCCCTCCTCTGCACTCACTCCAGCACGTCCACATCCTTCTTGTAATAAGGGCTCCAGAACTGGACGCAGTGCTCCAGGTGGGGTCTCCTGTAGTTGTGCATGTCACCAGACTGCCATGATTTGTCAAATTTAATGGCTGATGGCCTAGCAGCTTCATCCACCACTTACCTCAGAACCCATGTGTGTATCCTACCAGGTCCCATGGACTTGTGAACCTTCAGATTCTTTATTTAGTCACCAGCCTGATCTGGCCCTACCACACATGGTTATTCCTTCTCCCAGTCCCAGTCCTTACTCTCCATGGCTTGGATGATGCGGTTTGAGCTCAGTGAAAACTGAGGCAAAAATGTAACTCAGTTAAATCTATATCCCATCTAACAAGGCCACCAATTTCCTTCCAGAAAGGGCTTATATAATTTTCCTTTTTCTCACAGATAAAAATCTCTTGTTTCCCTTAATGTCCTTGGCCAGATTTAATCCTTTTTGGGCTTTGGCTTTCTTGACCTGATTCCTGGCTGTTCAGATGCTGCCTCTATACTCCTCCTGGGCCACCTGTCCTCATTTAAGCTCTCTGTAAGCTTCCTTCTTGTGTTTAAGTTTGCCCAGGAGTTCCTTGCTCATCAACACAGGGCTCCTGGCGTTTTTGCCTAACTTTATTTTTATAGGGATGCAGTGTTCCTGAGCTTGGGGAAGGCAGTCTTTGAATGTTAACCAGCTTTCTTGGGACCCAGTCACTCTAGGACTCTGTCACGTTGCACTTTCACAAGGAGGTAACTGAAGAGGCCCAAGTCTACTTTCCTGAAGTCTGGGGTGACAAACTTGCTGGGTAACCTCCTCGCTGCCCTAGGGACCATGACCTTTACCATCTCATTATCTCTGTAGTCAAGGCTGCTCTTGAGTTTCACACTACCCATTTTTGGTGAAGACAAGGTCCAGCATAGCACCTCTTCTTGTTGTCTTCTCTAACACTTGGAGGACAAAGTTATCATCAATGCACTCCAGGAATCTCCTGGATTGTTTATGCCCTGTTGTACTGTCTTTCCAACAGATGTTGGGGTGGTTGCAATCATCCATGAGGACCAAGGCTTGGGAATGTGAAACCAGTTATATCTGCCTATAAAGGGCCTCATGTCCTTCCTGAAGAGCTGATACCCCTTCATTCCAACACTGCAGTCTTAGGACTCATCCCACTGAGTCTCAGTGATTGCAGTGAGATCATGGCCCTGCAACCACACACAGATCTCCAGTTCTTTCTGTTCATTGCACATACTGTGTGCATTGGTGTACAGGCATTTCAAGGAGGAACTTGAGTGTACAGTCCCCACCCCCCATGAGTTTGTCGCCTTCTGGCTCTCAAAAATGCTGGCATTCTGGCTCTCAAAGCCACCAGGACTTTGTCCCACAAGTGCTGAGCCAGTACCCCCAGGCCCTCCTCTGGCAAGCCCTGTTACATCCCCCTCTCCTTCAAATTCAGTTTAAGGCCCTATTAATAAACCATGTTATTCTTGCCCTAGACTCCTTTTCCCCTCAGGAGATAATCTTCTCCTTTGAGTTGCCAGCAAGACTTGTGGTTTGTAAATCAATTTATGGTCAAAGATCCCAAAGTTCTGCCAGTAACACCAGGCTCAGGGCCAGGCATTGCTCTGCTGGCTCCTCCTGTTTACCCCTTTGTCATTCCCTGCAACTGGAGTATTTTCTTCTTCATTGAATTTGTTTTGATGCAGGAGATGGACAGACTAGACCTTGAGGAGAAGCCCAAGGTAGAAGATTTTTGCCGTCCTCCTTGTCCAGTACCTCTTGCAAAGCCCTGTACCTGTTCTGCACAGACACCTGGCAAGGTGGGGTAACCATTGGGAGGACGTACCTTCTGCACCTGCCACACTGGGCAGGAACTACCTGTCATTGCGCCCTGCTCTCCAAGCTGCCACATTCAATGAACAGGCAGTCCTCTGTGCCAGGGGCTCTGTCTTCCTCCAGGGTTTCCTTCACGAGAGGCAGGAAGCAACACCAAGCATCTACCTCCCTCTGAAACTCTCTGATGGCTCCCAACCTCCTCCTTGAGAGCTACACCACTAAGTTCAGGAGCTCTTCCACCTGAGCACAGCTTCCACACGGGTGCTCACCACTGCTGTATGACACCAGTGTGAAGCAGGGCACACCCTGGAGCCCAAAATTTGGGTGGCTGCATGTTCCTACAAGACCCCCATCTGATAGCTGCTGTGTGTAGAACAGTTTGTTGTCATGGTTGAGTGGCTACCAGTGGTCCTGACTGAGCTGTCAGCTTCAGCACCCGGCTGTGCAAACTGCCCAACTGCCATGTCCTGGCTGCTCTGTCTGTCCCAAGTGCCTGGCCTTGGGTGTGGTCCTGCTGTGAGGGTCTCAGTGGCCCCCGTTTGCTCATGTGCTGGATGTTCTTGGAGGAATTCTAAAGGCAGAGGGGTGTTGGGTGTGGCCAACAGCTCTTTGAAGCCCTTCAAGTAGCCCGCAAAAAGCCTCTTTCACATAGTCCCCACAGTAAACCTGTGTTGGGGAAGAAAATCACAGAACCCTTCTGGAAAACCTGGGCAATAACTCTGATGGCACCTGAGTGTTGTTCAGGAACGATTGCTCTTGGTGACTGTGGGGCACTGCCCACATAACTACGTGTGTAAGCAATCGGTGAGATCTGCCAAAGCTGTCATTGCTTGAAGTTAATCTTTCATCTTTTCAAACATTTTGTAATAGATCCAAATCAATTACAGAAGATCAGTAGCAGCTGTGGCCTCGGTTACCAATGCACGTTCTCATTTGTGGGAAATGATATACATACATTATATACACAGGCACACAGGACAACATTCCAGAAACCTCTGCACTGCTAAAAGTAAGATCAGACTTCAGTTCAGCAAGACCTGGACAGGCTGAAGAGCTGGGCAGAGAGAAATTTAATGAAATACAACAAGGATAAGTGTAGAGTCTTGCATCTGGGCAAGAACAACCCCAGGTACCAGTATAGGTTGGAGAGCAGTGTAGGAGAAAGGGACGTATGGGTGCTGGTGGACAGCAGGATGAACATGAGCCAGCAATGTGCTCTTGTGGCCAAGAGGGCCAAGAGCATCCTAGGGTGGATCAAAGGAGTGGTGGTTAGCAGATCAAGAGAGGTTCTTCTCCCTCTCTACTCTGCCCTGGTGAGACCACACCTGGAGTATTGTGTCCAGTTCTGGGTCCCTTGGTTCAAGAAGGTCATGGAGTGGCTGGAGGGAGTCCAGCGTAGGGCAACGAAGATGATAAAGGAGTTGGAGCACCTCCCTTACAAGGAGAGGCTGAGGGAGCTGGGTCTCTTGAGCTTGGAGAAGAGAAGACTGAGGGGTGACCTCATTAATGTCTATAAATATGTGAAAGGTGGGAGTCAGGAGGCTCTTCTCAATGTCATCTAGTGATAGAACAAGGGGCAATGGGTGTAAGCTGGAACAGATGAGGTTCCACGTAAATANAGCTGGAACAGATGAGGTTCCATGTAAATATGAGAAGGAACTTCTTCACAGTGAGGGTGACGGAGCACTGGAACAGGCTGCCTAAGGGGGTTGTGGAGTCTCTTTCTATGGAGAAGTTTAAAACTGCCTGGACATGTTCCTGTGTGACTTGATCTAGTTGATCCTGCTGTGTCAGGGGGATTGGACTAGATGATCTTTCAAGGTCCCTTCCAATCCCAAATGTTCTGTGATTCTGTGATTCCGTGCCCGTTTTTGGCCCTACCTTTCTATTATGCAATACATTTTACTGACTTCTTAGATTCAAACACTGCATATCATTCAGTCCTAGGTTACTTATACAAACCAAGCCTAAACATCAGATACTTTTTACAGTGCATTTCTGGAAAGTTGTGAACCAGTAGGAAAGAATGTGAAGGAAAGCAACAGGAACGAGTAGAGGTCTAAAAAATATAACCCATGAGAAGAGATTGAAGGTGCCAAGGCTGTTTAGCCTAAGAAGAGCAGACAGAGAAGAAAAGTTTCAATAGATTTTGAATATCTAAAAATCAGCTACATTGACCTATTTTCCATTCTGATGGCTGATAAAGCAAGAAGGAATGTTCTTCAACTGTGGTAAGGGAGAGGCAGATGAGATACTAGGAAATATACTGTAATGGATGGCCAAAGAAGCACTGGAAGAGTGCTGGAATCTCAATCATCTAGAGATTTTAACTAGTAGGTTATTAAAACAGCAGCCAAAAGGACACTGGGGGTGGGCAAGGAAAGGAAAAATGTTGAACTAGGCAATCTTTTGAGGAGCTCTTAAAGTCTCTCTGTTTCTGGATGATATGATTTCACATTCTGGACTCTTAGAGTAGATTTGATTTTCCAGATCAGGGTGCATCAGTGGAAGCTGTTACCACCCGAAGCTGTTATCACCCGAAGCTGTTATCGCCCAAAGCTGTTGCATGCAGCAGGATCAAGGTATTTCTTTGTTCTGTGTTTGCAGTCAGCTGTTCCTTAAGTGTTTCTCATCGAAATAACTAAATCAGTAAGGATGTATTTGAAATGTGCATGCTGATCTGTATCATTTCACTGAGCAGCTGTCTGCCATTGGGTCTCTGGCAGGAAAAGGAAGAGGTGAGGCTCAGCTATTCAGCTACGCGTCTTTGTTTCTCCCATGTTAGGACTTTGAAGACATTGCTCTGACCATAACTGTTTCAGCCATTCTTTCTTCAAGAAACAAATCTCGTTGCCATTTCCTTATACCCAATTCATTTGAGATCGTTTTTGCCCCACTGGACAAAACTCATGCAACATGAGTTGTACCTCTGACATTTTTAACTGGGCATAAGCTAATATATGTCAGGATAAATTACAGTCAGTGCAAGACAGATGGGGGCAATGACTGTCATTGTCCTCAGAAAGAAACGGTCAAGGTAGACAAGGGTTTCCTCTTATTTATATATCATGTTCCTTTTGACGTTGTGGCAAACCAGACCCATTCTTTCAGAGCTGCCAGCATGAGGCTGATAATACATTACACACTGCAGAACCCGAAGTTAAAATTAGCCAAAGGAAAGAAATTAAAATGGCAATTGGCAAGGCGTTCTCCTCTCAACAGCCTGTTAATACTTAGAGAGTAACCTGGACATTCCAGTTCTTTGCTAGTGACAAATAAACAAAAGCTACTAAAAAACTGGCTAAATAGTACTTAGACTCTTAGGCTGAGACTCCCAAAAGGCTTCAGATGCTGTGCACTTCACCCATCGGCATCTGGATTCAAGTTGGATCAGCAAACCTGAGTCAGGTGCCTGGCTCCTCTTCAGTGTACAGGGCAAAGAAAGCAATTAAAAGTGATGAGGGATGCAAGTGCCTAGGAGCTCGGCAGAGTTTCCACAGCTGCCTGTTGGAAAACACAATGGATGGAGACATCTTGATAAGACCTGTTTTGTCCTAGTCACTGGGTTATGTTTGGGATGCTGTGAGGCTTATGCAAAGGGGTCCATGAGTAACATGCAAGGAAAAGAAGATAGAAAAGAGAGAGCAGAAAGGAGAGGGCAGGCTGGGGAAGGATGCTCATCTCAGTGAGTGAGGCCACCTGGAGCTAATCTGAACTGTACAGCTGTGATATGCACTAGCAGGCAGCCAAGCGTCTATACTACAGACAAAAATGTTATTCTCTTCCTAACTGATGCCTCTGTGTGAATCCATGGCTGCTACACCCTCATGGATTGACTTCTGTCAGAACTGGAGAATGCTCTCAGCCTTGTGTCTCCTGCACCCCAGAGCTCTCCCCTACCTGTGGAGACTCTCGATAGGGAAAGGAGACTGCTGCCATTATTCTCCTACATTGGACAAGAGAAGGGTCTTCATCTTTCCCATTTTTAAAACAAACGAGACTGTGAATCTTGATGGAGACAACTGAACAAGATTTATTTATCATATAATAAAAGACAAAACCTGCCCTTAGCTGTTGTAAAGGCTAGCTCCTGTAAGTGGTTGTGATGTGCTCATTTGTAGCATCTCCAGCTCTGGCCTCTTTGGAGGAAGCAATATTGGGACTGGAGGGAAAATGCTCATGAAGGACACCAAAGGCGTTGTACCTTAGTGACCGGCTGTGTCTTCTTTTGAGATCATGTCAAAAGAATAGGGGAGGGGAGATAAGTTATTGGCAAAGATAATTGGATTACACAAGTATATTGTTAGAGACTACATGAAAGTAGACGTGCTTAGTAATACATTGCAAGACTCACAAGCCTCAGTCCATAATTGCTAAAGGGCTAATATAACCCCTTCCAATTTTTTGAGACCTTGCATCCGTCTGCCACATCTCTTGCCCTACCTTGCATTTCTGGGCCTTCTAAAAATCCCAGGTGTGTGTAAGCATGAGTCACACAACCTCCATCTGCTCCGTGATCCATGTTGGGCATAGGAATGTGACATCGCTGCCATGAATCCGAACCGAGCAGACTTTCTGTGTGAGTTAATGCCATCTTAAAGGGATAGTCCCACCTAAAAATTCGGCTGCACTTACAAGTAAATGTTTGGATGACGCAGACCTCTAGAAATGTTTGTAACCAGTAAGGCAATGGAAGATGAAAATGGATTTCAAAGACTCAAGCTTTTTATAAGAGTCCTTCACGGTGCAGAAATGTCATAGGATTTACCACAACCCTCACCGACCTTGAACTAAGTTGATCTAAGTTGATTGTGTTCTTTGTGATAGTCACAATTACTCACTTTATAAAGAAATCTTGCAAGAGACACTGTAGCCAGGGTCTTTCTGTGCTGGCTGCCTGCTTTCAAAGGCAAATACAAGCAAAGATGCATTTCATCCAGACTAGAGGTTGAAATCCCTGCCAGGTGCAGCATAACACTAACGAAGATCAATACAATCAGTTTGGAGGGTTTGAAAGATCCATAAAAATGGGGGTTCGTTCCGCTCTGTGAGTCCTCAGTTTACAGGCTTCTTTACAGTTTACAGATTTACTGACATGAATCTAATGACATTTTACAGGACACTTAAATCCACTGTTTCCTTTAAATCTTTCTCTCTGTAGCACAGTTCTGGAAGCACTGAACACAAATCAGGACAGTTTTGCCTTTTGTGGGCAGGGAAATTAGCAATCCTGTTATGAAGAAGGGCTTATTTTGCATGTGTGCTGGTCTAAACAGACATTTGCCAGAGAAAATCCCACTACCTGGAAATACCTCATTGCCTGAAAGGTTTCAGCAACACAGCCAAGGAGTAAGTGACCTCAGGACATGAGAAGTAACTCTGCTTTAGCTCAGGAAAGCCAACTCCTTTACTTGAAACAATTCCATAACCCTTCACTTGCATATAAATTGCAAGTGGCAAGAGACTTGTAAGAAGAGTTGCACAGGCATGTTTTGTGTGATGTGTGGCCTCCTCCCAGCTGCAGTTTTCATGGGTGGAGTGGGGGAAGCAGTAGCAGCAGTATTCATAGGGTGCCATTCACACTTCAAATGGGACATGTATGGGAACTAGAATGACACTGGTGCTGTTCTGATGTATATTAGGAAGCACCAAAGTAGATATAATTTATCCCTATGGCATCCAGATGCCATGGTAACCCACCTCATATAAGCCAGGATGTTTCTTTCACGATTTAAATTCCATTTCTCCTGGCCCACATGAAGCATGTGAATACCACCAAGGGAGAATTCGCATATAAACTACCAAATGCTTCTTAGCAATTTCAAACCTTTTCCAAAGTGACAGTGAGATTGTTTGTATGATCCCTGTATACATTTAAAATCCTTTTGTTTCATCATGAAGCAGCTGACAATTCTTTAATGTAAAACTTAGTGTAGAGCTATGACATTTTGGTATGAACACTTACATTAAAACACCAAGTGGAGAAGCCACCAGGGCAGAATCTAGTGAAGACACTATTTCCTTACAGAATGCCTAAACAGAAGCCCTAAAAGATCTCAGAATCTTCCTTAACGATTTAAACACCTTTTATTATTTCTTTTTGTAACATGGTTCTCAATCTCAGAAGTTTCCACTTGTAGTGAGAAAGGAAAATAGATAAAGCTCTTTAATATGAGAGTGGTGGATCACGGGAACAGGTTGCCTAGAGAGGTGATAGAGGCTCCATCCCTGGAGACATTCAAGGTCAGGCTTGCTGAGGCTCTGAGCAATCTGTTCTAGTT
The DNA here is from genome assembly GCA_013400115.1 of Rhinopomastus cyanomelas. Lineage (NCBI taxonomy): Eukaryota > Metazoa > Chordata > Aves > Bucerotiformes > Rhinopomastidae > Rhinopomastus > Rhinopomastus cyanomelas. Next base: position 1,507,523 of record VXBP01010087.1, read on the forward strand.
AGAGATGTCCCTGCTTGTTGTACGAGAGCTGAGCTAAATGACCTTTAAAGGTCTCTCCCAATCCAATACACTCTATGAGTTCATGGGTCTAAAATTCATATGCTAGAGACTGGTAAGATGGTGGTACTGCTAGAAATCTAATGTAGGAGAATAGTTTAGTCTAAATGTTTTAGGAAATGGAGAGGCTGCATGGCAATATCCTTAGAGTTCACTGAGGACCAGCTAAAGACTCAACTGCCTTTCTTGTGTATAAAGTCACCAGAACAGTCCGAGTCCTCCCATGCAGATTCTGTGGCTCATTTCTGCTGGGCTTCTTCTGTGACAGTGGTGATGATCATCAGTAGAAGTAAAAACCAGATACAAAATAGAGAAAACCCAAAAGTCTTCAGCTGCTCCAGCTGTTGACCAGTTATTGTGGAGATCTGTCTGAATAACTTCCAGCAGGTGTACCACTGCAAGTTGTACAGATCCACCTGAGCGTGTTTCGAAGTAGCTGCCTTGCATACAGCCTGACAAATAGCTGAGGCAGCACAGAGTCCAGCTGAGTCTAGGTTTCCAGCTATTTATTCAGCTTTTGAGGTGGTTTGTCTAACCCGAGCACTGGGTTATACATATGGAGTGTTGTGCTGCCATAGCACTGCTGCTAGTTTAGGGTCAGAACCGGGCTCACGTGCATGAGCTCCAGTCATGGCTCGCAAACGGACCAGCTCTGCCCTTATTTGTTGGTGCAGTGGGGTTTCAGTTCCCCACTGAGCCTTTCAGGGTCTGCTGCAACAGAAATAATAATGAATCATTAATAATGTCTGCTGAATTATATGAAAACTATTCAATGTGCAGTTGATGTTTATTTACTAGTGCAGAATAGGTGATCCAACAGAAGACTGCAGACAAAATCAGCTATGGGCTATTTTGCTCCAATTCATTGTACATTTTCTTCTGGGGCTAATTACATCTTAAAATAGAAGTGAATTATGGCATTTGTGGTTGGAAAGATTCCCCTTGACTTCAAATATCTTAATTTCTTTTTATTAGGCCTGCTATTGCTTTACTATTAATGCAATACTGATAAAGTGTCTGGAGAGAAGTGGGGTTTGCTCTCAAATAGAGTTATGAGACTTCTGTCCTGCTAATATTTCCATGTTCTTATGACAGCAACTCACGTCAGCCTTCACCTTTGGACACAAAACAGCTAGATGGAGCTCTTTCCTCTCTAATTAATGGGAAACTGTCTTAAAAGAACTAATTTTAAAGTCTTCATACCAATCCTGCCAATGAAAATCTTCTTTTATTTCTTTTTTTTATAAACAAGATAGCTCTGAGTAAGAGCTATGTAGGAAGCATTTGCAAGATTAGACCCAAAGGCTTAAACTGGAAAGATGTTAATAATGTGCTTGTGAACAGAACCAGTTCTGCAGTGCATGGACTACTGGAAAAAAAAAAAAGAAAGGCTGCAGTATAACTTGAAGGTTTCCCGAAGGTTCTCTGTGATTTACAAAAACATGCATGCAAAATATTGGATTAGATGGTACAATGGTCTTTCTTTGTCTCTGAGTCAGTGAATCTAGATGGCATCCACTAGTGAGGAAGGCTAAAGTGCTGTGTCTTGTGTGTGTTGCAAGAAGCCAGTTGGGCACTGTGCGGTCTTACGCAGCAGGGCCAAGGAATGGCTAAACGTTGTCCCCAAAATGTACAAAGCATGGCAGTGGTCTCAGGTATTTGTGCTAGTTACTCTTTCTAAATTAGGAGTGTCTACCCTAGCGTGGACATATTTCCTTCTGACAGCCCTCAGGAAATTAAGACAAAGGACAATGGAGAACTATTTGCCCTAAAAATAGGCACAGCAGAGAGAGGCATCATTTATATAATTAGATATTACACTTCAGAAAAGTGAAGGTTACTGGTAAACAAAGATCTGAGAACGCTCACTCTTTGTTTTCCTTTGTAGTGCACACATTTATTCTGGGATTGCTCTAAAACCTCTTAGAATCAGTGGAAAGTTTTCCCACTGATTTGGGGGAACTAAGAAAAAGCTATGTCACATAACTGCTTTCACAAACATCTCATCAAACTCCACTCTTGAAACTGTGCTTCTGCCCACTGCAAAGAGATCCTGGCTATAGCAGAGACATAGCTGAGCTGTCTGCTCCTGCTTTGTTCTCCCGTTAACAGTTATCAACAGAGGGAACACGGTGGCAGAGGCACCTTGTGGCATGCACACATCATGTGTGCCAAGGGCTCAGGTCCAGCCAACATGGGTTCAGGAAGGGCAGATCCTGCCTCTCCAACCTGCTCTCCTTCTATGATCAGGTGACCCGCTTGGTGGATGTGGGGAGGCGCTGGGGATGTGGTCTCTCTGGACTTCAGCAAGGCCTGTGACACTGTCCCCCACAGCAAACTGCTGGCTAAGCTGTCAGCCCACGGCTTGGAGGGCAACACTCTGTGCTGGGTTAGGAACTGGCTGGAGGGCCGAGCCCAGAGGGTGGTGGTGAATGGTGCCACATCCAGCTGGCGGCCGGTCACTAGCGGTGTCCCTCAGGGATCAGTACTGGGCCCCATCCTCTTTAACATCTTCATAGATGATCTGGATGAGGGCATTGAGTCAGTCATCAGCAAGTTTGCAGATGACACAAAGCTGGGGGNGCGATTGTTTAGCCTTGAGAAGAGGAGGCTCAGGGGAGACCTTCTTGCTGTCTACAACTACCTGAGGGGTGGTTGTGGCCAGGAGGAGGTTGCTCTCTTCTCTCAGGCAGCCAGCACCAGAACAAGAGGACACAGCCACAAGTTGCGCCAGGGGAAATTGAGGCTTGAGGTGAGGAGAAAGTTCTTCACGGAGAGAGTCATTGGCCACTGGAATGGCCTGCCCAGGGAGGTGGTGGAGTCGCCATCTCTGGAGCTGTTCAAGGCAGGATTGGACGTGGCACTTGGTGCCATGGTCTAGCCTTGAGCTCTGTGGTAACAGGTTGGACTTGATGATCTATGAGGTCTCATCCGACCTTGGTAATACTGTGATACTGTGATACTGTGATCTCAGGTTCAAGTGTTTTCCAGAGGCTACCACAACCTCTCCCTAGTTCTGCTGTCTACAACACGGAGCCTGTCTTCCTAGGCAGTCAAATGGTGTTGCGTATACGTGCTTCCCCTAAGTACCCCCGCTGTCACAGCCCAGGACAGAGGACTTCAAAGTGGACCCTGGGGGTTTCTCACCTGTGTGTGGCTCTGTGAACATGAAGGAGTCTCCATGAGCCATATAATTCAGTCTCATGTTTCTAACCTTCTTTGCCTGTTTAGCTGCAGCTAAAATTGTTGTTGTTCATTGCCACAGCTCCCACTAGAAAGCTGTTCCTGAATCTCACTGCACTGAGGATAAGATACCTTATAATCTTCAGGTATGACTTATTAAAACCAACTTATACCTACTTATTCTCATACGAGTATACCTGAAAGCTAAAATGCACCTTCTTCCTCCGTGGTGTTAATGAAGTAGAATCATAGAATCACAGACTCATTAGGGATTGGAAGGGACCTCAAAAGATCATCTAGTCCAGTCCCCCTGACACAGCAGGATCACCCAGACCAAGTCATAGAGTCAGTCAGGGTTAGAAGGGACCACAGGATCATCTAGTTCCAGCAGAAAGGCCAAAGTGAACTGACGCTTGTGCTCCTGAATTTTTGTGTCTGCTCTTAACTANACAGTCAACCTTTGGCTACATAGCAAATAAATTTAGGTAATAAGACTGGATTTGTAGAGAGAAGCGGTCAGTGCTGAGATCCTTGTGCTCCATCCTTTACATCCTTTGGAGTTTACTCAGGGTATGATGTATTCTGGTTGAATGCCCCCACAGCACATGAGGGTCAAAGCTTTCTAAAGGAAATCTGTGCTTCAGACCTTCTTTTCCTCAATCTCAGGTTCCTTTAGGAAGTGCCACCCTGTCCATCTGCCTCATGCAGACTAATGCCGCTGCTCACAGCTGCTTCCTTCCCGCTATTATCTGTGTCAGATCAAACGTATGAACGTGTCATTTCTGTTCCTGTTCAGGAGCAGCTCATGCTGTCTCTGCATGACACCACCTGCCACTCGATTCACCTCCCTCCTCATAACGTGTACCGTGGCTGCTGCCCTGTGCTGCGGGCAAGGAGTGAATCCGGTGGCATCAGCAGGTACCTCAGCAGAAAGGCCAAAGTGAACTGACACTTGTGCTCCTGAATTTTTGTGTCTGCTCTTAACTACTTTGCCCAGACTTGATTGGTAATGAGATGAGACTATGAGGACTGCATCATGTCAAGGTGACTGGTAGTGGATAAGAAACTTCCTGCTGCAGTGAGCAGCCAGCAAGGATCTCTCTTGTGAGCTGGTGCAAGCACCTTACCATTCTGACATGAACTCTTGCACCCTGATATCTGTATTCAGAACGTCAGCGCTGTAGCTCTGTGTAACCTTACAGACTCCAAAGCCTGATCTGTGGCTAACTAGTGTGCGATGGCAAGTCCACTATGGGCAGGGTGCAGTGAAGCTCTCCAAGAACACTCTCTACAGATGCTTTCTACGTATAGTGCTGCTAGGTGACATCAGCAAAACCACTGAGACTTGTGCAATCCGGATGTTGCAGACCTGTGTGTGTTCTAGGAGAAAGGGACAGGGCCCTTTTTTCTTCCTAGTGCATGGCAACTACAATCACCACAACTGCAAGAGCTGCCACCATCTGTTCAGGCCCAATGCTTAATAGTCCACGAGGACTCAGGATACTCATACCTCCTGCAGCTTTGGTCATGAAGTCAGTGGAGTGCTGACACCACCTTCTCAAGATGAACGAGGATAATTCAGGGAACTCAGGGGCTGGAGAGATGATGCATGACCATGCATCGCAGGATCACGAGTCTGTGGTGAGGACTACACTGCCAAGGATGCTTCCTTACTGCCGAGAGCTTCTTAGTGCAAGTGCAAATCGTGTGCCCTTGGCCAGCACATTGCAAGGTGAAGGGTCATACTGTAGCCTTGATGCTAGCGCCTTCCAAATCATGGGTGCCTGCTGTGTCCTGCAGGGTTACGGGAGAATGAGTTTTGGACTGAAACTGTGAGGAACAGTTTCTTCAGAAAAACAGTGTGGGGTGTGTTGCACTCTGCACACAGAACTCTCAGGATGACAGGCATAGCTGGGATGCTATCTGTTCTTTCACTAATGGAGAGCATCTGAGACAAGATGCTTCAATATCCGCTTCTCTTCCAGAAATAGAACTTCATAATGAAAACCAGAAAATATAAGAAACAAAAAGACAAGAATCCTGAAATGTTTAGGTCTGCTTACTCTTTCTTTCCTTCAGGAGAGCTATAGGGGGATTCTGTAGCCTTAGGCACTGGTAGCACACAATACACTGTCCCTTTTCAGCAACCATGGTTACTTTAGCTAAGTCCTCACTAGCTCTCTCTGTCTCCTACGGATTATTTGCATATCAAAATGTGTTTTAACTCAGTAGCTCTGAGGAAAACACTCCCACCTTCCATTGAGGTGGATCTCATGGACTCATAGGTCTTTCCTGGAGTAACTGCTCTGGGGGATGTAGCAGCCAGAATGTACTGCAGCTCAGGTGAAAAGGGACAGTGGGTGGGCATGTTTTTTACGGCTCACCAAAGATCTGACAGGAGTAGGGGGCCTTGAGGGTGGTTTGCTTGCATGTGGCACTGCAGAGAGCTGGCAGCAGACACAGTGGTGGGAGGGAAGCTTGCTGAAGGCTCTGCTTGTTGAAGCTGCTTTGGGGGATGGGACAATCAATATGTGTTGGAGTATTAGAAGTAGCCAGCCCTGAAGGGTGGGATGGGACCCCTCAGCAAGAATATTATCCTTCCATGTCAGACAAAACTGTCTCCTACTCCTCCTTCATTCTTTTCAAATTTTAGGAAAAAATCTCACATAGTTTTTGCCTCAAATCACAGAATCGTAGAATGGTTTATGTTGGAAGGAACCTTAAAGTTCATCCAGTTCCAACGCCCCCCATGCCATAGGCAGGAACACCTCCTACTAGACCTGGTTGCTCAAAGCGCCATCCAACAAGTCACAGAGACCAAGTTCTTTCCAACTCACAGGTTGCACATATTCTTTGCCCCAGAGAGACTGGAGTCCCAGAAAATGAGCTTGCCCTTCCACACAAGAAGCACTTTGGGGCCAAGTTTCTGCAATGACACAGCTATTCAAGAAATTACTACACCCTTCCCGTGCTATGATGGGCCATCAGTACCTGCAACACGTGCCCCCTTCTCCAGCAGCTTGCTGGGATTGTAGGATGGTCCAATGTTTTAGATCAAGGTGAAAACCCTGTAGCTAAGCAGAAATGGGTTAGCATAGCTGAGTTAACCTTCTGAGCTGACCCACAGCATCAGTTGTAAGGATTTCAACATGGTAGATGGTGGGAAAGCCAACATGGTCAAGAACTGATTAGGAGCAAAGGCATAGAAAGAGAGGTGAAATAGGAAAGGGATGCATGGGGTGGGTTAGACAAAAGCAGTGCAAACATCCCCCTAAGGAAAAGTGCCAAGTGCTGTCAGCGTTGTCACACACCCCAGCAGGGATAACTGTGAAGACTGGCTGATATGGCTGAATGGAAGAGGCAACACAGTTCCTGTGACTGTGCCTGCTGAAGAGAAGAAATCAGTCACCATGCTCTCCAGAGCTTGCTTTCTCTCCCCATCAAGTTGTTTACTTGCCATTGCTGGTGTGAAGGTCTCTCTCTCCTGAAGGGTCTTTCTCCTCCAGCTCCTATTCTTCCCAGAAACCTGTGCCTGGAGCTCTGAAAGAAGGTAAGGGAGCTGCTATTGTTGCCACTTTTACTGCTCCTGAGTTCCTGCCCCTTTTAAGCATCTGAAATAATCCTTGTAACACCAACTCTGAGTTGTCTCTGTGTTCTCCTTCCAGTGTTCCCTTGAGCCTGAGGCACTGCACCGTCCTCTGGGATGTCATCTTGAGCCTTCTGCTTATGATGGCATTGGGACAGGCAGGCAAAGGAAAAATGAGGCAAAGTCTGTGCCTCATTTTAGTGAGAGGTGTCCTGGAGCAGAAGAAAGGAGATTTTTCAGTCCTTCTGTACTGGTGAAGGGGCAGTGCCCGTGATCATCCTCCACATCATTCCCAAGCTATGATGGACACAGATTTCTGGGGAGCTGGTATAGACCCTTTTTTACCCTGACAGATACCTCTGAGAGGCAGGTGAAGCCGCAGCCCGAACAGCCCACCAGGCACTGAGTAGTTACCAATATGTCATGGCCAGAACTTGGAGCTCTGAGCCAAAGACAGAGCAGCACAAAGCTTCCAGTGTTCCAGTGCTGAGAGGGGCAGAGCAAAGAGCTGATGTTAGGCATTGAGAACAGAAAGCTTTCTCCACGCTCACAATGATCCTTTACTTTCACTGCCTAGAATGTGTACACGTTGAGCTAAGACTTTTAAGTTCTCAGACACAGGAGATTAAGTTTTTTATTGCAGCAAAGGCAATTCTGTCAGGATTTGCCGTAAATCTGCTGGATGCCTTGCTACCACCTGTCAGACTGAGGAATGGTTTGGGGTTGTATATGACAGCGATTGTGCAGAGCCCTGCTAGGTCCTCCATCCAGTAGCCAACCCCTGGAGTTGCTGCTAATGCCAGTGTGTGCACCCCTTCCCCTTTTTCTCCAGATTGTGAGACACCACGCTGGACTTCTGTAAGTGATGGTGTGTTTGCAAGTACCATGCAGAACCCTTCAGTCTCTCTGCTTCTTGTATTTCCAGAAATACAAGGTTTCCAGGAATTGTAATTCCGGGGATACACAAGATCCACAGGATGCAGTCTGTTTGCAGGATGCTTTCTCAAGCAGGGAATAAAACTGCTTCCCTGTTGCAGACACTGTTCCTAGAAGCACATTTTCTCCAAAACGTCGTTGACCTTGCTGCTGTAATGGATTTCTGTGGAAGTACAGGGATAGCCATGGGAACTCCAGGAAGAAGTTGGATATGGACAGGCAGTACAGCTTCTTTTTTGGTGTAAAAGTGTGAAAAAAGATGGAGAGGGGTGGTAGCCAGCTGCTTCCCCAATGGTATCCTTGTGTTTTAAATATAGAGAAATATTTCAGCATCTACTTGTCCATCTCATGATTGACAGCAGGAATGGGATGAATAAGGCTATTGTGCACGGGGCCATCCCTGCATCTTTGAATGAAAATCCAGTATTGCAGGAAGGGGAAGGGGCCATGCCAGAGTGTCAGTCCCCAGAAAACTAAGAAGGATGAATTACCATGGTGTGCTGCACTTCCAGCTGGACTCCTGGACTAGGCTTAGATGCTTCTGCTGGGTGGGACTCGATGCATGGTTTCAGATGTAAAGGATTGCGACATGGGAAAATTCTCTGGCAATTTATAATGCTTGGAGAATATTTGGCAAAAGTGGTCAGACCAGCAACACGTTGAAACACAGCTCTAACGACACAGCTGCTATAGAGCTGCTAGCAGTCCAGTCCATGCTTGAGTTAACTTGGACAGAGGGCAAGTGTTGCTGGTCATGGTAGGAGTAGGTGAAACAGAAACTCCTCAGAATGTCTCACATGTATTGGGTTCAGGAGTGGGGTCTCTAGATCATAGCTACACCATGACCTGGGGCTATGTAGGTTCAAGCAAGCAGACAACTTTGCAGTGGACTCACAGTCACAGAGCTTCTAAAGATGTCTGTGTTGGACACGGATTTTCTCCTGTCCCTGCAGTGCGATTATTTTTATCATAACAACTACATTTCTGTTCTTGAACTTAGTGTAACGCTGTTGGCAACCTGCTGATACTGACACTGTGTTATCCCACTGCCCGTGTAGTTTTCAGCCTGTTCATCTCACAGTTTTATGAAAGGTGTCTCTTTTATTCGAGTCTCTCTTCTAGGAGACTGGGCAGGTGTCTGATACTCCGATAGACAAGACAGAGATCGCAAGCTGGAAAAGGAAACAGTGACAAGGTCGGGCTGGTAACCAAGGGGGAGGGTAGCAAACCCAGAAACACCTCTGCAGAAGGTGAAAGGTCATTTGCAAAGACAACTGAGGCGTAGCAGTTGTTGGTAAAACACCTGGAAGAAGTAGTAGAAATGGCATTTGTTCCTTTGCGTGGTGGGAGAAATGCTATGTGGTGTTGTGGGATCCGTAGAAGAGTCAAGAGCCGCCTCACAGCAGAGATATTTTACGCAACACCTAGAGGCGATGTGGCCTACATCCGAGCTCAAAACCCACTGTCTCCATGGAGAGCACTTGTGATGTGGCAACTTCATTTGAGTTTCCTCCAAGGGAGCTTAATTTGTGCACACCAAAATCGATCTGCTGCCGCAGCCAAGATGCTGGAGCAGAGGCAAACATGGAAGTTTCTTCAAAACTCCATGAGCGTTTGAAGCTACAGTGTTTATGCAGAAATTACCTCATGCTCTCTTCTAAGCCTTCAACGGGTAAGAAGATTCAATTTAAGATTTTATTATTGATATCCTAACCTTGTAGATGAGATGCTAGAAACTAGAAACTAGAATTGGGCAAAACCTACAGGATCACTGGTGGAGTTTCCATGCCCACTTTCTCCTCCAAAAAAATCAAGTATATGGATGCTTTTCTGCATCTCATTCACCCCAGTATAGAAGTTGATATCTTAACCTGTCAATTAGGAATCATCTGTAGGCCAATACTACGGATATGAGTGGTAGGCTGCCTTCCCTGAACTTATTGTGTTTCACTGTAGTTCAAGGGTTCCTACTGTTTCCAAAAAGGACAAGGCTGATTGCAAACCTGACTCCTCAGTTACATGAAGAGGACTGTTATGGGTTTTATTATGTTTGGCAGCATATGATGCAAGAAGATGCCTCCCAGAAGTCCTATAGTATTATTGAAAAGATTAAACAGAAGTAATCAAAGTAATTTGGGACAATAACCTCATTCCATGGGATATTTCCCTCCCCCCATTTCTCTTGTTAAATTATACTTTTGGAACAGAACAAAACAGAAAAAGAAAAGGACCGGAATTTTTATTACACCAGAGTGTAATAAAAGGCTGTGCTTTATATCAATCTTGTTTCATCTGTATAGGATATGATGTACAGAAGAACACATATTTTTGAAGAATTTAGACATTATAATTATTAAAAAGTGAAATGAAATCTTGCCAATTTGGTATTTGGCATTTCCTCTTCTTTGTGTCTTCCAGTTGGATAAACACCGATGAATCATCACAAGGCATTTGCTTGAGGTTCATCTGGGTGATCACATGCAATTTTGCTTCTCACAGCCTGAGGGATTAGCAGGAGCATAAATTAAGATTTTTATCTACTTCAACTATTAAGCACAAATATTCTAGTTTTCTATACACATAAATGCCTGGCTACGAGAATGGTGCCGCAGACAAGGTTTAGGATTCTTTGATAATGGTACACACAGACTTGACAGGTCCATATGGGAAAGGTTTGTCTCAGAAGGGAAAGAGGGTTCTGGGGCAGAAACTGGCAGGGCTCATTCAGAAAGTGAATAGAAGGGGGTGGGATTGTTGCTGGGTGGGCACCAGTGGGGCAGCACTCTGATCTTAATAAAGACCATGAGGCCCCCCCACCATCCTAGGGTGCTTCCTGAAATGCCTGTACCCCAATGCATGCAGCATGGGGAACAAGCAGGAAGAGTTAGAAATCTGTGTTCAGTCAGGTGATTATGATCTGGTGGCAATTACAGAGACCTGGATGTGATCATGGACGGCTATGTCCTTCTCAGGAGGGACAGGTCAGCCAGGTGAGATGGTGGACTTGCTCTTTATGTGAAAGAGCAGCTGGAATGTATTGAGTTCTGTCCAGGGGCGGATGAAGAGTTTGTGGGTGCAAATTAAGGGGCAGGCTAGCATGGGTGACACTTGTGGGTGTCTATGACAAGCCACCAGACCAGGACAAGGAAGTTGATGGGGACTTCTACAGGCAGCTGTCAGCAGTTTCACAGCTACAGGCCCTGGTTCTCATGGGAGATTTTAACTACCCTGATATTTGCTGGAAGACCTACTCAGTCAGCCATGACTCCAGTGCATTGGTGACAACTTCCTGATGCAAATGGTGGAGGACCATAGTCTTAGTCTGGAAAAGAGGAGGCTTAGGGGTGATCTTATCGCTGTTTATAACTATCTGAGGGGTGGTTGCAGTCAGGCAGGGGTTGGTCTTTTCTCCCTGGCCACTGGAAACAAGACAAAGGGTCAGTCATAGTCTTAAGCTCCATCAGGGGAGGTTTAGACTTGACATTAGGAAAAAATTTTTCACTGAAAGAGTGATCGGTCTTGGAATGGGCTGCTCACAGAGGTGGTTGAGTCACCATCCCTGGAGGTGTTGAAGGTTGGGCTGGATGAGGTGCTGAGTGGCATGATCTAGATGTTAGATGTTAGGATTGCTGGGTTTATTTGGATTTAGGTTGGACTGGATGATCTTTAAGGTCTTTTGCCTTTTCAAGCAATTGCTAGGGGAAATCCCATGGGACAGGGTACTGGCAGGTAAAGGGGCCCAAGATAGTTGATTAACATTCAAAGACCACTTATTTGAAGTCCAAGATCATAGCATTCCAACAGGTAGAAGGTCCAGGAAGGGGGCCAGAATACCTGCGTGGTTAAACAGAGAGATGCTGGGCAAACTCAAAAGGAAGAAGAAATTCTATAGGTCATGGAAGGAGGGGATGGCCACTTGGGATGATTATAAGGCTCTGGTCAGAGGATGTAGAGACACAACTAGGAAAGCTAAGGCCTTCATGGAATTAAATCTCGTAAGAGAGGTCAAGGGCAACAGGAACTTCTTCACAGTGAGGGTGACAGAGCACTGGAAGGGGCTGCCCGGGGGGTTGTGGAGTCTCCTTCTCTGGAGATGTTTAAAACTTGCCTGGACATGTTCCTGTGAGACTTGATCTAGGTGATCGTGCTCTGGCAGGGGGATTGGACTCAATGGACTTTCCAGGTCCCTTCCAATCCCTAGTGTTCCGTGATTCTTTGTTCTGTGATATATTTTTTACATTCACTGTGTGATGATAATCAATATGAGATTTTTGTTTCATTTTGCTCCTTTGATACATTTCTTTGGAAACAAGATACTCCAATACATCAAGGTGAATCATTGCTGAGATTTTACAGACTATCAGGCACCAAAAATCTCCTGAAATACCTGACAAAAGATATTTACACTCAGATTCGCATAATCCTAAATCACTCATCAATTCCAATTTTGGTACTGGCTAGATGAATCTTCAGTTAACAAAAGGGTGACAGGAAACAATATTGCTAGTGTGGTGGGTTCAAGACCACAATTTAAGATAAAGGAAAAGAAAGCAAAGCAGTGAGGTCTCGATGACAACTCGGATAAATTTGCCAGACAACGGATAGCTTAGAGAAACTGACAAAAATGTTTATTAACTCTATAACTGTAAACAGAAAGGAAGAAAAGGCTAAGCATGTTGGTGCACACAAACTAGAAGCTGTGTCACAAATGCCATCACCCATTCTGAGAAAAATACAGTGGGAGGTCACTATGGTTTGGGCCTTGAGTCTTCTTTCACTTTAGAGATCTGGGGAAAAGAGCATGTCAGTCAAGTAGAGACGAGTACCACCACCCTCTCTATTCTTCATGCATCACCCCCATCTGCGATACAGCGAGACCCAAACTGCTTGCAGACTGGTGAATTCTTCAGTTCTACAGCCCAGCTTCTCCAGCTCAATGCTCTCAGGATGGTCTGACTGCTCAGTGCCCACACCTGCAGCTGACATGCATTTCAAACAAAGAACCCAATCTCTATCTTTCAGATCCAAGGTTTAAGGATTCTGAAGTCCTTCTGCTTTCTTCAGCTAAGCACGAAGGAGTTCTTCCCCAAAACTTACACGCCCCCAGTCTTTCTCAGCAGCAGAAAGGACAAACAGTCTCTCTGATCAGTCTCTTCAAACTGGTGGCGGCGTAGCCACATAGCCCCGGCCACGTGTGGGATCCAAGATGGAGACCAACCTCATGGCTGCATCAGCAGGGCTGCACACCCCCTCAAACTCTAGCCTCTGGCCAAGAGGGTCTTCCAAAGATCCTCTCCTCTCCTCTCCTCTCCTCTCCTCTC
>VXBP01010087.1:1521188-1609351 GCA_013400115.1 Rhinopomastus cyanomelas
TCTCCCTCTCCCTCTCCCTCTCCCTCTCCCTCTCCCTCTCCTGTTTCAGCTCCAGGAGGAAGAGGAGTATCCCAGCTCACCGCAATGCTGAAGGGCTGATCTGTGGGGGGGTTGTGATGGCAAATCTGCACCAGTCTTGCTTGTCTGGTCTGTGGCCAGGATCGTGCTGCATCAGGTCCAGGCCGGTGGGGGATCTGGGTCAGGGCCGGGGCTGTGGTGGCTTTGGGGCCTGGACTGTGGCAAGTCACGGCTGGCACCAGGGCCCTGTTAACAGTAGGATCTGGGGTAAGGAGTCCCTTGATTGCCATAGATCTTGCAGGAAGCTGCCAGCAGAGCCCAGCTACACATGTACTTTGGCAAATGAGGCTCAAGGTCTTCACCTGTTACCCAAGAAACTGATATCATGCATTCTGGCAGTCATAATTGATTCACAGAGCAATGTGAGAGATTAATCAAACCAAATCAAATCCAGTTTTTAAAACCCCATTACCAGTACCCTGCTGTGCACAAAGAGTTGCCTTTGGTGTCCTTATGCCCAGAAACAGAGAACATAAGGGATCGGAAGGGACCTTGACAGCACAAGGCATACATTCCCCGTATAGCTCATGAAGCTGCCCTTTTCTTAGAACCTTCAACCACCATCCTTTGTGAAGCCACTATCTTATAATGGCAGGAGGGATTCCTGTCACTAAGAAGTCAGTAAGAAATAAAGCCTCACTTAATTTGGATTCCTATATTTTACTGACATTGTCTTGTGCTTAGAAATATTACACTTGTCATCTTCCTCTCTCTCCTATTGTTTGTAACACTCATCCGTGCCATTTCCTATGCTAAAACATCGAATGTTATCAAATGTCTGTGAAATGGAAGTGAGCATGTCTGTAAAGGGATATTCCACATAAGTAGATGCCTCTCTGAGGTGTGGGAGTGTACTGACACAACCGTTTGTACATCCGAGCCTCCTGCGATTCCTTTCAGACCCTTTATCATACCCAACATGCTTCAAGTGCTAGAGTATTTTTGAAAGTGTAGTGGAATATTAACCATTTCCTATTTATTGTCTCAGATAACATGGTTGGGGAAGATGTGTGGGAAGTGGTTTGTGAAGATATTATGCCACAGGGAAAACAAAAAGATTTCAAAAGTTGTCAGACTAAATTGGATCATTCTTTTCCAGGACGCAGCCAACATCATAGACTTCAGGAAAAGTCACATTTCGCTATGTACTTGGCCCTAGTGAGGCCTCGCCTCCAGTACTGTGTTCAGTATTGGACACCTCAATACAAGAAGGACATTGAGATTCTGGAGTGCCCCCAAAGAAGGGCTACAAGACTAGTGCAGAATCTGGAGGACAGGTCTTATGAGGAGTGACTGAGGGAAGTGGGGTTGTTTAGTCTCTAGAAAAGGAGGCTAAGGGGAGATCTCATCACCCTTTACAACTGCCTGAAAGAAAAGAGGTAGAGAAGCAGGGATCAATCTCTTCCTCCAGGTCACTGGTGATAGGATGGGTGAGAGGAAATAGCCTCAAGTTGCATCAAGGGGAAATTTAGATTGGACATTAGGAAAATTTTATTTACTCAAAGAGTGATCAAGAATTTGAACAGGTTTCCCAGGCAGATGGTGGTGTCATTTTCCCTGGCCTGGAGATGTTCAAAAACCATGTACATCTGGCACTTGGAAACATGGTTTAGTGGACATGGTGTCCCTGGGTTGACAGTTGTACTTGATGACCTTAGACGTCTCTTTCAACTTCAATGATTCAATGATTCCATGGTATCCACAAAGTTGATTTGTGATGCTGCTGATGGCATTCTTTCCTGATCTATTAGTGATCTAAAAAATTTCCTGCTAATGCTATATCTGAAAAATGAGTCCTATGATGGATCAGGATGTTCTAAAATAGAACATCAGGAAGAGATTGCTTCAAATTGAAACATTAGGCTTAACCTTTGTGATGATGGTGATAAAAAACGACAGCTGCGAAAAGTCATCAACCAAAATGAACACATCCACACTCTGTTAGGGAAAGTATTCCCTCGTTTCCTTATCTTATTCAATTTTTTCCTTCCCACTTCCCTACACAAGGGATCTGATCAAGGTGGGAAGAGAAAGAGGAAACAGTTAGTCTGGCTAGGCATGTTGGCAGGCAGATTAGCATGGTGATGGCTGATACTCAGGAATGTGTGCGCACTGTGTGTCCTTAATTGCTCTCCATCCAGTACTGAACTAAAGAAGGACCAATGTGATTTTAATCTGAATTGCTCACATGACCAAAGTTTCATTTCCTTGGCAGCTTGAGCTCCTGATCATTCCGTCGATTAATATTCTTATTTTTAGTGCTTTTTGTACATTTCATACATTTTGCTCTTTGGCTTTTTGAACAATGACATCAGAGCAGGCTGACAAATGCAATAGGCGACCAAAATATAGTCACGCTCTCCTTGAATACAGGGCTACCTGCTACAGTGCAGTACAAACCACTGCCCGCGGCACAAGATCAGATCACATCAGGGTAAATTATTGGAGAACTTCTCCCCTCACGTCTCCCACACACTCAATTCAAGCCTTACAGAACATCCTATATAAATATTTGATGTGTGCACTCTGACCATATTTTATTCCTAATGAAGAACAAAATTCAGTTTCAGTTCAGCAAAAGGTAAAGGATGAAACGGAAGGCAGTGTTGAGCAGAGTCTCTCTTCCGAGAAATCGCTGTGGCAGGCTGTAGGCAGTAGTAGCTTTGCATAGGGACATGCAACATAGTTCAGTCTTGCCATGCCAGGGCCAGACTTCATCTCAGCAGCCACTAACGCCTTTGTCCCTGCTGAGGGACTCCCGACCAAAGAGGCTCTGTGCCTCTCCATTGAAGGCTTCAGGACTAAGTATGGACAGTGTCAGTAAGCTCTCTGCTCAAGGCCTGTTTGCTGCTTTCCTTGTGGGCTGGAGGTGAGGACTAGTGAAATACAGTCTCTGAGCAGCCTCGCAGAGGTAGCGTGCTTGTGCTCTCTCCAGCTGGGACCTGCAATTTCATTTGTACTTGTGAAGAGACCTTTTCCTATTTTAGATCATGCAACCTAAAGTGCATATTCAGTAAAAAAACTTGGAGAGTTGCAGTGCAGCCCCACTTTGCTAATTAAACCAGAGTTGTGTGTAGCTCCATTTGACAAGCACACTTCTTCCCCCTGTTGTATTTGTAGCAGCAGGAATTCTACTCAAGGGCTAATAGTTCCATAGAAACATGCAAATACAAAAATTGCCTATCAGTCTTCATGTCTCTTGTCGTGGCCAATACAGTGAGAGCATTAAAACTGATCTGACCAGATGTGAACTGGGTGAGTGCCATGGAAGCTCCTGCCAGGCAATCACAGGCAGCACAATTTTGGGTGTCAGGAAGGGGATAGAAGTGCAGCTATAGTGTTCTTAATAGCTGTCAAGTTCCCCAACCCTCTTTAGAAACAAGCACTGTTCTCTCTGATCCCTTGAGCTAATGCTTAGAGTAGACTGCACTGGTTATCTAATATAAAAAGTGAAGAAGAGCGTAGGTGTGTGGTGTGAATCCACGGTGATGCACAGACTACGTGTTAGACAGGGTAAGAATAATTTTTCCCCTTCCATCTACCAACTAACTGTGAGAGTGGTAACCAGAGAAAACACAACCTGACAGGAGAAATTGAACCTGCAGCAGGGTGTCCATTATGACCAATTAAAGAAAGATATAAGCAGTAACATCCAGATGTGCAAAAGAAAAAAAAAGAAGAATTTCTTTTGGTGGAAGAAAAGCTCATGGTTTCCTTCCATCCACACCTACACCTTCTGTGTCTGTTCATTCACCACCTTTAGCCCTAGGGTGCTCTTTGAACACTGATCTGTGAGAACATTCACAATTCCAGAAAAGAATGTTTGGAATTGCTACCTTTGTCCATTATGCCCAGCATCTTAACCGGCAGTCCAAAATACAAGTCATCCCTGTGAGACAGGAAAGGGCTGTCTTCTCTGTTTTGCAAAGAAACAACAGCAGTTGTTAATGCTCACAAGTAAGCCTACGACATCAGTAACAACGGCTAAAGCACAGCGCAGCTTTCCCCCGTGCGGCCATCATGGTGCTGGAACGAGTCCAGAGAAGGGCAACTGGAATGGTCAAGGGGCTGGAGGATAAGCTCTACGAGGAGAGGCTGAGGGAGCTGGGTTTGTTTAGTCTGGAAAAGAGGAGGCTCAGGGGTGATCTTATCACTGTTTATAACTATCTGTGGGGTGGTTGCAGTCAGGCAGGGGTTGGTCTTTTCTCCCTGGCCACTGGAAACAAGACAGGGGGTCATAGTCTTAAGCTCCATCAGGGGAGGTTTAGACTGGACATTAGGAAAAGATTGTTCACTGAAAGAATGATCCGGTTTTGGAATGGGCTGCCCACGGAGGTGGTTGAGTCACCATCCCTGGAGGTGTTCAAGGTTGGGCTGGATGAGGTGCTGAGTGGCATGATCTAGATGTTAGACGTTAGGATTACTGGGTTTATTTGGATTTAGGTTGGACTGGATGATCTTTAAGGTCTTTTCCAACCTTATCATTACTGTGATACTGTGATACTGTGATCATCTTCTTCCTTTTACTACATTTACCTGTTAAAAAAGAATGAGAAATTCAAGCTGATACCACACAGGGCTAATCACAACCTTGTAAGGCCAGTCTCTCTAGACCAGGGGTCCTCAAACCCCAGCCCGCAGGCTGGATACGGTCCCCCAGGTTGTCCAATTTGGCTTGCCGGTCCGCCAGTATTTACCGTCCCCGCCGAGCAGCTGCAGTTGACTTCTTCCTGCTGACTGCACGCCTGGCTCCTCTGTCTCTCCCTCCTGCTCCCAGGCAGGACAAGCCAGGCAGCACAAACTATAGCCCGGCCCCCGACACTGTCTGAGGGGCAGTGAACCGGCTCCCTGTTTAAAAAGTTTGAGGACCCCTGCTCCAATAGGGGTAAATAAATAGAGACAGGATGGACTGCCTAGTGAAGGAGACTTAATTTATCTCTTTACTCCTGTGTCTCAGCTTCTGAACAGAGGTGACACATAGCTCACAAGCGGTTTGGAGAAGAGACATGTTGAGAGAAATGCTAAATGCTTGAGGTTACGCAGGAGCTGAGGCCAGAGGCAATCCACCTTGGAGAGGCAAGGAAGCCGCCGACTCCGGAACTGACCTTGCACATTCATTTCACACCCCACAGAGAAATAATGCGACTGATGGTCAACGCAGCTTCCTTTCTCCTGGGACCAGCCTTTGGGTCCCCTTTCTCCTGTGTATGTGACATGCATGTTATGACTCTTGATCATGCAAATATGCTATTTCTTATATCAAGCTTGTTATATAAAGCTCCTATCAGCAGGAAGACCAATTACCCTGGCGTCATGTAAGAACTTATGCTAAAATTAGCAGGGAGATGGCCTTCAGAATGAAACATGGTGGTTATAAGTTATATTTAGGCTTTTAATTTTAATGGAAAACAATATTTTCAAGTATATGACTCCCTGACAAATTGAGAGTTAAGCATCCAAATACATTTAAATCTATGGTTCCTAATCCCTGCTGAATATGCATGACCACCTTAGGTGAAACAAGACACTTGCAAGTTTAATGTTTGATCCAAGCCCTCAGCTGACATTTATCAGAGCCTGTCAGGTGCCTGCTCCTATTTTTTTTTCCCAAGAAAAGTATTTCCACGTTTTAAAATAATTGGTTTAATAACTTTCTCTAGCTAAAGAGTTGACAAATATTTCACAGGTTATTTCACTTTCTTCTCATACCTCTTCATTTGTCGTGTGTCTTTGTTTGTCTTAGTGAGCAAACAAAGAGAGCTGGGACATGGCAGCCGACGTAAAAGTGCAACCCTTTGTTTTTTCAGTATACAGTGACTTGCCCGGTGCCCTGGAAATTTATTTCCATGACAGTGTTCTTGAATGGCTATTTGCCATTTTCAGTTTACTCTGTGGGTGCTTGCGTACGCGTGTGAGCGTGCGTGTACGCCCGTGGGAGGGTGTGCCACAGAATGGTTCCCATTGATGAGAAGGGGAAGGGGAAGGTATTTATGAGATGTTATGAAAGTCTTAGAAGGAAATAGTGTGGGTAGCTGCCAGGGCAAATTAATTATTAATGTTTATAGCTCAGAAGTGTTTAGAAGCCCAGCTGCTGGGGATAGGTGTGTGTATTTCCGTGTGTGTGTGTGTGTGTGTAGGTACATGTGCGTGTAGGTGTGTAAACAGACGGGTGAATGGCTCTTGCTGTGTTTAGTCAATGAATGAGTGAAAGTGCCCAGGCTTCAAGCAACAGCTAACAGACATGTGTATGCACATCCACCCTAGTAATCACTACTTAGAACATGTGAACAGCAGCATTTCACTTGCTTGGGTCTTTCTGGGAGACCCACTGAAGTTTACAGGGTCCTTCAAGATCTGACAAAGGCACATCCTGATTGTTTTTACAGAGGTATTGTGTATGCTTACAGATGAGTGGCAAGACAGCAGACTTCGTTTTATTCCAGAAGTGGCCATGTAGCTGCTTTGAAGTGGTAGAGTTCTGATGTTCTAAGAAGTGACCTGCTCTTTAAGGAACTGTTTAAGGAAACAGTTGCACAGCTAGACAGCAAGCTTGGCACAAGAGCTCATTTTTGTCTCAATTTCTGAATAACTTAAGGACAAACGTTGTATGGGAAAAACCGTGGGGCAAAAGCCCAACACAATGTGGAAGGGACATAGCACTCCTCACCTAAACAGTTTTCCTCACAGCTTCTTTCCACACACAGCTGCCCTGACATGTCTGGGCTGAGCAGCAGCCATGCAACAGGTACCATGGCACGGTGTTACAAACCTGAATGATGCAATGCCAAACATTCACCGTGTACAGGTGAAACCTGCTGAGCCCACATCGTGGGGGCCCCACAGCTAGTGGCAGTACCCTTGCGAAGAGGGAGGTGCTTTACACCTTGTTGGGTCATAAATACCAGCTTCCTTCTGGTTTCTCAAATAAAACTTCAAAAACCACTGGAGAAATGTCAGTATTTTTGAGTGTGTAGGTTGAGGGTGTTTCAGGGTGGCTGGGAGTCTACCCAGTCCATATAATAGACGTGTTTGCAAAATACTCCTTAGGTATCTGGAAAGACATGGTGCACCTCCAGCTTTCACAGCAGCACAATTCTCTCTTCAAATTGTTCTGTGTTACTGTTACACAGAGTGCTTACACGGCTGTTAGCAAAAGCAAATAAAGTTATAATAGATCCACCTTCATAAACACCTGATGACCTTCAGATAACTGATGACATGAGCCATATGTGCATGTTGATCTGCAATTCCTTGACTCCCAGCAGCTGCTTCCCTTCCTCCCACCCTTTCCTGTCACAGCATTTCCTACTTGAAATGGATCATATGTCTGGGGCAGACTTTTGCCATCCCTTCTGCTGAGCCTTGTCTTGGCACCAGTGACTCACTGAATCATGCCAACACTGCTGCCAGCTGTACAGCAGCCTGCTTCTCCACGTAGACCTAAGTCTAAGGGTATGGCCAAGAACTCCCATCCCTTGCCAGATTCCCATTAGTTCTTATTGAACCAGCTACAATGCAAGGACTTTTTGTACTTTGTCCACAATAACAGCTAACGTTCATGAATAAAGTTTGTCACAGTTGTGTGACCAGGTCTGGGGCAGCCGTTCTGAGTAGGTGAGAAAAGAAGGGCAGAAATCGGAAGCAGTGTAGTCAAATCAGTTTCTGCAACAAACAATGCGAAGGCGATAAACGCTGCATCTCTCTCTTCCGAAAACATAAGAGATGTTCCTGAGATCAAAACCAGAGAAACCAGTTCTTCAGCAGCTAGCAAATTAATTGGAACAGTAGCTGAAGTTAGAGTTATAAAACGCTGTGATGAGCGCAGCGTGACGGGGTGAAGGACCTGCAGAGCACGACAGCTCCGCATTTGTGAGGAAAATGCCCGTTTGTGAAAGACCCGGCACAACTGCAGACTCCAGGGGATGGGACTGGCAAAAAAAAGAGCCACATTTTGTATGGAAAAATGTATAGTTGAGCATTTGGATCCTTTTGACTTTTGTCTGAAATGCCAAGAGCTCCTACTAGACAGGAGATCCAAGGACACATCAGTGATTTTCAGCACTCAGAGGCTTGAACTCTCCATCCTGGGAAGAGCCTTAATCATACAGCACCGCATCTTCCTCCCTCCTTCTCTTCCTCCCTCCTTGTTTCTCTCTCTCTCTCTCTCTCACACACACACACATGCACACTTATTTTTGTCACAGCTTCCCATGATCTTAACGCATTCAGAAAGGTTGCCACAGAATATTTCTCTGTAAGGGCAGAATATTTTGGAATAAAAGTTAAATTCCAAAATAAAAATGTTGCTGAAAAATTCTAATGAATCCTTCAGAGAAAATCTTAATTTTTATTAAAGCCTGCCACAAAATTTTTATGGTTGCAGCTATGGATGACAAATAATGTTATCTACTCAGGACTGCAGAGAGCTTTGAGGGATTGCTAGAATCAACAGCGGCTGTCTGCGTGCAGGGAAAAGCATCGTTTCACCATCGCTGTAATGAATCCTCTGCTTGTTAGTGTAGCACCACTGGAAACTAACACAGAGACTGCCTGTGAATTGGGGGGTTCCTTTTGTGGGTCTCCCAGTACAAGAGAAAAGGAATGGCCCATGAAATTAGGAAACAACGTGTTTAGACATATTTTAAGGGAAATGCTCTTTATGCAATGCGTGATGACAGACTCAGGACTGATTGCTAGAAGATAATTGAAGCAAAGGGCTTAGCAGGATTTGAAGAATGAGTAGACATTTATACAGGTAATGAGAACATTTATAGTTAATGAGACGGGATAAGAAATAGACAGGAAATACCCAAGGAGTGTTATGGTGTAAGAGAACCACCTGTTAGGAGAGGTTGGGTGGCTACACCACTATGTAGCTGCTCATTCTGGGTTAACTTCCATCTTTTGCTGAAACATCTGCTGTCAGCCTCAGGGTGACAAACCACTCTGTGGATCAGCGCTGTGCTGTCAAATCGTAATTCCCAAGCCACAGGGACAACACAGTTAGAGATTTGTATCTGTTTGATTCTAAGACCTGAAACTGGATTTGGGAGAGATGAAAAACTGTACAAAACCAGTATTTTGCCCTTCCCAGGTTCAGAGCTGTTGAGACCCTCATGATCTTGGAAGTTGTTTTTATTTGTCCTCAACCGAGTTTGGACAAAGCTGGCTGATGCCTTCCCAAAATAGACTGGTAGGATCAGCATGGGTTGCTTTGTCTAAACAGTTTTTCAAAGACAACGATAACCTCAGACTGAGCCAGATGAGCTCTAGGACAAAGTACAGCTGAGCTGATGGATGTACTCTCTGGCAGCAGAACTGATGACAGCTCAGAGGATACCCACAATTCATCAAGTGTCTCATGGAATCTTAGGGCACTTGGTTCTCTGGGCTCCCTTCCATCCGCAGACCTCAGAGTCTTCCCTGCATAAGCACAAAAGACAAAGCAAGGTTTGCTGCACCTTCCCTCTCAGCAGAGGGGAGGTCTGGCTGTAGCACTTACTGGGAACTGGCATTTGGGAAGAAATCACTAACCTCCTAACAGACAGTCTCAGAGGTGAAGAGTTTAGAAAGGATGAAAAAGTTGTAGCTTTCAGCCTGGCCTACAGTGAGATATGAAATTTTTCTACTTCTGTGGTGCCAGTTTCTTGTGGCTTTTCATGGAAACATACCTGTAGAGAAGATTCTTTTTATTGATTGATCTCAGTTGTGCAGGATTCACAGCAATTCTGGCATCCAAAAAAACATTGCTGTTATCACAGCACTGACCAATGACCTGCCCTCAGGAAGGGTGGGATGAGTGGGACAGAAGGATTGAAGTCTTTCTAAAAAGTCTGGAAAATTATTGTGAAGACTGCTTGCTTTTTGAGAAGTAAAATTGGCATCCTTGCATCACCTGTGTGCATCCAGCAGTGCCAAACAGATTACAACAAACGCAGAAGACGACTACGCCTTTTGTCAGTTGCTCTGTAGGTCTTATTGAAGGATGGGATAAGGTCAGATATTGATCTCTGCTGGCTTTTTTACCAGCAGTCTGATCTCCCATTGGTTTGGGCTTGTTCCTAGAAGATTACGCTGGATGTGAAGTCTGCAGTTTCTGAGAAGCTCAGTTCATACAGTGTTTCCTAGCTCTTTTGTGGTCAGGCCCAGAGGCAGTACCAGAGAGCACCGGTTCCCGAAGTTCTCTGAAAAAGAAACTTTCTATTCCAATGCTCTTATCTTGACTCAGGTTTTCAATAAAATCCTTCATTTTACAAATGACATTGTGAAAGTAATGTTGACAGCGTATTCTTGACCTTAAAATTAATTAAATTCTTACAACAACTTAAACAAACAACCCCCCCCCCACATTTTCTGGCTTTCATGTATATGTGTAGCATAAACAAATACATTATCTTGATCCCAAATGCTGAAGTCATTGTTAAAATAATGGGACACAGTGATGTAAATAACTTCTATGGCTCAAAATGTGTCGACACCAGACAGCAGGTACATGGTTCAGCAAGACTAACATCACAGAGCAGACTCTGAGTGGCTTCACAGAGCACAATGCAGCCGACCACTGCATAGCCTGATGGACCTGGACATACGTTTACATAACAGACACTTCCGTGTAGATCAAGACTTAAAACCTTCAGAAAAAAAACCAAACCCTCTTTGAATGATATAAAGTAACTGTGATGTTTCTCTGCACATTTCCACAATAATGTAAAATAGTTTAAAAACTCTGTTGTTCTTTTCTGGGTTCGTCTAACCAATGACCTTGTTTTCCAGCTGTTTTCTTACGTCCTGAGTAAATATTCATTTACCCCAGGTACCAGTATAGGTTGGGGACTGACCTGCTGGAGAGCAGTGTAGGAGAGCCGTGTCCTCAAGGTCCTGGTCATCCTGCTGGATGACCATGAGCCAGCAATGTGGCCTTGTGCCCAAGAAAGCCAACAGCATCCTGGGGTGGATTAGAATGGGGGTGGTTAGGAGATTGAGAGAGGTTCTTCTCCCCCTCTACTCTGCCCTGGTGAGACCACATCTGGAACTTTTTGTCCAGTTCTGGGCCCCTCACTTCAAAAAGGATGCAGAATTCCTGGAGACAGTCCAGTGTAGAGCCACAAATATGACAAAGGCAGTAGAACATCTCTCTTATGAGGAAAGGCTGAGGGAGTTTGGTCTCTTTAGCTTGGAGTACAGGAGACTGAGGAATGACCCTGTTAATGTCTATAAACATGTGAAGGGTGGGTGTCAGGAGGAGGGATCCAGGCTCTTCTCAGTGTCGTCTAGCGATAGAAAGAGGGGCAATGGGTGTGAGCTGGAACATAGGAGGTTCCACATCAGTATCAGAAGGAACTTCTTCACAGTGAGGGTGACAGAGCCCTGGAACAGGCTGCCCAGGGAGGTTGTAGGGTCTCCTCTGCAGATGTTTAAAACCCGCCTGGACATGTTCCTGTGCGACTTGGTCTAGGTGATGCTGTTGTGGCAGAGGGACTGGACTAGATGATCTTTTGAGGTTCCTTCAAATCCCTAATGTTCTGTTCTGTGATATTTTTAGGAATTTGAGCTTTTTCAGCTGAAATCTATTTTGTCATAATACAAAAGCCATGCTGGATATTTATTTTTCTTACTTACATATTTTCAACAATTTTTGTTGTGTGTCTGTTTGATTTATAATTTTCTGATAAAAAACCACTTGTTTAGCAACAGGCAAATATTTGAATACCAGCCCTGTACCACCGGATGCAGAGATTTTTTATTATTAAATTATAAATTACATAGTTGAGTAATGTCAGTTCCCCTCAGCTGGGTTAGAATTAACTAAATTAGGGCTAAATTTAAAGAGACACCTGTCTTCAGAGGTGGCAATTTCTGATAAAACAGCAGTTCAAATGCTTCTCTACTGGAACTCATTAAATAATGTATATCTACAAACAAAATACTTTTGTGAAGCAGCTTTACACACCAGAATTACAACACTTCCATGAGAATATGTGTGTGCATATATATATACATAGAGTGGTGTTTTTTTAAATGATGATTATGTTACTGGGAAGAACCCACTGATAATTGCAGGTCAGTCCATGACATGGTCAGTGAGTGAAAAAGGAAATATGCTCGTCTTCATTGAAGAGCCATTTGAGGTAACATGGAGAAATCGTGTGACCTGGTTCTAATCTCAATTGCACTGTGTGAGACCAGACTAATTTTAGAATAAGTCTTTAAAACATTTGAGGAAGTTCCAAATCAACTTGTAGTCTTTGGAGTGAAAAAATGCCCAAGTGTTGTCATGTTACTCAACCATAATCTTTCAAGTTGTTCTTCTGAGGTTAAATAAATTCATTTAAATCATTGCTGCAGGTTAATCCTTAATCAGGCTGTTACATCAACACAGCTGGCCCTGCCCCACCGTGCAGCACCAGCTGTGGGGCTCTGCCTTGCCCTAGGGCTCTCTGTGCTGCAGGGAACAGGCAGCCTGGCAGCTGTGACATTGGAAAGGAAGGAGGTAAAGTTCCCGTGGAAAGTTACAAGCTCTTCGTGCAGCAATGCCTGCTTTCCATCCGTGTGCTCCTGCCCTGTTGTTTTCTGATTTGACAGAAAGCCTGTCTGCTCTCAGGACGCTACGGTGGTTTGCAGCGCCTGGTGTCTTGCATCCTCTTCAACAACAGCTTTATGTGGCTCAGCTCTGCTGGTAATTCTGGTAAAGATGTTGGTGATAAATACGAGGGTGTTCATGAAAGCACAGTGAAAAGCAATTCAGGATGCACTGTTTTCTAGTAGGTTGAGAGGAGGGAGCTCTCTCCTTACATGACTCCCTCTTAATTACTGTACGTATTGTGTAAACAAACTCTTTCACATTTGGTTCCTTTGTTCATCATGTGGCTGTTCATAGACTTACACAATTTCTTAATTAAAAATTGCAAAATATTTACAGTTTCATCTCTCTGGTCCTGTCTCAAAATTAACCTGATGAAAGAAAATGCTGCCATGGCAGATGCGTGCTGCACAAGAGCTGGAGTAACCAGGGCAGCTCTGTCGGATGCTGCCGGGAAATTCGCTAAAGCAAAACAGGTTGAACAAAAGCATCCTCGTTTGCCTCTGAAACGCTTCAGTTTGCCATGGAAACTGTGCTTCGCTGGTTGGGTCAGGCACCAAATGCTGATCCTTGGAACTCGCAGGACGGTTTTGTCTGAGAACTAGCTAATTGTGGGTGAAGAATGTTTCTGAAATATCTTCAGATCTGATCTCCTGAACATTCTGATACTAAGGAGGAGGCAGCTTCCATTTTCAGGAATTCAGATATGCCTTTTTGCATAGTACTTTCCCTTAAAAACCAGTATTTACCCAAAAAGTCACTGCCTGAAGGAAGCACACACTACTGGATTTCTCTTTCCCCCCCAGCATTATATTTACCTTCTGACTGTCTCACACCCAGCTGCAGAATAAGGCTGTGCTCTCAGATCCTGTTTCTGCAAGCAAGCCCCTGGCAAACTTGTCAGCCCATATAGCTTTGGTTTTTGTCTTACTTTGCTGGGCATTATCTTAGTGCTCTAGCCACTGCTGACCAAAGGAATGTTTAGTTGCTGCTTCAGGATGCTCTGCACAAAGGATGTTCAGTGTACGCGCTACCTTGAAGCACACCAAGACCTGATGCTGTCCTTTATTGTCTTTCAGATGGACTCAGGCTTGATCTATGCCAGTGTACACACAGGCTACAAGACAGGAGGTCTGCTGGACCATTAAGCCTGGAAGATCCTTCATGTTCATGTGTTGTAGAAAGGGACAGGCTTTGATATGAGGCTACAGCCTGGGAGAATTTGACTTTTTCAGCATATATTTGAGGGTCTAGTACCATCACTCAGTTGATCATAAAACAGACTAATGTGTTAAATTGGATAAAATCTAGGCTGTGCACAAAGTCATGGGAAAGGGCCTTTGTGGCTGGGAAGGTGGGAATAATCAAATAAGACTTTGTGAGTCTGTATGACAGACTCCTGTGTTTCTCTTGGATAAGTGCTGAGACACACCAAATAAGTTAACCCTTGCTTTATGCCACAGAGTTAGTAATACTGAACTTTTGCTCTGTACTGCTAAGAAAAATCACCCTCAAAGACATCGAATTAAGTTTAAATATACTTACAAAGGGAACTGCACTTCTCCTCTTGGAAGAAACGTTTACAGTAGAGGTGAGACACACCCCATGGCCCCTCACCTCTCCTCTTGCACTCTCCTGTGGGGATTCTTTCTGTAAACTGACGAGCGGTTGATCAGTCATCTTTCATTCTCACTCATGGCAGGAACAATTTCCCACGCCTACCCAGCCCTGATGTAGTATTTACTGAAGACCATAACAAGTTTTGATTTCAGGCCTGATGAAGACTTTCCCATCCAAAAGGCTGTCTGTCTTCTACAGGCTGCTTTAGCATCACATATTCTTGCAAGGATTGCCTGGTGTCTCTTTTGGCTGTTTCTTCTGCAGCAGTATGACTAAAGCTCTGCTTCATGTGTAGACACACAGGATTAAGGACCTACAGCCCCTTGGACCTGAACATCTGAATGTCCCTGAGCACAACTAGGTTCTGAATGCCATGGTAAGAGCAGGACAAATCAACTGTAAATAGACAAGTGAAAAAAGCCTAGAGAAGCTCCTCACCAGTTTCACCTTCAAAATTAGTTCCTCAGAAGATTGTTCTAGGTATCAGCTCTTATTACTATGATACACAGGATTACATTCTTGGAGCACCTCTACTGTAGCTGGAGATCTGTCCCCAGTTTGCCACACTACAACTAAACCAAACAGCTTTTCTCTTTTCATCAGCTAGTTAACTACTAGCAGACGTATGGCTAATACAACTTAGCAGTTTCATGGCTGGGCTCTCCCAGAAATACATGTTTATGTTCTACACAGCTACTCTTTTATGAAAATCCCATCAAGAGGAATTAGTTGTGTGTGTTCCTTTCTCACACCCCCAGAGTGCCAGCTTGTTAGGTACCACCAGGCTGAGCACAGTGTGGGTTTCATAACAGAAGCCTTCCCTTTAAATACTGTCAGGTCTCCACAGATTTCAGCTCCGAGAGACTGTCTGTGGGTTTTTCGCAGCCACAGTGGCAACGCTTGGTGATCCCCACCACTGTCCCCTCTGCAGATTCACTTGTGCCAGCACATTTTATCCCATTTCAGCTTTACCCTGGCTCATTTTACTGAGCATGGATCAGGGGCTGACTATCCCAGTAAGTCAGGAACCAGGTCCCCAGGAGAGTAATCTCTAGTAGTCTGGCAGTGACAGCCCTTTAGAACAGGCTCTTCACCTCTTCCCCCTGCAGCTAACTGAGATGGAATGGTGACCTAATCACTGAAGGTTTTGGTTGTCTTTTTTTTCCCTTTACTATATTAGCTTCTGGATCCTCTTGTACACAAGAACAATAACTGTTAGTCTGTTGGTAAGATGTGATAAGGAGCAGACATATGAGTTTGTACAGGGAGGAATATGAAAGGAAATATTCACTCTTAGAATGTGGAGGTTTAGTTTTTCCAGGCATTAGCAAGATTATCCAGTGATGGAGGATGGCTGTTTTCATGCTTCCCCTGAAATTCGTTTCTGTACCTCATTGAGCTTCTGATTCATTCATTCTGTGCAAAACAGAGTGATTATAGACTTTAAAAGCCTGTATCTTTATTACTGTGGGTGTACTCGTCTCCTTCTTCTTTTCTGTTGCTAAGCCAAATGGGTAAAAAGAAGGATTTCTTTAATCTGTCTTTCAGTCCAGAGCTCATTATAGGTGATATTAACCACAATTTCATAACTTCTGACAGACAAACCATTATCTACTGAGGTGTGAAAAAGTTTGCCTGAACAAGAATCTCTTTCATTTTTTTCTGTGGGCACTGTCACTGACATCCTGCTGCCTGGACATCAGAGGGACCTAGATTTTTTCCTGCTTGCCTAGCACAAGGGCAGACCTACATAGAGACTGACAGATGCTTCCTTGGAAGAAGCTGGGAGCTCAGGCATAGTGGGAAGGGCAAAATGTCTGGTTTGTCAGCAGGAAAAAAAACAAACAGGGAAGAGAAGTTGTTCCTTGAAGCAGCATTTCCTGGGCTGAGCAATGTGAGCAGGCAGGTGGTACCACGTGATGGTACCTTTGGGCTTCTGTATTGGGGATTGAGTGTGAGGTCAGCACAGGATGTCAGAAAAGGCACTTTACCAGCAGCACTAGTTAACAAACACAAAATACCCTCTTTCTGCAGGTTTTCTACAACTGATCAGAGGTCACAGCCAGGTGAAAGGGACGTGCGGGGCTGACTGCTCTGCAGCAATTGGATGCCAGCCACTTGCGTTACTCTGCACTTCAACTTTGGCTTGTACCAAGAGAATGCAGCACAGCAGAGCCTTGCTTCACCCAGTCTCCCTTCTGCTTCCCTTTCCTGACCATTTCTTCTTTCCACCTCTCTTATCTCTTTATGCTCTTGAGACATCACATAGCTGGTTTTGTCTATGTGATCCCTGAGCTTGCCCAGGGATCCTGACATACCTCTTTCACTGAAAAGTTTCAGTGTCTTTTTATAATTTTGAGTCATGTAACGATACCAAAGGTTTCTTACCAGCTAGTGCCTTCATCAGAGGGTCGGCAACCACTTCCAGTTAGGATGGCAAGATTTCTATTATTTCTACTCTTCTTAATAGAGAGCTGGGTAAACTGAGGCACAAACAGGCTATTTTCCCATTCCATGGAGCAATTTGTTCAGAATCACACAAGGGTTTAGGTCCTGTATCTCCTGTCAAATTGAAGTAACAACATGATAAAAGTGCTGTAAAACAGCATTATCATCCCTCTTCACATGAAACAGCCTAATGAAAAGAATGCAAAAGTTTGATTTGCACATCAACTGCATGGTCCTTAGGTAGCCAGGCTAGGAGACAAGTCACTCTTCTGAAGTGGGAAGAGTCTGCTCACACTCACATCCACCAGCACAAACTTGTCTTATCTCTTGAATACCACTGAAGCATGATGCCACCAAAGCTTCATGCCAACAAATATCCCCAGGAAAAGGCTGCTTACAAGTTTCTGCCATTCATTAAATTCTCTAAATATCTGCTGTCATGTGCAATATTTCAGAAGCATAACAGCAAGAAGATGTAGGCTACTCTATAGGGGTGAGCTACATGCACTTCTTTTGCCTTGTGCTTGAGATGAAAAGAAAACAGGCAGTTAAATAAGGAGGTCTGGGGACCATTTTATAGCATCGTATGTGACTGCAAAAAGGAGAGTAGTAACTGCCATTAGTGTGTGATATCCTTTCGCAACCTGACTCAGAGAACACGTCTGCATCCTAGAACACCAGCATTCTGTACAGCCCGCAGGCACATCCCTCTTCAGTGGGAGACCTCACTCCATTCAAGCACTGGAAATTAATTATAATCCAGGAATCCAACTCCTGACTTCAACTTTTACATTGGTGCAAGCTTCCCAGGGAAGAGGTTAAATTTTCATCCCTGGATGTGTTTTAAATGTCGTGTAGATATGGACCTTAGGGACGTGGTCAGTGGTGGGCTTGTATCAGTCAGGTTAGTGTTTGAAGTTGATGCTCTTAAACGTCTTTTCCAACCTAAATGATTCTAAACAAGTTGAAAGCTTCCATGTGCCATAAATTAGTGGTGACCTACAGAAGATATTTATAAAACTGAGCAAAGTTTTCATAAAGCTGAGCAAAGCATAACTATTACACTGGGGATTCAGCAAGGCCCAGCTGGCATGTGCAGATAACACACTTAAAGAAAGAGGTTTTTCTACTTTTCATAAGAGGTGCAAAGTCTACAGACAAATGTCACTGTGATAACAACTGTCCCGTAGGTGAGGCATGTTATAGTGGGAAGACAATGCTCTCCTTTTTCTACACGACAGCAAAAGAGCAAGGCAGGTATCCTGTCCCAGAGCCAGCACATTGCAATGCAGGCGCAGCCTGCTGAGGTTGTTGAAATGTGTCCTGTTCCACTGTAAAATATGGGCAATTCTGCTACTGACTTCACATGTTCCTTCTGATTGAAATGTGTGAAGAAATGCTGCATGTTCTTAGCTTTGAGATGAAATAGCATGGAATTTCAGCTCTTGCCCTTTAAGCTTCAGAATCCTGAGACACTGTGCTGGCAATGGCTAATATACAGCCAATACCTCGCTGACCAGCCTTGGTCATCCAGTCTGTTCCAACTGTCTTGCTGTTTGGATTTCTCATGCAGTAAGACAACGTTGACTCCGATCTCAAATTTGTCAGGCTGACCTTCAGCAGCAGTCGTGCTTCAAGCAAGTACTCCGAGCTTTCCCTGCTGCTGTGCCCCTCTGTTAACACAGCACTATTGGTGATGAGACTCTTCCCTGGAGCCAGAACACTGGCATATTGAGCTGAGCCCTGTGACCCTGCTGTGTTGCTGTGCTCTTTGGCAGCAGTACCCCACTGCAGTCCCAAAGATGGCAGTTCCATTGCACTGGCAAGTCTCCGGCTGAAGCACCAGATGCTTTTGGGATGCTGCTTGACATCCCATTGGGTTTGCCAGGTGACCTTCCAGCCCCCCAAAGTGAAATGACCCATGCTAATTGCCTCCCCAGCCCTGCACTAAAGATAGTGGTGGTGTCATTTCAATGGGATCACTTCTTCAATCACTGGCAAAAGAGGCTGAGACGAAAGAAGACGGGCATCTCTTAAACCTGCTTCCCTGGAGAAATCTTAAGTGAGCCCTTATGCTCATTTATTTTCTGTTGGTACTTACATGCTGACTCCAATCATAATTAAACTGCAAGCTCCTTAGGGCAGAGGCTAGCATTTTGTTCTGAGTCAATTAGCAGTTTATGCAACAAGGCCTCTGTGACTCGACTTCTGAGTGATACAAAAATCAATGTGTTCTATTCTTCAGTTTTGGGGGAGGTTCTGTCAGTCTCCACATGGAGAAGACTGACAGCTGGTTTAGAATTGTAATGCACACACCTTAGTTGAAAGATGCTGCTACAGGACAAACAGATAAAATTCAGTTGATAGCAACACTAGAACGATCGTACAGTCTAAGTATTTTATATGCAAAAGAACTATTCAAAAAGAACTACAAAACCTTTGTTGAGGGGGAAAGCCTTAAAAAATCAGGTGTATTTCCAATTTTCTCTGCAATACTAGCATGTTTTGTCTTGAATGCTGATTCATGTACTTCACTGCATGGTAAGATGTGATAGGAGGAAACACACGATGTGGAATTTTTGTTTTCCAAGTGTTTTTCATAAAACTTTAAAATCATCTGTGTTTGAGAGAAGTAGAAATCGCGTGGGGATTTCAGTTCCTGTTTGTATTATGTGTCAGAGAAAGAGATTCAGAGCTTTGTCTAAGCATCAGAGAAACGTTAGGAGTTCACAAACTGTCACTAGTCTCATTAATCACCCTGGAGTTTTAAGCACGTTATTCGTGCCAAACAATTAAGTGAAAGTGAAGGCCAGAGCTTGCCTCTGAACACGCAGATGTCAAAGTGTGCACAAAATTTAGCTGCTAAGCCTTTTAACTGATAAAGTCCTAGAATGGCTTTACAAGCAAGAACTTCCTGGCAAGACTAGTTTTGTAAATCTAAAAGCATGCAATCATATTTCAATGTGAAATAGCTTATAAATACCAAGCTACCTCCTGAACAGTAGCCAGATTCAACGCTGTGGCAAGTGTGGCTCGGGAGTGCTACATGCAAGGTTAATGCTTTGTCCAGTGTCTGCATGAGTGTGTAACAGACACAGACATCCACGTGTTCCTATGTATCGGTGCATGGAACTGAAATCTGCCCTTGTCCTTTATGTCTCAGTTATAAGCTGTTTTGCTAAGGAATTTAACATTTAGCCTCTAAAGTCACAGCAAGGTGCAATGCAGGGTATTTCAGGGAGAGGTTTATGCCTGTGACCAGGTTCTGATGAAGTTCCTGCAACCCCATAGTGCTGCATCCCTCTGTCAGCCACGTGTAGCTCACTCAGTGGCTTCCTCTAAGAGTCAAGCGAAACACTTCTGAGTTTAAGCATCACCAAAGCCTTTTAAACCACCCAGTCATTTAGGCAAACCTCAGAAGCAATGAGAAATGTTAACATGTCAGGAGGCAGTAACAGTTGATATATTTCAGAACCTTCTTCAGTTCCTGTTTGGCCATTACACTCGGCCTGTATGGGTCCATCCTTACTCAACATTGTCTAAATAGTTTTCCTTTCCTAAACCTGATTGTTCAGGGCTATGCGTTGCTGGAGCTCCATCCCAGAGGAGAATGCAGATCAGCACTGGAGCAAGTGATCACTTTATAGATGGGATTTGAAGACAAGTGCGTAGGGATTGATGCAGAGGAGAAAGGAGAAGCCATGTTGTGATGCAGCACCGGGGATGACAATGTCATGTTGACAAACATTGCTCTTCAGCAACATTATTGAGCAGAGGTTGGGGGCTCTTTCTGAGGCCAGAGAAGAGAACTTTGAGGCAGCCAAGACTACAGCACAGACTACAACTTCAGCTGTATTAATGGAAAACCACAGAAGGCACAAGACCAAAAAGGAACAATCTGTGATGCTAAAGAGAATCATGATGGTAAGTACTTACAGATAAGAACTCTTTCTTCCTTGACACAGGTTGTCTGGATATAAGTGCACATTGTGGATCTGTATGTTAAATCACTGGAAATAAGTTTCTCTTTTCATGCTACTAACACCCATAATGTCCACAGTTCAGCAGTTAAGAATCCTGGAGATTGAAAGAGACAGAGAGACATCAGTGGGACCAGGAAAAACTGAGGAGAGTCCTAAAGACAGGACTTCAACTCTGATGCCAAATCAGGTCCTTCAAGTTGAGCCCACCCATCAGTCAGGTGCTGAACTGCCTTAGTTCACTGCTTAACCTCGGGCAAATCTGAGCTAGTGACAGCTACCTAGCACCACTCAGCAGTTCTTCTAGGGTGATTGCACAAATGGGTATTCTCTCTCTACAGAGTCAGAGGATAGAGGATGGGGTAGGCTGCTGAAAGTAGTCTCTCCTAACTCATCTTCTCAAAGATAGATCAACACTTAGCTTAGTGAACCTTTGGGTATCTCCATGGATGGACCGTCCACAGACTCCTTGGGTTCATCTGACCACCCTTGGGATGAAAATAATTTTCTTGAATTCTTGGGAATTGCCAGTGTTACAGCTTGTGCTGTTATCTCTCCTCCTTCCACTTCACCTCCCTTGGAAGAGTCTGGTTCTATCTTCTTACAGCCTTCCACGAAGCAGCTGCAGACAGGCAGTAAGGCTTTCCCTTTGCCTTCTCATGTAGATGAGCAAAGCCAGTTCTTGGAAGCAGCAGGACAGACAGTTGAATCTCATTACACGGGCCACACTCAGTTGCTCCATCCCCACTGCTAAATCAGAGCCCATAACACTGCCAGTGGAGAAACAGCATCATGTCCACAGAAACAGGACTACTTTTCAGCCCTTGTTGTAAACTAGTATTTTCAGACAATAGAAGAAAAAAGGCCTTGGATCTGTGGTGAAGATCTCATTCTAGAGACAACAGTTCTCCAAACAGACATTTCAGAAAAACTGATAACTGTTCCACTCATTCCTAAAACTCCTGCTGTTTGACTTCTAAAATGACAGCCCTAAACACATTATTCCCTCGTATTTGGCACTGGTGAGGCCATGTCTTGAGTGCTGTGTCCAGTTTGGGGCACCTCAATACAAGAGAGAGGTGGAGGTGCTGGAGCAGGTGCAGAGGAGGGCAGCTAAGCTGTGGAAGGGCCTGGAGAATAAATCTTACAAGGAAAGACTGAAAGAGCTGGGGTTCTTTAGTCTGAAGAAGAGGAGACTGAGAGGAGACCTCCTCACTCTCTACAACTACCTGAAGGGGTGTTGTGGTGAGATTGGTGCTGGTCTCTTCTCACAAACAATTAGTGATAGAACAAGAGGGAATGGGTTCAAGTTACAACAGTGGAGGTTTAGACTAGACATTAGGAAAAGCTTTTTCATAGAAAGGGTGGTCAGGCACTGGAACGGGCCTGAGTCGCCATCCCTCGTTGGTTGGACTCAACGATCCCAGGGTTCTTTTCCAACCAGAGTGATTCTGAGATTCTGTGATACTGTGATTAAGCCATATGGGCGAAATTGGCTCTGCTTGATGAAATAATATGTTCCTCAAACACAGCTCAAGACTGCATTCCTTCATCCCTACACACACCCCTATTCTCGCTTTCAGCTTTCAGAAGCCATAGTTTTCTTAAGAAAATTTGATTCATCCTATGGAATTGAATAGCTGGAAATCTGTCTGCCAAGTGACCTCAATTTAAATACGAAGTCATGGAGGATTCTCTGCATTTTTCACCAGTGCTTATTTAATAATAGCTTCATGCTGTCAGTGCCACTGAGATTCTCTTGTCCTAGCCCAGTGAAAGTGGAAAAAACCCCACAGGTTTAGAGTCTCACTGCCTGTGCAAATAATGCAGACACAGAGCAGGAGTCACAGCACTGGCTGGTGCATATTTAGAGAGAATATACACAGAAAGCTTTTCAGAAGGGCTATGGCAATACTGCATTTTAGCAGAGTCCAGGTTAAAATGCTTTTAAAGTGAAAATGTTTATTATTGTACAGTTTTTACAGTTTTTTTAGAAACTCTAATAAAGAAGATATAGGTCCCCCTCGTGCTGACCAAGCCGCACAGGTCTGCCGCTTCTGACTTGGAACAGTCACAGATTTGTCACCGTTATCCAGACGTGTTCTCGTGCAGCCACGGATTCTCTCTAGTGTTTACAAGCCACACAAATGTTTCTGAGAGGGATGCTTTCTGCTCGCATGGTCAGCCACACCCCTCGTCTTCTCTCACAACCCAGCCTGATCAATTAGCCAGCAGTGTACTCAGGTGGCACAAAAGGCCAATGGCATCCTGGCTTGTCTCAGGAATAGTGTGGCCAGCAGGACTAGGGATGTAGTCTCCCCGTGTACTGGGCACTGGTGAGGCCTCGTTTTGAGTACTGGGGACAGTTCTGGGCCTCTCACTTCAAGAAAGGTGTTGAGACACTGGAGTGGGTCCAGAGGAGCTACAAGGCTGGTGAAGGGACTAGAAAGAAAGTCTTATGAGGAGAGGCTGAGGGAGCTGAGGCTGTTTAGCCTGGAGAAGACTCAGGGGGAACTGAATCACTCTCCATAACCATCTGAAGGGAAGTTGTAGATAGGTTGAGATCTTCTCTCAGGCACCTAGTGATAGGACAAGAGGGCAGGGCCTGAAGCTGCACCAGGGCAGGTTTAGGTTGGATGTTAGGAAGCCCTTCCTCACAGAAAGGGTGATCAGACTGCCCAGGGAGGTGGTGAAGTCACCGTCCTTAGAGACATTTAAGATAAGACTGTGTGTGGTGCTCACTGATTGTGATGATGTTAGGTCATAGGCTGGGCTTGATGACCTTAATGGTCTTTTCTAGCCTCCATAATTCTGTGATTCTATGATCTGTTGTCTCTGATTGCAAAGCCGGTTTAAGAGCTTTTACTTGCCCCACCTTCAGCTGCTCATTCCCATCACTGAGCAGCAGGGCACTGCTCCCTTGGCAGTGAGGAAGCAACAGGTGCTTCACTGAAGCAATCCAAATGGTTTTTTGAAAATAAGTTGCAAAAAGCATTGGTGGCTTTTTTGTTCTTTGGTGTTTTGGGTTTTTTTAAACCCAGTCTGGTGGCTGGCACAGATCTCCAGAATTAAACCAGCACAACTGATCAGTTATAGCTATGGGACAGGAACAAACAACAAATTCAGGAACTTCTTAAATCAGCTGTCACCTGAAAACAAAGGTCCTGTAACTACATCATTGTGTGATGTGCTGGGGGAGTAAAAGGGTATTTTTATGAATATAACTGCAGTGATTCATGTGTTTGGTGTTCTGGAATGTGTTGAGCATATGGTATTGCAGGCTTTATGTAAGTGACCTTGCAAGTCTTTATTTTTATATCTATTATGGAACAACTAATGAATAGGTTCTGATTTCTCCTTCCTACTGGTGTAAAACATGAATTTCTGGTAAGTAAACTGTCTTGGGCAGACTCCGCAGCTGTTCCTGTATGAAAAGCTGTTCTTCCATCCCATGGAATGAGTAGCTGCCTACAGCAAGTTATCCTGAGAGATTTTTGCTCCTTGCATGCCTTGGTGGTGGTTTTTCTGTGTTAATAAATGGTGTGAGCCATTGAAACAATGCAGATTGATGCTGGACACAGTCTTGCTACTTTCCAGGAGCACAAATGAACTAGAAGTCACCCCTTTTCTCTTGTTCCTTGACAGAGATATGAGGTTGTGATTATACCACTGAGTGACATGCTGCCAGGCATCATCACTAGACCCAGAAAGTCCTTCAACCCTGGTGCTGTGCTGGTGGACAGCCTCATTGTGAGGCGGGTGCTGTGCTGTAGAAAAGAATTTGGTTTGGACTTCTCAGCTGGCTTGTTGACCACCTCACTGAATAGCTGGCACCTGCACACCGGGGCCAGCTGACTTTTTCTTCTGAGTTTTATAGTTCAGCAGTGAAGGGCCAGCGGATCATGGCATGAAACCCTTTTCACGAGGAACATCAGTAGCATGTTGTAAGAAAATGTGTTTCTCCTGTGCTGAAGTTCCTACACTAGGCATTCAATGATTTTCAGCTGTGTTTATCTGGCTTATAAAGAATGCTCTGCATGTGCAACAACTCCATTTTTTTCACTAGGAATAGTTAATTTTAAATATTAAATCAAATAGCGCCGAAGCCTTTTAAGTCAAAGACATCAGCCAGTACTTTGTGGAGATCTGGACTGCCTTTGGTGACACATATGGTCTGCGGGGCCTCAGATGCAGAAATTGATCAGAATAGCTCTGCCAAAGTAATTATTCCTCTGAGCCATTCTGCAGGCACTGGTCCAAAATGTAAAAGAGCATGTGCCAGAATAACTACTCTACTTACAAAGCAGGGTAAGTATCCTAAAATGCAATGATTTCTACTCCAAATGTGACTCTTTTTGCAGAGGAGTCATTCTAGCACATAGGAACACCAGTACAATATGTGGACTGTGTTAAGGTTTTGATTATTCATCTAATCCTGATGTTGGTAATTCTAGTAAAAGTTCCTACATTTCCGCACCCCTAGAGCCATTTGGAGCGTGCCTGGTTGTTTCAAGCACATCTACAAAGCTAGGTGATGATGTCACATGCATCTGTACCGCATAAAAAATAAATCAAGTTTGAGTTCCCAGGTCTGTGTATTTACTGTGGAGATAAGCATTCTTCATGGCTTGAGTAGAGCACATCCAACGTCATGAGCTACCTCACTTGCTTGAATGATAAATCGACTAAGTCTCCTTTCAGAGGAGCACTTATTTTTGTGGCAGAGCGAGGTCACATGCCATATCTCCCCATCCGTATGCTCTCCCAGTTTACAGCTGTGCAGTGAACCAGGCTGAGAAACTGATAACCCAGAGAACCACTTAGAAAAAGTACATCCTTCCAATCTGTATTATTGCCTCTCTCTGCTTTGGGGGTCTTGTTTGGCACCGCACGTACTCCTAGTGTGGTCTATGGAGGGAAATAAAAGACAGGCTGGCAATAACCACCCTCTGCCCTTTTATTTCCTTGGAAGCTTCCATTGCTTTTTTCTACACTTTATCTTCCTGGGAGTGGTAACAAGTAATTTCCAGACCAAAAACGAGTGTGTGTGTGAACGCATGCGCACCCGCGTCCAGTTGCTGTCAAACAGTCGAAAGGCGCAAGGCTTCCTCCATCGTATCTATACGAATCAGCCTTGCGTTTGAAGTTGTGTCACCTTTTCAGTTTTTGTACAAGATACTGTGATGACTGGTCAGTATTTAACTTATTTTCTTGTCCCAAAACTCTCTAAGGGTCTGTTTCGGGTCTCTACAAGCAGTATGGCCTACTTGACACTGTATTATAACAACCCAGTTCTAATTATCTGCATGTAAAATTAAAACACAAGGCAATTATTATGCCAAAAATGTTCCCTTGTCTAGACAAAACCTTTTGAGGTTGTCAGGGTGGGGGAAGGCTTCTGTTCTCGTCTCCAAGCAATTCTGCACACCTACCATTCACAATGATCACCCCGAGGACAGTGTCTCTGGGACATGTCAGACGCGCTGGACGTCACACACGTGCACTGGGATTGTTAGTTTTTGATAGTGTCGGATCGACTGCACGCAAGCTACTGGCAGCACACTACATGGAGTAAGGACAACATGTCCTGGCGCCACTGGCTTTACTTCATGCCTGACTTTTGAATCAAATGTGACCACTGATAACAGAATCTGCTTCAGCTGGGACAAAAACTCTGACTGGTGAAAGAAAACAGATCTGGAAATCCATGATGTGTGTGGTCAGGTCCTACAGTTAATCCTAGGATAAGCTTTTCAGGAAGAGGAGTAAACTGTGAAGAGAATCCTGAAAGTGTCTTCTTGAAGGCGTCCTGCTAATTAAGGAGCTGGAACCCAAGCAGTTCCAACCTTAGGAAGTGCTTCCTGAGTGTTCGCGCACATCTTCGTGCCTGCGCCAGACATGTGCATGTGTAGCTCTTCCACTGCCAGGGATACGAGAGCGCAGGTGCCTAACAAGCAAGCCTTGAGCCAAGCAGGAAAGAGAGAGCCAAAAATATCCTGTCAACCCAAGCCTCTTTTTGATAATTCTCTCCAGAAGACATCTACGAGCACTAAATGTTAGGACCAAGGCTTTTTACTGTTCTTCAAGTGTTAGCAGGAAGAGCGCAGTAAAAGGCTGGGACCAATAAATTATTGTGAAAAATCGTTACTGAGCAGACACAGAAGCCAAATTAAAAATCAGACCATCATCACTTTATTAACAATCGTATTTTAAAATACCTGCAAGGCAGGGCTTCTCCTCCTTTTGCCCTAAGGTCAAATTGTGTTGCTGCTGTGCACATTTATCTCCAGACAAGCACACACAAACTCTTACAGACAGCTTGATTTCAGTAGGCACAGGACTCTGAACAGCAGAAACTGTACATGCCATATCCTGTGAAATGTGTTCTGCCACAGGCTTAGGAAGTCTGCATAGGAATGTGAGTACAGGCTGTGCAGGCACTTCCATGGCCGAGTACAAGATACTAGGAACTGGGTCAAATGATGGGTGGCAGTGGTCCAGGGTGCAGGAGTCATGTGTCCGATGTATGTACGTGTGGCCGTGTGATGGGACATCTCAGGACACCACAGATCACATGCTGAGAGGGACAGCGAGAGCACGGGAGGCTGTAACACTGGTCTGTAAGATCCCCCGTGGAAACATGATGATAAGTGGGTAACTAAATCACTGGCTCCTTTCCAGCTGATGAATGCCAAACTCCAGCTGTAGCCTGAAGTAAGAGAGTAACCATGGCACAGCTCTGCATGTGCGTTGTGTTGGCTTGCCCAGGCAAGAAAGCAACCATGTAGAAGCACAGGGCTGATGGTTTCTGGCCTTTAAATCACCCCAGAAAACTCTGCTCCTGCCCTGTCCGTACGTAAGGAGTTTTTGAAGGGAAGAGACGATTCTGGCCACACCGCATTTTCAGAGCACGCACTTTATTAACAGCTACTGACACATGACCCAAAGTGAGGAGGGCATTGGATTGTCTTACAGAGGGCACAAAGTTCTGAAGGAAATCAGAGCAGAATTTGAATTTGCTTTCCTTAGAATCATAGAATCATAGAATGGAGCATGTCAGTATGTGATATAGTAGAGAAGCAGGCTGAGACTGCATTTGGGAACCAAAGATTTCTTGGACAGATGGTAGAGCTGAGTGACAGGTGTATTTATCGGTCTTTATTCTGTGATCGTCTGACCTGCTTCATACAGTAAGAAGTGGGTCTTACTGCTACTGCCTATTGGCTGTGTCATTCATTGTCATGTTTTCACAAAACAGGGTAAGCATGGAAAAAACTCCTGTTCTTCTGACAGGAGTCCCAAAAAGACCCTCAAAAATTGAGCTAAGATGTAAGACAGGGAGAACTTAGGGATCAAAATCCCCAAAAAGTAAATTATAGGACCAAACCTGTGATTTTAGATTCCCATGTAGGTACTGCTGTGAACACTTCAGTTCTCACAAGAATGATTGAAACCTGGCTGCTCAGCTTCACTGCACACAATTACCCAGGGGATGCTTATCTCGTAAGCATTGCCAGAGCACTCCTACATACCCGCTGGACCGGGCTCTTCAGGCAGTATTGTTGTTTCCACTTCTTAAAAAGCTGGATGGAATAGTGTTCTTTCATAATTTAGTGGTCAGTGCATCTACTTGGGAAAAGCAAAACCCACTTCATTGCCTTCAGATCAACATCCCCTATATGACCACGTCATTCTCTACTAGTTTATTTCCTACACCAATTTAAGCCATGCTACTCTACATAGTAGGTAGTTCAGCCTTAGTGGGGAATGAGATGGAGAAACATGCCGTGAGACTGCATCTCAGTGGGGATAGCACTGCACTGAGACTATGGTCTCTTTTGTTCCTGTTTCCAGGACAATTTTTGAATGTCATCCAATAGCTCTTTTATTTAAAACACAAACCAAAGATGGGAAAGGGACTGGAAGCTGGATATACTCTGTTGTGCCTTCAACGACTAGCCAAAGAGTCATTTTTTTGTCTGTATGACATACCTGGTCACTAGCCCAGCCATTCTGTGATAACCCCTTCTCCATTCACTGCAAGGTACAGGAAAGGCAGATGGTGGCTTCATGGACAGCACCAACAATAAACTTTGAAATAAACCCAGAATTAATTTGACAGCTTCACATCTTGGCTTAGGGAGCTGAGAAGGAGTGGAGCACATTCTTCTCTTCCAATCATCACATGTATTTAGTAGGACTAAAGTCTCCTAGCCTGGACAACAAGCAACTAGTGGAAAAAGATGGAGAAATTATTGCAGTTTGCTTGCCTAGACAAACACAGAAAAATTAAATGATAAAGACAACCTGTGCTGATGGAGAGGCTGTAGACAAATCCAGAAATATCAGTACAGTAGCAGAATATATCCAGAGTTAGCTGGCCCATAGCAGGTTTGCCAGGAGAAAAAACAGGTCAAAGTTATGCTCCATCAAAAGCTGAATTCCCATGACACAACCATAGCAGAAGAAATTATCCATATGAGCATTTAGACCAAAAAAACCTAAAGGGCTTCGGATGTTGTGAGACTAAGAAATACCATCTATACTTCAACCAAATTTCAGTTTGTTTGCAGCCTTTGCTGCTGCTTTTCCATTGAAAGTGAGACACAAACTTCCTGGAGAAAAGTGTGTGTTTGTACTGCTTGTATGGGAGTACAGCCACTCGGGGAGTACAGTTTTGGGGGCTGTAGGGGCAGTATCACACCACTGCCAGAGTGGTGCCACATGCCTTAGCGCAGTCAAGTTCAAGCCTGTTGCCCACATTCCCTGACACTGACTTTTTCCCTTCATAGATCATGGGGGATGGAGATCCCTGGGTCTCCAGAGTTGACCTGAAGGGGCAGCCTGGAAGTGATATCAAATTGTGTTGCTTCTGCTTTCTCTGACAGCTGTCATGGCTTGTTCCTCTGTTTGCCTCCAAGCCAACAGTATCCTCACCTGTTGTTGGTACACAGGCACTCAAGCTCTTTAAGCTCTTTGCTGAAAGATGCTCCCTGAGCATCAGTTCCAAACACATCTGATCTATAGCAGTGAAGATGCACCCTAAACAAAAATGTGCAGACATTGTACAGAAGTGATAAATATTTGAATGTTTAGTCGTCAGTCATATGATTCACTCTGATAAGCTAAACTAGAACAGCATTGCTGTGTTGATTCAGGCTCCAAAAGAGAGCAAGTTGGCTGCTGCAGCACCTCAAGTCAAGCCCCACTGACAGCCGTTCCTAGGTTTCAGGAGAATCTCTTGGTTTGGTCTGACTTCTCACTGTGCTGGGGGCACTGGGGCACAATCATTCCCTGGGTTATCATGGACGTAGACCCCAAGAGCTGCGATTTCTACATTGCAAGGTTACCTGTTGCTCAGTGAAAGCCAGAGCCCCACTTACTCTCAGAAGCAAAGTGTGGTAGTTTCCAAACAATGTTACTGAAAGTACTTCTTCTGTCCACTGTACCATGAGCTGATACCTCCCACAAAGCCAATAGAGACTGGGCAAATACAATGAATGTGCTGACAACTGATTAATGAAAGCGAGAGCCAAGTTATAATGGCACCAGCTTTTGAGAAACTAGCAGCAGCAAACACAATTGCTGCTTTCTTACACTTTAGTG
This sequence comes from Rhinopomastus cyanomelas, assembly GCA_013400115.1. Taxonomy (NCBI): domain Eukaryota; kingdom Metazoa; phylum Chordata; class Aves; order Bucerotiformes; family Rhinopomastidae; genus Rhinopomastus; species Rhinopomastus cyanomelas. The sequence goes on from VXBP01010087.1 coordinate 1,551,501, forward strand.
TGTAAGTTGTGCTCACTGCTGAGATAAGTAGTGAATTGAACTGCATAGGCAGCTGGAATATGGGGTCACCTCTTTCCTAACAAGCTGCAGCAACCTGAAGTCTGAAACTTTTATTAAAACAATGGAGGATCCTCAAAGGCCAAGCAATGAGTATTTCCTTAGAACCCTTACAATCCTTCAGTGTGTGTATTTAAATGTAAGCATGTGTGTGTATGTAGATGAAAATGTGTCTGTAGTAGTGACAATTAAATCAGCACTGTAACAGGAAGGTAGATGGCTTTCTCGCTCGAGCACAAGTAGTCCTTTAAGTAATGGCATGCGTGCATAACGGCATGGAAATTTAAAGCCACACTCTGTTTGCTCTAACAAATGTAAGGCTGGCACCCTGTCAGTTATGACTCAAGTAACCCATTACAACACTTCAACCATGCTGAACTGTGCGTCACCAGGAGGGTTGTTTCGTACTCTACTTTCCTACTTATGGAGGAAGAGCAAGCAGCAGAATGGATGTATTTACTCATTTTGGTGAGCTGTGGGTTTCCATTTGCTTTGACCGGGACTCATTGTAACACAACATGACTGCAAGGTTGACTTTTGTACAAAAACACCTCACCTGAGCAGCTGAGCTTTTTTAAGAGAGTTAGGCTTGGGCAGCAATATTGCCCTGTCCTTCAAAAAGTCTTGTGGTAGTCCAAAACATGTAGCACTTGCCATTTTCTTTACTGGTTTTTGTGGGGTTTTTGTCATATTCTATTTTAATCTTTGTTTTCAGAATTTGGGGGCTTCTCGTGTTACTCATTTTAGCTTTCATTCTGAATAGGAAACCTTTTTAACTTACTCAGTGTCACCACTTTAAAACACTTCTTCTCTTTTATGTGGAAAGATACAGTTCTCATGCGTGTCATTACTGGCTGCTGAATCGGATGTTCAATGCAAAGTTAATGCTTTTTTTTCTAAGAGTCACTGAGTAGATATCACAGAATGCCAAGTGTTGGAAGGGACCGCGAAAGATCATCTATCCCTCTTTCTTCCTTACCTTTTTCCTTCCCCGTGTATTTGCTATAATGTAGCTCCCAATTCTGCTACCAAAAGGTGGGACTGATGGAAAATCTGTGTGATTGCTCCTTCGCTGAAGTGCATGAAGCAACAGTTTATGGGCAGTGATTTTCTTTTTCATCTCACGCTGTCACTCACCAGGTTCTTCTTTACCTATGGAAACTTTGCAAGCAGAAACAGGAGATGATAAACCAAACTACAGAGCTTGTCATGGACATTAAGAAACAGATAGTCTTCAGCAATTGTCTCCTTTTGGTTTTAAATTTGTTAGGCATATTTGCCTACATTTGCAGACATATCCCATTCTTTGAAGTGTCTTGGAGGCTTGAAACCATAAGCCTCATTAGATTAGACCTAGATGTAAAAGAGGCAGACACTACTTTTGTTATTGACATCTCTGGACCATTTAAGTACTTCAGGCATTTTTGTGTAACCTTGAGGTGTAAAGGAAGTGACAATCTCTGTCAGATTGTCAACCATGTGTTTATGAGTATAGAACAAGCTGCAAACAGCGGTAGTTCAGGTATCTTTCCTGTTCAGCCACTGCTGGGTACCATCCTGGTACGTGGGATGGTGCAATTGTGGTTGCAGGCTACCTCTGCTATCCCAGCTGAACTGGTTAGTGAACACAAACCCAAGCCTTTCCAGGAACTGTGTTGAAAGTTTATTCTACTGGAACTGGAGATGCTCATGTGTCTACCTGAAAGCTCCATCCAAATAGATCATGATTCCCCAGACAAGCAAGTAAATAAGTCCTAATTAGACTGGAATTAAGGCTGCCAGTGTACTTCAGAGGTCCAATCGCTACGGTCCTTGCACAGAAGATGCAGATGTTAACAAAAACCCCAAACATATATACAAAAAAAAGGCAGTGAAAGGTTTAATAGCAGCTGATCATAGAACCATAGAATTGTTTAGTTTCTTGTAGATGCATTAGGTATTTCTCCTGCTTTTAAAAATCTTTTTCTAGGGAGTCCCGTTAAGGCTGTAAGATAGCAGCTCTGGGTTATGATCTTTCAAATCACACCTTCCACTCATTCCTTCCTTACTTATTCATTGTCTCACCACTCATCCATTCCCATCTACTCATTTGCTAATGTCATTCACTACCTACTTCAGTATTATCTCCCCATCCACTTACGGAGTGAGTGCTTTGGATAGCTTAAGGAATGTTATTTTCTCTTTTAAACTTATTTTTCCTGCACTCTGGAGGGTTTCTTCTCAGAGGTGGAGCTGCAGAAATCTGTGGAACTTGGGAGGAACTTGCTGTTGGCACAGATTTTCATCCCCAGGAATGCCTCGGGGTGTGAAGCTTTAGAGTGTTCCCTTTTCCATCCCAGTGTTGCCCTTCTAGACATCAGAAACTCCACAGAAGCAGGATGAACTCTCTTGCTCTTCCATGAGATTTTTCACTTGCTGCGCTTAGAAAGTATGATAGGCTCCAAAATGTTCCTGACCACATTACTAAGTTTAATCATAAAAATGAATCACAACAGTTTTTATTTATCATAATGTTCAAGCTTGAAGTTTTTCTGCAATGTACTCCCCTCAAAATCATTTTATAGACAAAACCTGAAACCTTCAAAACCAACCTTTTGGACTTTAAAATCCAACATCGGCAATTTTGGTGACGGAAGGCGCAAATTATCTCCTACCACAAAACATTTTCTAGTACTGAAGATACCCCAAAAATTAGATAGGAGTTCAGTTGATGAAGATTTGTAATATTGTGGTTTTCTTCGATACCATCTCCTGTGGGTACAGAAGATGCTCCACTTTTTAATAGCCATAGTTTTTCTGCCCATCTCGCTATAAAGGATGCCCAAGGCTTAAAACCAGACATAAAGACAAGGAACTCCAAAGTTCTCATAAACTGATGCTTACACCAATCTGATTAATTTTTGCTTGACTCATAATCCTTGACTGACCGGCAACACTAGATAAAAACCCGTGGAGATTCCAATGATTAGTTCTACAAACAGCCTTGAAAGCTAGCTTTATTTTCTTTTTTTCATATCCCTAAATAAATTTTAAAATCCTTTCACGGTCGTGAAAATCTCAGCTGTGACTCACCCCTTTCCACCTCCTTTTCTGGCTAGTTTCAAATTTTTTTTGGATTCCTCACTTTCAAAGGACTTACCTGCATAGTAACAGGACTTACCAGGGCAGTAACAGTATCATCTGGCAGCACAGTGAAGATGGAGACAAATTTTCCTTGAGACTAAAGAAAAATCAGAGAAAACTCAAACTTGAGTGAAACAAAAGAGACGGTGAACTATGGACTTGCTGACATCATTTCATCCTTCTCTTACAAAATGCAAATATAATCCCATGGAGTCGTTTAAAAGATCACACATCTGAATTACAAACCAGCATGTGCCGAATAACCATGTTTGCTCAGGATCAATACATTGAGCACCTGGAGGAGACCTGTCTGTCACTGTGAACGCTGTGACACACCATGCATCCATTGGCTAAACTGCATTCATGTTTGCAGAGCTGGATCATAGAATCACAGAATCATGGAATCACTATGGAAAGATCATCTAGTCCAATCCCCCTGACACAGCACGATCACATAGACCAAGGCGGGTCTTGAATATCTCCAGTGAAGGAGACTCCACAACCTCCCTGAGCAGCCTGTTCCAGTGTTCCGTCACCCTCACCGTGAAGAAGTTCCTTCTCAGGTTGATGTGGAACCTCCTATGTTCCAGCTTACAACCATTGCCCCTTGTCCTATCACTACATGACACCGAGAACAGCCCAGTGCCATCATCCTGACACCCACCCCTCAAATATTTGTAGACATTAATGAGGTCACCCCTCAGTCTCCTCTTCTCCAAGCTAAAGAGACCCACCTCCCTCAGCCTCTCCTCGTAAGGGAGGTGTTCCACCTCTCTCATCATCTTTGTTGCCCTACGCTGAACTCTCTCCAGCAGCTCCACATCCCTCTTGAACTGAGGAGCCCAGAACTGGACACAATACTCCAGGTGTGGTCTCACCAGGGCAGAGTAGAGGGGGAGAAGAACCTCTCTTGATCTGCTAACCACCCCTCTTCTAATCCACCCCAGGATGCTGTTGGCCCTCTTGGCCACAAGAGCACATTGCTGGCTCATAGTCATCTTGTTGTCCACCAGGACCCCCAAGTCCCTTTCCCCTACACTACACTCCAACAGGTCAGTCCCCAGCCTATACTGGTACCTAGGGTTGTTCTTGCCCAGATGCAAGACTCTGCACTTACTCTTGTTATAGCTCATTAGATTTTTCTCTGCCCAGTTCTCCAGCCTGTCCAGATCTCGCTGAATGGCAGCACAGTCTGCTGGGGTGTCGGCGACACCACCCAGCTTTGTGTCATCAGCAAACTTGCTGACAGTGCATGCCAATCCCTCATCCAAGTCATCAATGAATAGATTGAACAGGACCGGTCCCAGCACCGATCCCTGGGGCACTCCACTAGATACAGGCCTCCAACTAGACTCCGTCCCATTGACCACCACTCTCTGACTTCTACCCTGTAGCCAGTTTACAATCCACCTCACTACCTGAGAATCCAGGACACACTGTCTCAGTTTGGCTGCGAAGAGGCTGTGAGAGACCGTGTCAAACGGCTTTCTCAAGTCAAGATAGATGACATCCATGGCTCTGCCATCATCCATCCACCTGGTTATACCCTCATAAAAGGCTATCAGGTTGGTCAAGCATGACTTCCCCTCTATAAAGCCATGTTGACTGTCCCTAATGACCCTCCTGTCCTTGATGTGCCCGGAAACAGCCTCTAGTACAAATTGTTCCATCACCTTTCCTGGGATGGAGGTGAGGCTGACCGGTCTATAGTTACCTGGGTCTTCCTTCTTTCCCTTTTTAAAGATTGGGGTAACATTTGCTATTTTCCAGTCTCTAGGCACCTCTCCCGTTCCCTAGGACCTAGCAAAGATGATGGAGAGCGGCCTAGCAATGACTTCCGCCATCTCCCTCAGCACACGCGGGTGCATCCCATCTGGGCCCATAGATTTGTGCACATCCAGTTTGATCAACTTATCCCTAACCCAATCCTCATCAACCAAGGCAGGCTCACCTGTTGCCTCAACCTCCTCTGCAGTCTAGGGTTTAATGTCAAGACAATCCCTAAAAGTATAGACAGATGCAAAGAAAGCGTTAAGTATCTCTGCCTTCTCTGCATCCTCTGTCTCCAGGGTACCCACCTCATTCTGCAGGGGGCCTACGCTGCCTCTAGTTTTACTTTTATTTACTTTTACTTGCTATATATTTGAAGAAGCTTTTTTTGTTGCCTTTGACCTCTCTTGCAAGGTTTAATTCCAAAGAGGCCTTGGCCTTTCTAGTTGCGTCCCTACATTCCCTCACCAGAGCCTTATAATCACCCCAAGTGGCCACCCCCTCCTTCCATGACCTATAGGCTTGCTTCTTCCTCTTCAGTTTGCCTAGTAGTTCTCTGGTTAACCACAGGGGTCTTTTGGTTCCCTTCCTTGACTTATTCCTTATTGGGATACTCATTTCTCGTGGTGTGAGAAAGTGGTCTTTGAATGTTTGCCAGCTGTCCTGAACTCCCTTGCCTGCCAGTACCCTGTCCCATGGGATGTCCCCTAGCAATTGCTTGAAAAGGCCCAGGTAGGCTGAGCTGAGCATCTTTTCTTTCATGTACCACCACTTCTCTGCCCCTGCTACAGCTTTACAAGTCGGTACTTTGGACTTTGCCTTAGGACAAGAACTGTTGTTGTCTATAAATAGTAATAACAACAAAGTCCCCCAGATATTCAGATTTTTGGTTGTTGTTTTTTTCTTCTGGAACAGCAGCAGGATGAGACATCCTTCTGAAAACTTTATTTGGCTTTATGTACGAGGACTGCTGTTGACTGCAGTAGCACACCAAAAGCTTATAAATCATAGGCTGAAACTTTGAGGTGATGAGGTTTCAAGGGAAATCTGTTAAGACTTTGTCAAAGAGCTACTAGCAGACCAACAGTCACAGGAGCCATACAGAGCCTGAGCAGGGAGTACTGCCTATCTGGACTACCATGAGCCTGACACTTTTCTGGGCCCAGCCAGCAGGTAGAGAGGTCATTTTTAGCTCACTGAGGGGAGCTAGAGATTCTGGCTTCTGGGAAGAGCCCAAGCAGGAGTCTTGGCTTTGCTCCCTGCCTGGACTCGCATATAATGAGCCCATAAGGGCTCTGCCAACTCCTCGCTGGTGCCTGGCTGCTGGCTGGCAGATGTAAACAGCTCCTTAGCTGGAGGGTGACCATGGTATTCAAAGCCAACACACATACACATACAATGAATATTTTTATTCTCTCATAGAAATTGTGAGACATTTATGGACAATTATTTACTTGAAGTTGGGGCTTATGCACTTTTCGTAGTCCTTTCCTAGCTCTTTCCCCACAAAAAAATACAGCATCAATCTTGTTGTGAGCATTTCCCTTTGTATTTTTTTATATCAGATGGCACCTGGCCACTGACACTTCATTTGTATGACAGGAAGAACATTTTTGTTTTCCCATGCAGGTATTTTACCCTCACACATACGCCAGCAAAGAGGAGCGAATCCCCCAGAGAGCAGAGGTGCTCTGATCTGGCTTTGCCTGGGCGTGGGAATGAACGTGGCTGACATTTTGGCACTACTAGTAGTCTCGCCCAGCTCGAGGATGGCAGGAACAGGGCAGTGTTTATCCAAAAAGCGCAGACAGCAAAACTGTCCTTCTTTGACGTCTCTTTTGAGGCCCAAGGGTATAAAGTGTTTGATGAAAACTAAAATTTTGTTTAATATTTTACCACTTCTGCAACCAGACTTTAACAAGAAGCAAGAACTCAGCTCTCTGTTTCCACTTCTTGCAGAAAACAGAGAGTAAGCCTGATTAAATAAGACATTTCTCATTGCAGGCACACAACTGCCTTGTTTCTCTGGTTAGCAGAATCTCTTGCACTCCGTTCTCAAACTACCTTTGCCTTTTTCTGTAAAATCTAAGTTATGATGTTTTGACAGATCTTCCACATATTTCAGAAATTCTTTGACTTCATGTTTTTCCTGTTCTTCTTGGCACTCTTATGACAACTACAGAAGCCTTTTAATTTTTAGTTTTTTCCCCCTAATTTTGCTGTCAACATCCTGGAACGAGGACGGGAGCTTTGGAACGTACACCTATTCAGTATTTGGGTATGTTAAAGATGCCTGCTCTTTGGAGTTCGGGGGGAAGGGATTGCTGAAGCCCCAGGAAACTCAAACTTTCACACGAGTAGTATCTTCAGTGTCTGCAGAATTTATTTCTGCTCGTATTTATTGCTTGAGCTTTTGTTTTTTGCTAAGACAGAAGGTGGCCTTCCCAGTGCGTTTATAGTGCTCCTGGTGCTGTGAACCGACCAGCAGCCAAGAACTTGGAATTAAAACAATACACAAAACATGTTCACAAAGCTCACTGCAGGGGAAAGATTGGATTCCAAGTCTGTGCAGACGTGGAGAGGAAAAGGGACTAAATGCTGCCAAGTAACATAGTGCTGCGGTCTAGCGCTGCGCACAGGTGTGATCCTTGAGCACAGGATTCCTTGAGGATGGGTTCTGTCGGCAGCAGTCCCCGTGTCTGCTTTCTCCAGCAGTACCGTGCTTGGCTGGCATCAACGGCTTCTGACAAACGTGTTTAATCTTTATCACCTTGTGGCTGCAGTACAGAGAAAGCTTTCTGACAAAGGGATCTTCCTATTGCTCCAACGTAAGTCCTCACCTGTAACTTGTGCATATCTCTGATTTTTTAAGCTATGATGTAACTTGTTTTGCATCTGAAGATTAAGGTAGTACTTCAACTTGGTGCCTGCTCAATTTTGCTACTGAAGAAACTAGCTCCACAAACAAAGCCCTCCATGACTCCACTGTGAAAAAGGGGGACCTGAAATAATGGAATGAAACCTCTTATTAATTTAAGCTCCTATATTAGTGTCCTTTGCCTCTTACACTGCTTGGGCTTTTGCTGCCTGCCAGCCATATTGAGATTTGAAGCTTTGAAACATCAAAAGGGATGTCTGTAACCTCAGTGTCATTAGTCTCTGCTGGTATGAATGGAATGTTGGCTCTGCACAGGCAAAACTGGCCTCTCCTCCTTAGCTCCTACTGATAAAGCAGTAGTGAAAGCCATGGCTGTATCTCACATGCAAATGCATTTGGTTTGTTTGAACTGGAAGCTCTCACAGCTCCTTGACCTTCTAGTAATTTACCAACAAAAAAGTAAATGCTAACTTAGTGAGCCAAGGCACAGAAGAAACTGTACGCCCCAGCGCAAAATGTGTTGTCGATCATTTTCTTTTCATTCTGTCAGGTTGTCTAAAGGCAATAAATAAATAAAATAAACTTCTGTTTAGTTATTTCACCTGATGGCTTTCAAATAAATTAAATTCTTAAATGTGAATTGTTACTCTTGTATTAAAATCCAAAATTCTTGGCTACAGTAGCAAGAAATACAAGAAAAGATATTCCAGATCGATGGTAAGTGCTACATACATTCCTACACATTCCATGGACAGTGGCTTGCTAGCTGGCTGTCAGCGACCACTTATACAGACACACACATATAAATCACCTTCTGCTGAAACCATGACGAGACTGGCTCTACTCAGTGATCAGGCATTCACAAGATTGGTCTAGCAGGGGGATTGAACCAGATGATCTACAGAGTTCCCTTCCAAATCCTACTGTTCTATGAGTCTCTGATCCTCTGGCAAGGGACCAGTGAAGGACCTTGAGACCCTGCTGCAGATGAAGTGTTCTAGGTGGCAGCCCCCTGTGTTTCTAAAACCTTGATTTCCCTCTAGAGCAAAACTGCTCTGAACACCAGTGACATTCTCAGCTCTATACAGCATCTCTGAATCCAAAAGGAAGGCAAGTATACATAAAAACCAACCTCCTTGGGTGCCATTGATATAGAGGCACAGGCTGTATTTTTATATTCTTCAATCATTCCAGTATCAGACTTACAAGCACATACAGATACACGACTTTCCAAGGCACATAAAAGATAACAACATAATGCAGTACACTTACAAATTAATTGTATCACACATACACACCGGGTACGTTCTTAGTGCATGGTAACGACTTTGTCTTCTCCAGAACTTGGCTGAGTACCGCCCTGAAGGCCAACAGTATCCTGCCCTGTATCAAAAGAAAGTGTCACTAGCAAGTTAAGGGAGAAGATTCTTCCTCTCTACTCTGCTCTTGCTAGACCTCACCTGGAGTGCTGTGTCCAATTCTGGAGTCCCCAATACAAGAAGGACATGGATCTGTCAAGGTAAGTCCAGAAGAGGGTCACACACTCCAGAGCACCTCTCCTGTGAGGACAGGCTGAAGGAGTTGGGGTTGTTCAGCCTGGAGAAGGCTATGGGGAGATCTCACAGCAGCCTTCCAGTACTTGTAGTGGGCCTACAAGAAAGCTGGAGAGGGCTTGTATAAAGGACTCTAGAGTCCCTTATACAAAGGAAAAGGGAAAAAGGTTTCAAATGAAAAGAGGGTGTATTTAGATGAGCTCTTAGAAAGATACTTCTCCCTATGAGGGTGATGAGGGCATTGGAACAAGTTGCTCAGAGAAGCTGTGGATGCTCCCTCCCTGGAAGGCCAGGCCAGGTGGGGTGGGGCTCTGGGCAACCTGGTCTAGTGAGAGGTGTCCCTGCCCACAGCAGGAGTGTTGGAAAGAGATGATCTCTAATACTCCTTCCAACCTAAACCATTCTATGATGTTCTAAAAGTTCTATGGTTTTCTAAAACATACTATTATGCCCTCAGCTTGATCTCATCATATAATGCAACCAGGACAACATATCTGCAGAGTTTATGTTTAATGACAGTGGTATTTAAAACAATTTGCCTATTCTAACCTGTGTAGGAAGAAATCTACAGGCAAAGGACACTCCGTAATGCAGTAAGTAGCTGACTTACTAAGGAGTGATTCGCGTCTGAACTGTTTGTGAAGTACAGACAGGAGACATCCCCAAGCACAGCACACGCTGTGCCCTGGGCTGTAAAAGAGCAGAAGTCTCTTGCTTACCAGAGACAGCTTCTGAGCTGGGCGCTGACGTTCGAGCACTGCTTCAAACGGGGAGGACACCCGTTCCACATTAAGCCGCTGTAATAGTAGCCCCCACGCTCAGTGGAAACCGATGCTTCTCATGTGATGAAGGGTAACCTTGAAGACACTGACACATGCCAGCTGGCTAAATGCAGAGCGCAAAATGTCCCCTGCCAGCTGCTCTGCGTGGTGTGATGGAGGCACCTTTAGTTCCATTTCGGTGGAACTACATTTTGCTTTGGCATTTCTCAAATCCATGCACTTGTCCCTTCTAAAATCTCCCTCAGAAGGGCTGTATTAATGACACGTAACATTTTTTCTAACAAACGTGAAGAGAATATTGATATCACAAAACAGAAACAATCACACAAATTCACTTTATCTCTTAACAGTTTTGCCAGTTTTTAGCAAAAAAGCAGAAAGAGAGCTAAAGTTTTCTTGGATCCATTCATGTGGTGGATAGATAAGATAATTTTTAAGCAATAATGTCATAAAATGCTATTGAAAACTATTAAGAACACAAGCAATAGTGTTAAAATAGGTGCTCATCTCCAAAGACAGCAAATAACATTCCTTGTATGGCAGCTACAAACTTGGTGATCAGGAGGCTAGGCAGGAGTCAGGGAGCAGTGGAGAGGTGGGTTAGAAAGACACTTCTAGGATTCCTTGTAGAGGTAGTCCTTATCATGTAAACCATGACTCAAAAGGCTGACCTTAAGCCACCACTGTAATTTTATTTCAGGACAATTGAAAGTAGTCCAATAAGTTCTCATAAAATAAAGCATTTTAGATGGCAGTCACTGGTAGATGAAAATGCCAGACTGTGCATCAAAAAGTTGTGGCAAATGGTCCACCTCTGGTCCTTGGGGCCTTTTAATCTGCTTGCCCTGAATGTTCACAACAAAAGGGCATGGGGCAGTCTGCAAATAAAACCAAAGTTTTAAGAACAGGTACATCTAATCTTTAAAGTTTACGACCACTTTTCTCAGACTTTTCCTGCTTCTTTCAGGTCTTTTTCCCCTCCAGCTGCTAGTTTGAGAGCACAGAATACAAGCACTTACCATCATGTTTCAGGTACATTTAGCTTTCTCTCTCCTTCTCCACTGAAGCTGCTGACTCTGTTGACCTGCTCCTGAGGCCCTTGTGAACTGGATAGGGCTAGCCAGATATTTTTCAGTGGTGCCTAGTGACAGGACAAGGAGAAATGGGCACAAACTAGAATACACAAAGTTCCATCTGAACATGAAAAACTTAACTTTGAGGGTTGACTGAGCACTGGAACAGGCTTCCCAAAGAGTTGGTGGAGTCTCCTCTGGAGATATTTAAAACCCACATAGACACAATCTTGTGCAACCAGCTCTAGGTGAATCTGCTTTAGCAAGGGAGTGGACTAGAAGACCTCAAGAGGTTCTTTCTAACCCCTTCCATTCCATGATATTAAGTTCTTAACAGTTAGAGCATCCTTATCATTGCTCAGTATCACCAGCTATTTCAGACAAGTAGCTGGTCTTGTTTCTAGCAGCCACTCTACTCCGACAGGACCTACCGGTGAGAAAATGTATTCTTTGGCAACATACATGGGCACCATCTCCTTTCAGATATCTTTGTAAAAGCATTGGACAACTTCTTGCTTTTCTATAAGGCCACTGTTGATCCAGACTTACAGTTTTGTTGGTCTGGTACCTTTCCGAAGACAATTCACCGTACATGGAGAAGTGAGGATGGTGGTTTTATTTCCGAGGTCTTCTACGTTCTCTGTGGTAATGATGTTCTTGCTGACAGGGGAACCTGGCCAAAACGTTTGTTTTCAGAAGGAAACTGCCAAGATGCTATTTGAAGACTGGAAAAATACTCTCCATAGGTAAAGCGCTCAAGTGCTCAATCCAGAGCATATTTCTGTGAGTCTGTGAAACAAAACACAGCAACAAAATTCCTTTCCTAAAAGTTTCTGACTGTAGGTATCTCTGCCTTTGTTTTCCTCACTCTTGATCACATTGGGTAGGTTCTGACCATGCACGTTTTTGTGAGTGAGAATGGGGTGAGCAGGAATCTCTGAGTAGGACCTCAGGGGATAAGTGAATTCACTGAAGTGCCATCTACACCTGTGTACGTGCAAAATGAAATCTTTAGCCTGTGCAGATTAACGTACGTTCTTTGACATCTAGGAACCCTGCACACCAGTCAGGAATCTTGTGCTTTTTCTTCCTTCTATTTTTTTGTTGTCTTTATTCTCCCGAATCTTTACTAGTACTTGACAATTTCACAAAAGTTTGCAATAGGAAGGACTTTACCTATAAAATTTACCAACCTAACTTTTAGCAAACCAAGCCCTACTTTTTGAGCTACACGTAGCCCTTACTACCCACCCAAGCTGCTGGGAGCAAAGAGCGCAGCGTTTCATCACGTGGTCCGAAGGTTTGCTGACTGAAATGACCCATTTTATGTCACTCCAAACTCACTGAAAGCTGTCTTACATAATTGCCTCCTCAGCTTCGTGACTCATGCTGGGGAAACTGAGAACACTGTTCTTAATCGGTAATAAAACTGTTGAGCTTTTCACTGATACCTGAGCAGGGATTACTGTGGCCCCCATTCAGCATGCTGGAGTTTTCAAAAGGCACTTGTAACTGGAATGCAAACAAGTGGCTTAACTTGGTGGCTGTATTCCGAAGCAAAATAGATGCGTTTGCATGGTCCTGCTGACTTTTTCTAGGTATAAATTTAGAATCACAGGACATCATATGCTTTCTATAAATCTTACTGGTTATAAAGTTGCTGGAAAACTGGCTTAAATCCACAGTTTCTAGGTATTTTAGAAATAGCTCTCACTTTGTTTTTCCATGTATAAGGGAATATAATTTCTGCCAGCTATCTCCAAAAAACAATTAACTTACTTCACAGTAGCTTCAGCTGCTCTTCGCAATGACTTTAGCTACAGCTTAAAAAAGCTCTGTCTGGCCAGGCTGGCAGTAAAGTTTTGCAGAATTTAATTCTTTTTTTTATTTCTGGAACCCATCACTTTCCTACAGTTTTTCAATGCCTACAAGAAGAAACTGATGTCTGCACATCAAAAGAGTTAACTACATAAAGATGTCTTGCCTGAGACAGACCTAAATCCATAAAGAGGCATCTTTGTCCTCCTTGGTTGGCACACTTTACCTTTAGGAATGAGATAAACAACTTGCACAGCTAAACAGACTCCTTTTTCTTCTTTTTAAAATTACTTCTTTTTTCTCCTCTCTTTTCTTTATCTTTTAAAATTTTATCTTTTTTTTCATTTTCTCATTTTTTTGAGTGCATAATGAACTTTAGTGTACCCACTTCTGACAGTTTAGTCTGTAGTCTGAACTGTTATTAAAACGTTCGTGATTTTTAGAAGAGATCGTGTTTTCTCGTCATCACACACGGCTACGGTGAGTTTCTGAAAATGAAGAGATGCGGTTTCACGGCACAAAGCACTCAGTGAGAACAACGGCTTTAGATTCTCTTGTTCTTTCTCCTCTTGCTGCCCTGAACGTGGCACGTGGTTGAGATCAGACCCTCAGCTCTGATTAAAATTATTTGTGGCATCATGCTGTGAGGTTGAACACGCAACTGAAGATCTTGCAGATAAATACTTTGTAGTGTGAGCCTGTGGACCAGACATCACTCATCGGTCTAGAAACTGCAGATCTTCCTGTTCTAGAATTTGGAAAAACACCCTGATCTGTTTCTTCCATTTCTAAGTCAGTTAAATGACACTCTGTGAATGCTGTGCCTCTTCATACAATATGCAGAGCTTTTGCTCACTGGGTCTTTTCTTTCCATCATGACTGTATTGTTTGGATGTCATAAAAATGTGGAAGTGTTTGCAGGTAGGCAAAGCCTGTCATTCTTTTCTGCAACTCTTCTTTGAAGCAGAGGGTATAGATTAATTCCTCCAAAACAACATTCCAGCCTGATTCATTATTTCATGTGGAGGACATTCAATGTCAAATGCTCCATATGGGAGTCAAAGCAGAATCATAGAACAGTCTTGTCTGGAAGAAACCTTCAAGACCATCAAGTCTAACATTTTTCTAGCCCTGTCAGCTCCACTAAACCAACATCTACCCTTCTCTTAAACACCTCCAGGGATGATGTCTCAGCCACCTCCCTGAGCAGTCTGTTCCAATGCCTGACAGCCCTTTCAGGAAAGGCATTCCTCCTAACATCCAACCTGAATCTCCCCTGGCACAGCTTAAGACCACTTCCTCTCAACCCATCATTCACCACTAGGGAGAACAGACCAAACTCTGCCTCTCTATAACTTCCTTTCTAGTAGTTGTAGAGACCAGTAAGGTGTCCCCTCAACCTTCTCTTCTCTGGGCTAAACAGCTCCAGATCCTTCAGTTGTTCCTCCTACAAGACTTGTTTCAAATCCTTTACTGGCTTGGTAGCCACCCCTGTACCCTCTCCTGCGCTTCAAGGTCCTTCTTGTAGTGAGAGGTTCAAAACAGAACACAGTACTCAAGGTGTGGCCTCACCAAAGCTGAATAGAGGGGAATGATCACCTCCCTGCTCCTGTTGGTGACACTATTCCTCATAAAGGCCAGGATGCCATTGGTCTTCTTGGCCACCTGGGCACACTGCTGGCTCATGTTCAGCCAGTCCTCTGTTAAAACCTCCCAGATCCCTCTCTGCCTGGCAGCTCTCCAGCCACTCCTAACCTGTAGCACTGCTGGGGGCTATTGTGGCTGAAATGCAGGACCCAGCATTTGGTCTTCTTGAGATTCATGTCATTGGCCTTGGCCCCGTGGTCCAACCTTTCCAGATCCTACCCTCAAGCAAATTGACACTTACACCCAGTTTGTTGTTATTTGCAAACTTACTAAGGGTGCATTTTGTCCCCTTGTTCAAATAGTTTATAAAAACGTTAAACAGGAGCGGCCCTAGTACTAAGCCCTGGGGGACATCACTTGTGACTGGCTGCTGACTAGATTTAACTCTGTTGACCAAAACTTTCTGGACTTGGCCATGTTTTTTATGCAGCAAAGTGCATGACCATCCAAGCCAAGAACAGTCAACTGCTCTGGGAGAATGCTGTGGGCAACAGTGTGAAATGCCTTACTAAGGTCAAGGCACATAACATCCACAGTCTTTTGGCAAAGGACAGGACACAGGGTACTGGCTGGTGGCTGACAATGACAGACACAACCTTGCTGAAAAACAGCTTTTGCTTCAGTAGAATTGAGAGCCTGGGAATGTCTCTGCCCACAGAAATGAACCACTGCTATACCAACAAGTTAGTCACAGGTATGACATTCAGAGAAACCAAGAATCTTGTCTTCTATTTCTCCATCAAACATGACTTTGATATGATAACTTAAATACTGTACTTGGCTGTATCCTAGTTCAGAATGGGTTTGATTGCAGGTCACAACTGTTTGGACCTCAACAGCCAGTAAAAGAATAG
Organism: Rhinopomastus cyanomelas; assembly: GCA_013400115.1. Lineage (NCBI taxonomy): Eukaryota > Metazoa > Chordata > Aves > Bucerotiformes > Rhinopomastidae > Rhinopomastus > Rhinopomastus cyanomelas. The sequence continues at coordinate 1,567,056 of VXBP01010087.1, forward strand.
TGACTGGGAGACACTAACTTGTTGGTGCTGATTTTCCTCACAAGAGCACTTAAGATCATATCTTCTTCTGTTAGAGTAATTTTGTTTCTAGCCAAAATCCCAAGGGTGTTTTAATAACAAAACAATAACTATGTTCTTACTGCTCCAAGTTAGCAAGCTACCGATGATTTTGATGTATGTGGATTGATACGGCATCTGGGACATGGTGGTTCATTAGGAGACACCTGACATAAATGAACTAAATAGTATTTTAAGATATGACAACAGCATTATGCAAGCTGACGACACATTAGCAATGATTTTAGCAGCTATTTGATTAACCTGTGCAAATGAGCTCGTACATTTAATTACAATTTTATGTGCTGTTGATCCTTGTGCTATAAATAAGGGAATTACATGTGGGTCACTCCAGCGTTTGGTTGTGGATTTGTTTACGTGACATACTGATGTCATTGAATTATTATTCCAGATCACTGGGTAATCATGGTGATGACTTTGTACAAGAGGGAATCATCTTTTCATTGAGTCAGTTTCTAATTCAGGCCCTGAATTACTTTGATTCCAGAGCTATTTTAAGGAAAAAGTAGAGAGGATCGGCAAGCGTATTTGTGTTGCCTGCATTTCTTTGTGTGAAGTTCAAGCACGAACAACTTGTCTAGGCATTGCAGTTTTCCTCATTGCATTTCTGCATCATGACCTAAAACCTGTCGAAACCAAAGGAAGGGCAGTCAAGCCTCGCAATCTTACGCAACAGAAGTGGGATAGGGATGTGTGGCTGGCTTGAAGTCCATGTCTCCAGTGACCTGTACCCACATGGCTTCAGGTTAGCCCTTTTTATTGACTTGAAGGGGCAAGATGTGATAGGCCAGTGCAGAGTGAACCTGGGAAGTGAGCTAACAAATAAGCTGCGGGGATGATTAAGACCAGGGATAGAGCTTGCTCCCTTAAGCTCTTGCTTAATTAACAAGGTGTACCTTCCCTGACCTCCGTGAGGTCTGGGTTAGACATTTGCAGTGGCATGGTTTGGTTCTGACTCATCTGGAACAGCCCATGGAATGGATGTAGTCTTGACTGACAAGTCAGAATTTGCCCCCTTGTTTGCAGTACATGTAATGGGAGTGAGAGTTCAACACGTCTACTTTGATTAATACCAGGTGAAAAGCATGGCTGTGTACGGATTCACAGTTTCACAATAGCTCAGTTTCAGTGATGAGACTATTTTAATGAGTTCCCATCCTTTCTTCCCCCCCCCCCACCTCAGTCAGCCCTTTTGTGCCCCTAGTTGCTCATTCCCACGCCCTGTCCCCTCCAAAGCAAATGTTATTTTTACTCCACATCAGTTCAGTGATCCAGTTTAGATTGCAGTTCCATGAACACTTGTGTTGACACAACTGTGGAGGTGGTACAATATGGACAGGCAGGAATAAGTGGTTCAGGACAGCATATTATGAAATGACAGCTTGGAAGTGATACCTGGAAACGAAAGGCTTTTCACGTTAGACCTATAGAACCATTATAATAACTACATGTCAACAAATCAGATTATAATGCTTAGTAGAGAAAAATCAACAAAATAAATCATCTTGTTTTCACAGAAACCCTAAAGCCAAAGAGTTCTAGCAATCAGCTTGTTTCTGGCTTCAGCTCTGCAAAGGTGAAGCAATAGCTGAAATGTTCAAGACTGCCCTGAATTATAAAATGGGTTGCATACGTTTTCCTCCCCTCCACTCCTGGATGAGTTTGCTTTTCATTCTGAATGTTTGTGTTGGTCTCTTTGTCATTCTCCTGCCCTTCTAATTCCTCATTCAGTTTTACAGTTAAGCAGTCACTAGAAACCATCACCGGGGAAAAAGCACGGTTTAGTTTTTTGATGACCCAGCCTCATATAAAATACAGCTTCTGGAAAAGTAACTGTAAGAGAACTGCAGAGGACCCATTTTTACCTCAAAATCAAAATAAAATGTAAAATCCTGTAGAGTAGAACAAGGGATTCTTCTCACAACCATCTCCAAACAAAACACAGAAAAACACTGCATCAGGGGAGGTTTAGACTGGATGTTAGAAAGAAATTCTTTCCTGAGAGGGTGGTTAGGTACTGGAATAGGTTGCCCGGGGAGGTGGTGATGTCACCAGCCCTGGAGGTGTTTAAGGAACGAGTAGACGCGGTGCTTAGGAATATGGTCTAGTGGTTAGACCCTAGGATAAAGGTTGGACTCGATGACCCTGGAGGTCCTTTCCAGCCATGATGATTCTGTGATTCTGTGATTCTGTTGGTAATGGAAACGAGCAAGATTATGTTTATTTTTATAAAGACTTGGAAAGAGCTCAGAAGAATGTGCAATAAAATGGGCACTTGTACAACAGGTGTGACAGATCCTTCTCATATTCAGTGCTTCTACAGACCAAGCCCTTCCGTTTGGAGGCTTGTAGATGGACATATTTGTCTGAGACAGGCTGATATAACAGTGTCAGTGTCTCTGGTTCCTCAGCCTCCCTTGCCACACCGTGACGGAGACGTGGGTGGGATGAGCCGGGAATGGGCAGGGGTTTGGGGGCAGACATGCCTGCCTGAACGCCCAGGCACTGTTCCTGCGACACCCACCGGCTGTCTCTCTGCTGTGAAGGACACAGACAGACTTTCAGTCATTCAGAAAATCTTACGCTAAAAGTAAGAAATTATTTCTTCAAGATAGGAAGAAAGAAAAATGAACTGGCTCTCTACCTGGTCTTTTTTGTTTTTAACAGCTGTACCTACGCATGAGAAAAGAGAAGATGTGTACCATCTCCTCGTGTGCACAGAGTCCAGGTAGCCACGAGGCAAGATCGACAGGCAAGTAATGAGAGCACCACATAACCAAACCCCGTTTGTTTAGCAGCAGCAGGAAGAAGGCAGGATCAGGCAGACTTGAATGAAAACATATTTACAAGACCTTCTGTCTCTACATTATTTTCTCTCATGTTTTTTAACAAAGAGCAGAGTCCCCCCCCCCCACCTTGCATATGAGACAAAATGGGGCCGTAAGATTGCAACTCTGCATTTCTGTTTCCATTGTGGCAAGCCTATTGGTTGAAGTAATTTAATGATTGGTTTTCAGTGACCAATACAGAGTATTTCTATATCAATGTCACAACACCTTGTACTCAGCAAACTTTTAAATCTGGTAGGTTGTGGGTTTGGGTTTTCTTCGCTATCATTTCTCATCTAATCCATGGCAAAGGGGTTCTGGAAGACTTTTCTTATCACATTTGCCTTTGTCACCCCATCACCCATTGACTGGACTTTTCCTGTCATGATGTTGAGGGCACCAAGCACTTCCCTGTCCCTGACCATGTCAAGGCTCCTCTCATTCTGCCCACAGTCCAGGACCCTATGTCAGTACTCTGGAACCATCAGGCCCTTACCCTTCAATGTCTCAGCAGCAAGGCAGGTCTTCAGCTGTCCACAAGCCTGCTCTACCTGGCCACAGACCTTATTGAGCCAGTCCCCCCATAAGCCCGTATACCATCTCAGCATTGCCGTGTCCCAGTCCCTATAGCCCTGTCTGGCCATCCTGTGCTGTGCCTGGCCTGCTTCTACTAACCTCCTGGTGATCCTGAACCCACCTCCGGGCTGACATCTCAGACTGGCAGCTCCTTGGCCTTGACTTCCTCTTTATTTCTGTTCATGAGATGTGTTGGCTAAAGTAATCTCTGTTCTTCACCATTTCCTCCAGTAATTTTGCTGAACTTCAGCTCTTCCTCAGAGACAGCGAGCATGTAGTGAACTAGTTCGAGCAACCAACATACTTCTGTGCAAAGTAACTGCTAGCAAGCCTATCCATCCTTCAACTGAAGCCTAGAGAGACCATCTCTCCAACTGAGTAGGCATGCCCTACATACCTACTGCCCACACCTAAAGTGAGGTGTCTCCAAGGCTTTCATTCCTTGCTGGAATCTTCAACAAGCAACAACTTCTGTTTGGTTATTGCTGCACACGACGTAGAGAAATAGCGTGTGTTTCACAAACGTCACAGGCCTGTTGTCTGCTTTTGTCTGCTCTGTGTCAATTATCTCAGTCTTACGCTAAAAATAAACCAGGCAACAAAATGCAGGATGGTGGAGCAAAGCCTCTTCTGAATCAGAAAAAGTTTTTCAAACGGGAAATGCAAAGTCAACTCTTACAGAGCTGCCAATTCAGGGACCAGGCAGAAAGATGAATAGGCAATAAAATTAGGAACCAGATAACAATTTACTTGTCTGAATAACAATTCCAAAGTATTCTATGGTGTTTTAGAGCTCTGAGGTATCTGTGGATTACCTGGTAGTCTGTGATTTCATATTTGTGATTAAATCTGTTTTCAAGATTTCACTGCACTGCAGGTTTCCATATCACAGAAGACAGTAGTTCTGGTTCTTCAGATGAGGAACTGAAACATGCATCTAAGGATGGAGATCCTTGAATAATTTTCCCTCTGACAATATTTTCCTCTCTAGCTGCTTGCTTTCATTGCCTTACTGATATTTATCTCAGTTCTGCCAGCAGAACAATTGACAAGACTTTACTCAATAGGATCAGCAAAATGTTCTAAGCTAAGAAAAATCCTCCTGAAAAAGAAATCTTTTCAACCCAGATTATTTCCCTAATCTAATTTAGAGCATGGCACTGAACACGCACTCTCCTGCAATGCAGGCACAGCTAAGGAGGTGACAAATTCTTGCACAAGGGAGGGAATGCGTAGCTGGGGCAAGGGTAGAAATCTATCAAATTGCTTTTGCCACCAAAAAACATGAAGGCTGGGACTACACCAACTTGCTGAGTAGGACTGGGCAATATGAAGATTAAAGAGCACTGATAGCTGCCAGGGCTCATCTGTGGGAGCATCCTGAAGCATATGTTGCAGGTGCTGTGCAGCAGCAGGGAATTAAACGAAACGAAGTGCTGTTAAAACAAGGCCCTTAAGATTAAGCATAATTTGGTTACAAAACAAAAATAAATCTGTTTTTCCAGAGCAAATAATCCTGTTATTTTGCTAGAGGAAAATGAATAAGTGTTTTTAATGAAGTGCATATCTGAGCATCCAGATTAGTTTTGCAAGAAATTTGTGAGAAACATCACAAAGAAATAAGATTTTAGACTGACGGTGTGAGTCTGAAACTTTACAGGGAGAATGTTACCTGAGCTTGGAGAAGCAGTGTTGCTTCGTACGTGCAGGTGTGTGCTCTTAATGCATGAGCTGCCTCCTCTGTGGTGTTTTCAGCGTAGGTGCTGATTAAGAGCTTAGACTTACCATTACAGTATAAACAGTCATGCAATTTACACCTGACATGTGGTTTGATGGTGGAACCATACTCCAGCACAGGTGCTGTGAGGGACCTAGAGAGGGCTTCCTAGTCACAGGTCTGGCCAGATTACTGTCCATGTGGGTGCCCGTGGCAAGGCAGGGGGAAACGCACTCCTGGGCTAGGAAACATGCTCCTAGGCTATCCCTGATATCAAGTGAGCTTTGGGAGCAAAGACCTTCTGCTGAGGATTAGTAACAAAGCACAAAGTGGCTAATTGTAAGCCCCACTTAGATCCAGAAATGATCACCTCTAGCACCCTATGAACCAAATTAGTTAATAGAGCCTCTGTGTTTCCCCTGTTCTCCTTCTTGGATTACACATGCAAAATGGGATCCGGCTTTCATCAGAGTTTAGGAAATTAGCCCACTGAACGCTAGGCTGGCACTCAAAAACTTCCAAATGTGTCTGTGACGATGATACGTGAACCTGAAACAAATTCCTGCCAATTAACAGCAACAGCTTTGCCATTGGCAAAGTGCGCTAACCGCTCAGCGCTTACGCTGAGCCACCACGGCCTCTAAGAGACCGCAGAACTGTCGATGGCTAGTGGCCTTCGAACGCGGTGATTCGGATTTGCAGTGAAGTGTTATCAGTCACACTAGGGAAAAGCATGGTATTAGCTGAATACTTCTGTCACTAATAAAGTCAGAGCAAAAGGGGCTTCCATGGGATTCTGCTGTCATTTGAATACTATGAAACACGCTCTTAATGACCTTGCACTGCTCGTGGCCTTCTACTGTTAATCTCTTCGTAATATGAAACTACGAATTAAGAAGTCTTTTCATGTACAGAGGCAGAACTTCACTTAAAGACCTTGATGGTGCAAGATGCAGACTGAAATAAATCCATATTGCAAGCAGCCAACTACTGGTTGCAGAGATAAAGGAGGACTTGTGAAGACAGAGGCTTTGCAAAGTCACATTTGTTTTTTGCACATTTCCCCCCAGAAAATACTCCTGTTAAAAGCAGGGCTGTATCAATACATGAGTAGTTTGTGCAAACTAAAAAATGTCAGTGGAAAAAGTTATCAATGAAGCTGATAACATTTATTTATACTTTGTCAGATGGAAAATGAAGTTTAATGGACTCTGATTAATCCCATATTTAACTTTGGAAATGCACTGGCTTGGCAATACTGGCTATCCTATTCAGTTTTTACATCTATTTGCAGACCAAGACATATGTTTGATTTATAACCCCTCTTTGTGCTTAAGTTAACTTTTAAGTTGTGATTGAGTTAACTTTGATTAAGTTTAAAATCAGACCTTGGTATCGATGACTTCTATTCTAATTTCTTCCCACAACTTTTTTTATTTTGTTCGTAAGTGCAAAGGTCTATTTTATTTTTTAAACGCAATTAAAATGTTGCAGAAATAATAAAGCTTGTTCAGCTGACATATCCAGTTGGTGTACTCCTGCCACACAGCCTGGAGGGATGGCAGCACTGGCAAAAACATTTCTCTGGCAGCAGTCTTTTCGGGAAAAACAAAAAGGCTTTCTTTCATTTTTTTTAGGGGTCAGAGCTGTTTAACAAAGAAAAAAAGGCTGGTTTTGAAATACAAGCATGATTTACAGAGCGAGGTGATTTAAAAACTAGTTTTAGTTGTTTTATAACCAATAAAAAATAGAGTGTCTTCCTGCAAGCCGTGCTGCTCTGAGTCCCTCCCAGCCACAACACCACTACCAGTGTTTTCATAACAAAGTAGTAAAGGAGGATGTACTGCTCAATGCATTTATTTCAAGAGTGACACCAGGCAGGCAGAGCTGTGGAAAGAGGAGAGTCACACCCTTCTGCCAAATACTGGCAGGCCATCCTGTCTTACAGAGGGGCCCCTCCAAGTAACAGGATCAGCTTCTGCGGCTGAAACCAAGTGGCACTGTGAGATTGACGCCTGCAGCGCAGCTCCTGGGGCTGGAGGGGTGCCTGTGCCATGAAGCACATTGTCCTGTGATTTCTGCTATGTCCTGGCAGTTCAGGACATAATTACACCTGTGAATGTGTTTTAGGGAAAAAATGACCAGGGGTCCAGTGCTCCAGTTTGATTTATGGGTCTCCTTATTTAACTCATCCACAGCCCCTTTCTGTCCTGGTTACAGTAGACATTCACCAGCACATCTAGGCTGGGTCTTAAAAAGCTTGTTCATGACAGTCAGGGTCTGGGACGTGGCTGGGATTGTAGCTGCTTACGTCTGAGGATATAAGCGACATCTAGCAACGAGCAGCTCAAACACACAGATCTCCCAGCCAGGAGGGAAAATACAGGAGCTGCATTCACACAGGGAATGAGTCAAAGCTGAACTGTGAAAAAGGCCTGAATCTGTTTGGAAGCAAATGTTGGAAAGTGTATCGTGAATATGGCAGAGGACTTAGGATGGACCTATGTGGGTCCCTGGTTTGTGGGTTTTTTCCCTGAGTTTTGTCTAGGAGCACCTAAGCACTAAGTGCTGAGGGCTAAGCACCAGTAATTACAATAGAAGGGAATAGAGACTGTACCTTGACCCTACAAAGGGCTAGAATTGCTAAGTTCTCTGAAAAACCAGCTAGAAGCTGTTGTGTGTGGGTAACAATATTAAAAGGACTAGTTTTACTTCTTCTCAGCATCTCTCCTCACAATGTGTAAGAGGAAGATAATACTCCTAGGTTGCTGGGGAGATAAATTCATTAATATTTGCAGAGAAATAAAGAACTGCAGTGAGAGCAGCATGGAAAAGGCCACAAGGAAATGAAAGAGTCTCTGCTTGGTGCAGCACTGAGGTGATGTGCAGTAAATAATGGAAGGAGCACACACCGGGGATGAGTCTAAAAAGAAATATTGAACCACTACCTACTCACCGAGCTCTGTTCATCCTTTCCTGATCCTGCTAGCTGTACCTCTCATGAAGTATGTAAAGGGAAAATAAATGATAAATGCTCTCTGAATTTGGAGCAGCAGGGTAGCTTTAATCTCACCTAATTTTAGCCTATAAAATAAGATGTCGAGGCTGTGCTTCCCTTCTCGTCAGTGAAAACAGATAGGTACCTCGGGAGGCAATTCATCACAGCGCTCTGACATGGGTGTTAGAATGGAGGGATCACTGTCTGGCAGCATCTGTCTCTTTTCCTGGAGGCACACTGAAGGACTGTTTCTTTAACAATTTGGCATAGTCCTCCAGTGCTAAGATGACTTCAGTGTTTAGATTAATCCAACCCTAAATCTCAATCTGAACGGTACAGCGTGCCATCTCAGAGCCCGTAAATCATTTTAACCGCCTTGTTTTCCTTCTAGTTTTCCATGAATCATGACCTGCTCTGCACTGTAAAGCAAAGGTGCTGAAATTTGCATTGAAGTGTCACTTACAAAAATGCTTCCAAGATGCCATTTGCAGGGCTGCTGGAGAGTGTTTAAGTGACAGATTATTAGATGCTGAACAGCTTCTTGTGTTGACTGGTATCGACTGCAGAAGAGTCCCTACCTTTCTCTACATCACTTCATGTAGAAGGTTCCTTCATAGCGTATGGGACTGTTTGAGACAACTATGTCACTTAGGAAGAGGCAGTTTTGCCTTAGGAAGCAAGGAACTTTTTAGGGCTCTACTCAGAGAATGTAGGGACACAACTAGGAAAGCCAAGGCCTCCATGGAATTAAACCTTGCCAGAGAGGTCAAAGGCAACAGAAAGGGCTTCTTCAAATACATTGCAGGTAAAATGAAAAGTAAAGGCAATGTAGAACCCCTGCTGAATGAGGCAGGTGCCCTGGAGACAAAGAATACTAAACGCTTTCTTTCCCTCTGTGTAAACTACTGGAGGCTGTCCTGATGAGTCCCAGACTGCTGAGGCCCCAGAGAAAGTTGGGACAAAAGAAGAGTTTGCCCTGGGTGATGAGGACTGGGTTAGGGATAACTTGAGATAACTGGATGGACATAAATCCATGGGTCCTGATGGGATGCACTTATGAGTGCTAAGGGAGATGACGGAAGTCACTGCTAGGCCATTCTGCATAATCTTTGCTAGGTCATGAGGATGAGGAGAGGTGCTGGGGGACTGGAGGATAGCAAATCTCACTCCAATCTTCAAAAAAGCTAAGAAGGAGGACCCAAGAAACTAATGACTGGTCACCTTCACCTCCATCCCTGGAAAGGTGATGGAACAATTTTTCCTTGACACTGTCTTTAGGCATAGCAAGGACAAGAGAGTCATTAGTGACAGTCAGCATGGCTTCACAAAGGGTAAGTCATCCTTGACCAACCTGATAGCCTTTTATGAGGGCATAACCAGGTGGGTAGATAAGGACGAAGCAGGGGATGTGGTTTATCTTGACTTCAGTAAAGCATTTGACACGGTCTCTCATAGTATCCTCGCAGCAAAACTGAGGCAGTGTGGTCTAGGCGATCAGGTGGCGAGGTGGATCATGAAGTGGCTGCAGGATAGAAGTCAGAGAGTAGTGGTTAATGTGATAGAGTCTAGTTGGAGGCCTGTATCTAGTGGAGTGCCCCAAGAGTTAGTACTATTTAATCTATTCATTAGTGACTTGGATGAGGGATTGGCATGCACTGTCAGCAAGTTTGCTGACGACACAGAGCTGGGTGGTGTCACCGACACCCCTGCAGACTGTGCTGCCATTCAGCGAGATCTGGACAGGCTGGAGAGCTGGGCAGAGAAAAATCTAATGAACTATAACAAGAGTAAGTGCAGAGTCTTGCATCTGGGCAAGATCTACCCCAGGTGCCTGTTGGAGAGCAGTGTAGGAGAAAGAGACCTGGGGGTCATGGTGGACAGCAGGATAATCATGAGCCAGCAATGTGTCTTTGTGGCCAAGAAGTCCAACAGCATCCTAAGGTGTATTGGAAGTGGGGTGTTTAGAAGATTGAGATAATTCCTCCTCCCCCTCTACTCTGATCTCATGAGACCGCATCTGGAATATTGTGTCCAGTTCCGGGCTCCTCAGTTCAAGAAGGATGTGGAGCTGCTGGAGAGAGTCCAGCACAGAGCCACAAAGATGATGAAGGAAGTGGAATATCTCCCTGATGAGGAAGGGCTGAGGGAGTTGGGTCTCTTTAGCTTGGAAAAAAGGAGACTGAGGAGTGTCCTAGTTAATGTTTATAAAGATATGAAAGGTGGGTGTCAGGAGGATGGAGTCAGGCTCTTCTCAGTGTCATCTAGTGATAGGACAAGGGGCAATGGGTGTAAGCTAGAACATAGGAGGTTCCACATAAATATGAGAAAGAACTTCTTCATGGTGAGGGTGACAGAGCAGTGGAATGGGCTACCCAGGGAGATTGTGGAGTCTCCTTCTCTGGAAACATTTAAAACCCACCTGAGGGAGTCCAGCATAGGGCAAAGACGATGATGAAGGAAATGGAGCACCTCCCTTATATGAGAAGGAACTTCTTCGCAGTGAGGGTGATGGGCCACTGGAACAGGCTGTCCAGCGAGGTTGTCGTGTCTTCTTCACTGGAGACATTTAAGACCCGTCTGGATGTGTTCCAGTGTGACTTGGTCTAGGTGATCCTGCTGTGGCAGTGAGATTGGACTAGATGATCTTTCGAGGTCCCTTCCAATCCTTAATGATTCTATGAGTCTATGAATATGTTCCTGTGCAACATGGACTAGATGATCCTGCTGTGATGGGGGGATTGGACTAGATGATCTTCTGAGTGGTGCCTTCCACTTAATAAGATATATTGCACAAACCTATGAGCAAGTAATGTAGAATTGGTGGAGAAATTTAATTTGGTGATTGAATACTGGCCAGGAAGGGCAGTGGCATCCTGGCTTGTATCAGAAATACTGTGGCCAGTAGGAGTAGGGAAGGGATTGTCTCCCTGTACTTGGCATTCAATGCAGTACCTTAAGTACTGTGTTCAGTTCTGGGCCCCGTACTAAGAGAAGGACATTGAGTTGCTGGTGTGAGTCCAAAGAAGACCAACAAAGCTAGTGAAAAGTGTAGAGAATAAATTCAGTGAGGAGTGGCTGAGGGAACTGTATTTGTTCAGCCTGGAGGCTGAGTGAGATCTTATCTCTCTTTACAGCTATCTGAAAGAATATTGTAGAGAGGTAGGTGTTGGTCTCTTCTCCGTAGTAATCAGAAACAATACTGATTGCATTTAGCTAAGGGGGAAAAAGCAAGACTCTTACAGGCAGGATTTTTAAAAAAATAAGTCTAATGTCTCTTTGTTATTAAAATGAAAGATGGAGTTACTAGCTTTGAAAGAACAAGTAACTACCCCTGATTTAAATATTTTTTGGATTTCATGAAACCATTTCTGAGTTCAAATCCAGTTGTTCTTTTCTTTTTCCTGGACTTCTACTAGAAGGCATATTTTGTAAATGAAGATGATGCCCATATTGCTGATGGATGATTTCAAAAACTCCCTTTGAACGGACTTTCAGATTATACAGAAAAATACAGAATAAAGAGGTTAATTAACAGAATACTCAACAATCAATCATCTTCAATTAAAATTTGACTATAGTTAATGCAGTCACAAGTCTGTGTCAGTCTCTGTGCTCCAGGGAGTAGCCAAATACATAATGCAAATTCACCCTACTTTTCCTCATAACATTAATATTAATTTTATAAAACTTTCATGGTAGGTGAAGCTCTGCATTTTATTTTCTAACAGCAACTGAAGAACAGCAGTCTTATGATGGTTCTTTCATCTGTTTTCTTTGTTCAGTACACACTCAGTTTCTTGTATCAGGCAAACACTTTACCACCTGGTTGCACTAAGCAGGTCTACTGCATCCTCTAACCACTGCTGAAAACAAATCAATAAATAGAAGAGCTGACCAAGGAGACACTGTCCAAGGTCACTCCTTGATGTTCAACATTCATTTGGTATTTAGAAGCCACATTTATAATAGGCAAGGTGGTTCCCACCCCTGGTATGTCCAAGACTAGAGATGGAACTGACCAAGACGTAGACTCTCCGATTTCAATTATTGCTAAGACATTGCTGGCTTTTACATTTCTGCACTGACCTGCAGGAAGGGATCATTTGTACATTGGAAAACCAGTACTGAATTGCAATGGGCTGATTTCTAAATTAGTCCTTTTCTGTTTTCAAAAATCTTCACTGGGAGTTAGTATTTGATGATGGTAGAACTAACTACATGAGTATGTCTCATTTGCTTCAGTGAATTTGCTTCAGCTTAAATTAGTTTAATTGCCTTTTCACTACAGTGGGTGAAGAATTTTCACATGGCTTGTTATGCCATGGAAGTGACATCTCATAGAGAAGTGATGCTAAGCAGCTAGAAAGGGAAAAGCTGAAGTTCATGTATTCTGCAGAAAACATCTCCATGTCTCAGTGGGCCCAACCACATCAGACAGTCTGCTGAAGAAAGACATTCTAAGTGTTGGAACTTGTTTTTTGTCTTTCTGAAGATCTGTGAGATGTGTCCTACCTGTTCAGCGTATGAAATAGCTAATTTAGGTTGATGCTGTATGCCCAATGCAAGCTTTAGCCTATAAACAGACAACTTCTGTGTTTTACTGTGCTGGAGCCAGCAGGGCCCTGCCCTGTCACCATCATAATGCTGTGTACAGAAGCGTTTGTGCAGCACTCCTTACCTCTATCAAACTCAGTCTGCATAGTGCAAACCCCCAGAATTATTTCTGTGATAAGCTCTGAGTAAAAGGCAGAAGTAATGCACTGAAGAAGAACTTTGTATGGTCAGAATAGCTGCTTGAACATCTGTCTGTGCCTGCAGAGTGGTTTTACGTGGTATGGTTGTAAGTCACTAGAGAGCTCTCAGATGCTGGAGCCTGATGATACTAGGTTGGATTCAAGGCGTTATCCACGTCTAACAGCTTGCAGAAAGAATAATGGTCCATCCCCTCACTTGCCATCAATAAGCAATGGCTACTTGCAAGCATGAGGCAAAGTTCGGAGCTATCAAATCACAGAATCACAGAATCATTAGGGATTGGAAGGGACCTCGGAAGATCATCTAGTCCAATCCCCCTGATACAGCAGGATCCCCTACACTAAATCACACAGGAACACATCCAGGCGGGTCTTAAACCTCTCCAGAGAAGGAGACTCCACAACCTCCCTGGGCAGCCCCTTCCAGTGCTCTGTCACCCTCACTGTGAAGAAGTTCCTGTTTGGCTTTTTTTAGACTTGTCTTTCTTAAATACGTTTTGTTGGTCAGTTCATTTTTATTTCACCCTTTAAAAGTATACAAATGAATCAGATTGCCAACAGCTTTAGGAAGTACATTAGGTTAGATTAATTTTAATAACAATGTCGTTGCTCATTACTCCTATGTTACTGAATCATCTCTTTCTGAAGGGTTGTTTTGAAAACCAGGTATTTTTGTTTATTGGCAAGGACTGGATTGCAGAGAAATGTTTTATGCAGCTACCTGTGACTGCAATTCATGATACAGCAACTACATATCAAAAATAAGTAAAAAATTTGGTTTAACATGTAGATATTTTCCTCCGTGCTTCAGGGCCTTAGTACTGATTTCTTTTAAGTTGAACTTCACTTTTGTAAGTTGACTCTTCCGTCACTAACTCCCTTGTTCCATAAACATCCATTCCACATATACTGTCCTTTCTGCTGTATTTTCCAGCTATTCCACAGTCTGTTTCTTTCTTCTCCTCAGTTCTTCTATGCTGAAAGCCTGAGGAAAGATCTGAATAAAACAAAAACCTAAAAATAAGTTAACAGTGCATTTTTTTGTCTCCTGAAAAGATTTAGAATTTTTATAATGTGTTCATTTAAATTCTCCATTTTTTTCTCTGATTTTAGTTTTCCTCTGTTTCAAACTAGCCCATGTTAAGCTGCATTTCTTTTTTATTTTGTGAGCTAAAAAGTTGGGGCAGATATGTTGAGGACTTTAAGAAATCATAGAATCACAGAATCATAGAATCATTAGGGATTGGAAGGGACCTCAAAAGATCATCTAGTCCAATCCCCCTGACACAGCAGGATCACCTAGACCAGGTCACACAGGAACACATCTAGGCAGATCTTAAACATCTCCAGGGAAGGANTCCCCTACACTACACTCCAACAGGTCAGTCCCCAGCCTATACTGGTACCTAGGGTTGTTCTTGCCCAGATGCAAGACTCTGCACTTACCCTTGTTATAGCTCATTAGATTTTTCTCTGCCCAGCTCTCCACCCTGTCCAAGTCTTGCTGAATGGCAGCACAGTCTGCAGGGCTGTCAGCAACACCACCCAGCTTTGTGTCATCAGCACACTTGCTGACAGTGCATGCCAATCCCTCATCCAAGTCATAGAATCATAGGATCATTAGGGATTGGAAGGGACCTCGAAAGGTCATCTAGTCCAATCCCCCTGCCACAGCAGGGTCACCCAGACCAAGTCATACAGTCAGTCAGGGTTAGAAGGGACCACAGGATCATCCAGTTTCAACTCCCCCGCCATGGGCAGGGTCACCCCACCCTAGATAAATCTGCACAGAATGTTGAGAATAGGCCAATTATGCTTTTCCAGTAAAAAATGTAAAAACATCCTAATTTACCCTGATAGAGATCTCTCCTGAAGCAGTCAGATAATGTTCGAGTTTTCACCATCGTCCCAATTAGAAGGAAGTGAAGTACTTTTTATTCTCCTGTTTTGAGTGAATACTCTGAGTTGCCAAACAGGAGAATCAGCGTACAACTCGTATTACTACAAAGTAGATTGCTGAGTGACATTTTGAATTATGTATTCCCACTCTTGTGCCCTACCCCCTTCCAGTGTCTAACTGTTGGGTCCCTTTTTGTGCATGTTAAGTAGTTTTTCATCTTGACCGAATTCTAATTTTATCTGAACCTCTGCAAGCCTGTATGCTAATTGTATTAAAAAGTAGTTTTGCTTTCCTATTGAAACCAGAACATGTTCATAGAATCACAGAATCATTAGGGATTGGAAGGGATCTTGAAAGATCATCTAATCCAATCCCCCCGCCACAGCAGGATCCCCTAGATCCATGTGCTAGTGTTCCATTAATTGCTAGTTTCCCAGTGATGTTTTCAACAAAATGTTTCCATTTCATAAATGTGAAATTGCAGCTACTTCTAGCTTTGTCACTCCAAAACGTTTTCTATTATATTTTTTAATGCATTTATGAAATACACATTAAATTTATCACTTGTTTTCTGTTTATAGTAATTGTTAATAAGAGAAAACTAATGTAAAATATATGTATATATTTACAGAATAAAATAAAAACCAAAATGAATATAAATTTTATTCTAGAGTAATTTCAAGAAAACTTTTTACAAAAAGAGTAATATCATTCCTTTTATTAATTTACCATGTCTGTGAGAGGTAATACTATTTTAATTTGACATATTTGAAACGATCTCGCTCTGCCTCTGTTTACACACATCATGGGCAATATTTTAAAATGAATGGAGCCACAAAGAACGTAGCTTCTCGATTATTTCTTACCCAATACTGAAAGAGAGGACAATGGAACACAAATGATCACTTGAAGTTTAAGTGGTTACTTATTAAATGATTGAAAGTGTCAAGGAAATAACTCATTTTGAAGTAAAATTGAATCATAAATACCCATTATGCCATCAGTAATCCAGGCATACTATGAATTACCAATGAAAATTCAACCTCATGTATAGACAGTGAAGACTTAAGTCCTTAGTTGCTACCCTTCATTTGCACTGGTTTGCAATACAGATTACTTGATGTGAGCTGGATGGAGTGCATTGTCTTTCAATCTGTTGACACAGTTCTCTTGTATCTAAACTTCACCTAAAATTCTTTTTTAACCAGAATTCATCATGTTCATCAGGGACATAAATGCTGCGATAACTTCCCAGCGAAAGGAGGAGTGTGTTGCAGTGTGCTCCTTTTATGAAACCAATTACCAAGGCCATTAGAAAAACAAGGTTCTGGAATGATACACTGATGGGGATAAGCTGGATTCATAACCTAAGCTGCTTTGAAGCATTATGTCAATGTAAAATAGGTGCTTGTGTTACCTGAGAAGCATTATGATGGTTTTCTGATGGCAGAGCATCCTGATAAGAAGAGACAGGCAAGTTCTCTCCATTTCCATGTCTATACTGCCATAGAAGTAGGTTTCTAAGCTGCACAACAAACTGTATTAAGTGCAACAGTGACAAAGAGATGAGAAACTGAACAACATTCAAACAGCAAAATAGTAATTAAAACCTATTTACACATTTTCCTTGTGAAGTAATGATAGCTTTGAGCAACATCTTACTGATCCACTGATTGATATAATAAATGGAAGGCATAGTGTCTATCAAAGAGGAACAACGTAATAAATATTCCAAGATGTAGGACATCTAGAATTCCAGTAATTTGGAAAATTTTACGCATTCTCCATTTCTTCTATTAGAAGGTATAGGACTTATAAAAAGCAACCTGAATACACTGAGTCTATGTTTTCAAATATGCAAAAGAATGTTTAACCACAGGCAGACAATATTTCTTCAAATAAGTCATCAATCAGTCATTCTGTTGGGATGATGATCTAAGACTGCGCTGTTCACACAAGGGTTGATGTGTCCTGACAATGCATTCACGCTTCTCCTTTGAGCCAGCTCAAACCAAATCTTTATTTTTGGTAAGATCAGTATTTAGTGAGATCAGCAAGCAAATTCATATCATCTTGTGTGCCAGCATGGCAGGGGCAGCACGCACACGTGGCCAAGGGCAAAAGGAAAGAACTTGCTCCATCACTGGCCATGTCTGTTCAAAGTGGCTTAAAGTGTTTATGATATTGTGCCTTTGATGTGATAACACCAACTTTCTCTAATCATGTGCATTTTAAACTTGAGTCTTGATGCATCAGTGAACCTTTCTCTTGAAGTGAATTTATCTTCATAGACTGCCAGTCCAGCAGACTGAATTGAAACAAAGCATTATTTAAAAATACCTGGTAGTTTAAGAAGGCTTGGGATGTTTTTTTTGTGGTCTGAGTGTGTTTTAAGGAATGCTGACTTTGATTTCTCTGAAGCAATGTCTACTAAGGACCTTTAGCTAAAAACTTCCCTCTCTCCTAAACTTGAAGAGAAAAAAATATGTGATGTTGCACATCACATAGGGAATGGGGTGGAGGGGAGCAATCAGCCACCTGAAAGACATGAAATATCTCAGCCCAGAGGTGGCCACCATCTAGCTAACAGAGTAACCATTAATGGTCTACAGAAACCATTTTTTCATAGCAGCCATAGGTGGTTTCCTTAGGCTTCCCAGTTAACGTAGACTGTGTAATCAATACACGGCTTGTTGTATGTCATGTTGTATCAACTAACTCCTTGGGAAGAAGACATTAAGAGATCTTCCACTCTGTCACAGAAGTAGAGATTCACATTGCTATGGTTACGCAGAGAGCAAAGTACCAGATCACATTCTGGCTTGTGCTTGGCTGCACCCACTGCAACAGCAGAAGCTGTGTTTATACAGCATCACTTGGAAGAAGTATGTGCTACCAGCTGAAAAAGCGAAATAGCAGCAAATAAAAGAATGCTGTAAAAAAAGAACAGTTGGGGCAACTTAGAGTAGTAGTGTATTGCTCATGCTGGCTGCCCTGTCCTTCCAGAAGAAATTACCACCCTTCTGTAGACCTGACAGAACAGGCTCTGTGCCTGCTTTTCAACTGCCACAAGCTCAGGCTTAGCATGCTACCTTAAATGGACATTGATCCCAGTTAGACCTAGTGCACTGGACTGTGGGCTTGTGTGCCTGGGAAGCAAACACATTGTTCTTGCTGTAGGTGTGGTAACCTCCACAGAGAGGTGAGCAGAAGGCTGGGAGCACCTTCCTGCTTAAATTGTTCCAGCATGAATCACCACAGATTTCCTGGTGGCACCCTACTTTAAGGGTATGCAAATCGTTTGCTGCTGCTCATAAGGAAAACAGTCTTTTGCTTAACTTTTCTGAGGATTAAGTTAGCCCTGATGAGATGCACCCAAGGGTGCTGAGAGAGCTGGCTGATATTATTGCCCTCCCGCTATCTATCATCTTTGCCAAATCGTGGCAGACAGGAGAGGTGCCTGAGGACTGGAGGAGAGCCAGTGTCACTCCAGTCTTCAAGAAGGGCAAGAAAGTAGTTCCAGGGAACTATAGACCAGTCAGCCTCACCTCCATCCCTGGAAAAATGATGGAGCGGCTCCTGCTGGAGGGCATCTCAAGGCACTTGGAAGAGAAGAAGGTTATCAGGAGTAGTCAGCATGGATTTATGAAGGGGAAGTCCTGCTTGACTAACCTGATATCATTCTATAATACAATAACTGAATGGTTAGATTCAGGGAAACCAGTGGATGTGGTCTACCTTGACCTTAGCAAGGCCTTTGACACTGTCTCCCATGAAATTTTAGTGAGCAAGCTGAGGAGGTGTGGGATGGAAGAGCAGACAGTGAGGTGGGTTAGGAACTGGTTGCAGGATAGAGTTCAGAGGGTGGTGATCAATGGTGCCAGGTCCAGCTGGAGAGCTGTGACTAGTGGTGTCCCCCAGGGATCGGTGCTGGGACCGGTCTTGTTCAACATCTTCATCAATGACATTGATGAGGGCACAGAGTGTCTGCTCAGCAAGTTTGCCGACGACACCAAGCTGGGAGGTTTGGCTGATACGGCTGAGGGCTGTGCTGCCATCCAGAGAGACCTGGACAGACTGGAGGGCTGGGCACAGAGAAACCAGATGAGGTTCAACAGGGACAAGTGCAGAGTCCTGCATCTGGGGAGGAATAACAAACTCCACCAGTACAGGCTGGGAGGTGATCTACTGGAAAGCAGTCCTGTGGAGAGGGACCTGGGGGTCCTGGTGGACAACAGGTTAACCATGGCACAGCAATGTGCCCTGGTGGCCAAGAAGGCCAATGGGATCCTGGGGTGTATTAGGAGGAGTGTGTCCAGCAGATCGAGGGAAGTTCTTCTCCCCCTCTACTCTGCCCTGGTGAGGCCTCATCTTGAGTACTGTGTTCAGTTTTGGGCCCCCCAGTTTAAGAGGGACAAGGATCTACTGGAGAGGGTCCAGCGGAGGGCTACGAGGATGATTAGGGGACAGGAGGGCATGGCTTATGAAGAGAGGCTGAGGGACTTGGGGCTTTTTAGTCTGGAGAAGAGAAGACTTAGGGGAGATTTGATCAATGTTTATAAGTACCTGAAGGCTGGCCGGGAGGGGGGGGACAGGCTCTTTTCACTTGCTCCCTGTGATAGGACAAGGAGCAATGGGTGTAAGTTGCAGCAGAGGAGGTTCCGCCTCAACACAAGGGGGAACTTCTTTGCTGTGAGGGTCACAGAGCACTGGAACAGACTCCCCAGGGAGGTCGTGGAGTGTCCTTCTCTGGGGACTTTCAAGGCCACCTGGATGCGTTCCTCTGTGATCTGTGTTAGATAGTTTTGTCCTGCTCCGGCGGGGGGGTTGGACTCTATGATCTCTTGGGTCCCTTCCAACCCCTAACATCCTATGATCCTATGAAAGAGCCTGAGACCTGTTCTCCAGCACTTCACCTGGCAAATGAACGGTATTTGTGGTGGCTGGACAATCAAATCACCTTCACACAATTGTATTTTCTTACCTCCTCAGTCTGTCTTTCTTGAGGCCTTACCAGCACAACAGCTGTAGTGAACCCTCTTACTAAGGCCAGTGGTGTATTCTCCTTAGAAGACCAGTTGTGCAATAGGTCTGCCTCTTAGTACAGTGCTGAAACACAAAGCACAGAACACAATTGACATTTTTCATTAATATAGATTAGGAGTAGACCTGTTAGAGGGTAGACCTGAGGAGAAAGATCTCAGAGTCCTTGTGGACAGTAAGTTAACCATGAGCCAGAAATGTACTCTTGTTGCCAAGAAGGCAAATTGTATCTTAGGATACATTAAGAGGAGTGTGGCCAGTAGGTCTAGAGAGGTCATCCTCTCCTTCTACTCTGCCTTGGTGACACCACACCTGTACAGTAGAGTGTACAGGTCTGGGCTACCCACTTCAAGAGAGACAGGGAATGTCTGGAGACAGTTCAGTGGATGAGAACAAAGATAATTGGAGCATCTCTCTTACGAGGAAAGGTTGAGAGACCTGGGGCTACTTAGCCTAGAGAAGAGAATATTGAAAGGAGACCTTATCCATATCTGTAAGTGTCTGAATTGTGAGTGTAGGGAGGATGGAGCCAGACTGTTTTCAGTTGTGCCCAGTGACAGTAAAGGGACAGCAGGCACAATCTGGAACACAACTGTGCAAGTGACAAAGCCCTGGAACAGGCTGCCCAAAGGGGTTATGTAGTCTCGTTCTCTGGAGATATTCAAAACCCATCTGGATGCAGTCCTGTGTAATGTGTTCTAGGCAATCCTGCTTTAGTGGTGGGGTTGGATTAGGTGATCTCTCAACATCCTTTTAAACTCTGAAAACTCTGTGATTTTCTAGAGGTTCCCATCCAGTTCATTTTCTCTGGCAATTTAATCCATCTGGTTAATACATTACTTTTCCTAGCAGGAAATGTTACACCAATTTACTCTTAATTCTAGGCTGTACGAATCCATTCTGACTTGTCTAAGGTTACCCTTAGAACTGGACATATTTAATAGGTATACCTATTAAATTGGACAACAAAATCTTTCACTGTGTCCGTGGGTGTCAGCCCTCAGGCCAAGAAAATCTGAACTGATTTATCTGTGTAGGTATGTCCTACATACAACCTCCACTCTCTAGGAAAAGCAGAGGGTGGAGCTTACACACTGACTGTGCAATGTGATTTTGGACATCTACACAGTCCTGTGATGCTCATTTGATCCTGCTCTTACCATTGAAATTTAGACAGATGACAAGTGAACTGTAGCATTTAAAGAGTTTGTCACCTGTAGCTGTTTGGCCCTCCGCTCCTCGTTTTCTCCCTGACCAGGCTCACAGCCCCCTCAGGATTACAGCAGTGCAGGCCATGTGAATGATCCTCAGCTGGTTTACAGCAAAGCCAGTGAGCTCAGCATGAATTTGTTGTACAGGTGAACTTCAATTAAACTGTCTGGTTTTGGACTGACACGGTAACATGTGGACTTGCGTATGATCCCCCTAACTCCTGGCTGAGCAGTTGTTGCACAGGTCATGACACCGCTTATAATGGACTTTGTTTTGCAAACAGCAGCACACTCTGATAATGTTTTAATCTCCTAGATCCTCAGTATCCTCTCAAGGGAGGCACCCCTCTGTTTTCCTCCTTTAATCTTTCTGAGGTAAAATTGGCTCAGTTAACACAACCTGCCAACACGTGGCTACAGATGACAGCCATTTCAGCCACTGCAGACAGACCTGGAAGAGGCTGTATGTCCACAAGCAGCCAACACTGGGCAAGACAGAGCATTTCCCAGATGCAGTTCTTGGTTCTCACCTTTACTGTGGGGTGACTAATTTATGAATGAAGTTGCTAATGGCCATTAATTGAATAACCACATATCAGTAATGGTTTATTTTGACAGGCCTGAAAGCTTTGGGGTTATGGCTGCTTCCCAAATAGCCTAGCCCATCAGCCAGTGGTGCGAGTGAGCTCAAAAGAGGGGAGAAAGCTAGGCCAAAAATAGATGGCTGTGAGCACGAAACATGACAGCCACGCCAGCATAAGCCGCTCTTGCTCCTGAGTCAGAGTCCTGTGTGAGCATGAGTCAAATGCCTTAATTGTGGCAGCACAGCCATGGAAGAGTTCTAGCTACAGCACCTTATTTGTGGACAGCTAAGCAAAGCCTAAAGCAGGAAAAACCTCCTGTCTTTAAAAATGAAACAGCTGATAAAAGTGAAGCTTTTCAAACAGTAGTAAAACCATGTGAACATCTAGAAAAGCTGTTACTTTACAAGTGTGCTCTAATGAGGAAAACGATCTGAAGGCATTTGTTTATAGACAGCCATCCCCCCCTCCCCCGTATATAACACCTTGAATTTTCCCATCCCTTGCGCAGCTGGAACATTCCCTAAGTTCTCTAAAAGAAAAAGCATCCAGCTGTGCCGGGATGCTGGCTTGCCACTCAGTGACAGTAATCGCAGACATACACGCACACAGACCTGCTGAAGCTAGCACGATGTGCAGAAAACCAACAAGGAACGGTGTAAAGAAAAAGGGATGGAAGAAAGCAGTGATTGCAGCAGGCATGCACGCACGGGGTGTTTTCTGTGAAATAGGAGGGGATAACCAGCCTCTCTTCTCTTTTCTTACTGCAGGTCACCTAAGTGCGAACGAGTTTTTCATATTCTCGAGATTCTGTTTTCCATATGCAAAACTGTCAGTTCTTAAAATGTATGTAAATAAGTGTTATTTAGAAAGACAGGCCGCTCATAGATGTCATGAATCCAAATAGATTTAGCCTTAGCTCAGTTCAGTGTTATTTTCCAAGCTCCTCTCTTCACATGCAAGAGTCTTGCATTTAGAACAGGCTGCCTGAGGTCATAGACAGGATTTAACGAGTGCAAGCCTGCTTAAGGAGGCCGATTTGAACTGAGTGGATACAGAGCCTTATTTATGACACAAACATAATCTGAATGAAATTGGTTTATGTCTTGTTAGTGTTTAAGAGCACTGTGCTACCCTTATGCAATATTTGCATTGGAAAATAAGAGATTTGCATGGGAGTGAATCACTAAAATTACTCACAAGGCATTACAGGATTTCACAGCGGATCTTTCATAAGGGAATCAAGATGGATACTGTGGCATTGACTTCACAACAAAATTTGGATGCTATGTGTGAAACGGTAGCTTCTTTCAGTAAAAACATTGTCCTACCATCATTTTGAATTTAAAACATCTTACCTTTTAAATATCTTTTGCTCCAGAACACTTGCAACCTACCTATCTGCATCGTGGTGTGAGCACAAGCATTAAACAAGGAGAAATGATTTAGGCAGAATGAGAAAGCAGCGTTTGGAGCACATAAGGTCATCTCTTGAATAGGAGGATTTTCTGTGAGCAGCTGCCACTGCTGAATCTGACCAGTGACTCGAAGGCAACATGCCAGAAGCTAGGACTTAAAAAGATCTTCAGGCTGGGGAGTGCAAAATTGAAATGGAGAGGAGCTGATCAGCTTTTTTTCTAGTTTTAAAGATAGGTCAGGGAGGTGAGCGAGTCAATGATTGATAGGGTTGGCACTTCTCAGTTTGTCTACAGGAGAAAGATGAACTGAGGTAAATTTAATTAGCTTTGAAGCCAGAATAGTTACTGTAGTGCCTGTCCATGCTATGTACCTTCTTAATATATGAGGATGTTTTTCATTTTCAACCTGTCAATAATATATTCAAGATAAATGGAGAAAAATCACTCTTACTCTGTCACAGAAGCACACACATAGAAGTTTGCTCTGGTAAGAAGTTAGAGCTAAGTGCATGCCAGGAAATACTTGTCAGAATAGCCTTCTCAGCAAGCCCTCTTAAGACAGGGAGAGCTTGCATGAGCAAGAAAAGTGCTTTACCCTTGCATGTAACCCACACCAGTGCAAAAGTGCAAAGTAAGCTGCACCACTTCTGTGTCACAGTAAGTGGGGTTTCCCCCCAGGCTTTTACCTGGGAACGATGCAAGACAAAGCACCTCACTAGCCATTTGTACAGCTGCCAAGGTTACTTGTTATGCCAAACTCTATGTCTGTTTGAATTCACATCTGCCTGATTTTATATTATGCCATTCTCAAGACTAGTCCAGCATAAAGCCACTGCCAGCTACACTAAAGCAATGTTGTGTCTATGCCATGGTTACTAATCACACTCTAATGCAATAGCAAACACATAGGAGAACATAGGTAGTACGTGGTTTTGCAGAGATACTCTAATGAGATACCACTTTATTCATCTGGACTTCACTGCTAAAAAGATTAAATAATAATAATTCTTTTTAACTTTAAACAAACCAACATGCATGAGCTCTCCTGTGCTAAAAACAGTCAAGATAAGATGCTTTAATTACGTATTGAGGTGAGTTTTCCAAGGTCTGTCACAGACAAGAGAACGGGGCTGACCTTACTGAACCAATCTTGTGGTAAAATTGAAGTATCCAGCACTTGGCTATTTCCACCTTGGCATATTTGACATACACTAGTGATTTTTTATGTAAAAGTATTTGTTGTATCTCTTTTTTAGGAGAAAAGACTCCATCTTTGTAATAGGCTTTTGCCATACCTCACAAACAGCTCTGCAGTCAACCCTTCACAGAGCACAAAGCTGATCAAGGAGACCTAAATTATACATATAACTGAAATTTGCTGTGGACATCTGCATCTATGATAAGTCTTCTGAAATGGGAAGCAATATGTCCAGAGTGGTTCATTGTCCTCGGTGATGCACTTTGCATTTGGAATAATCATGTCTACACAGTGCTCTGGAATCACTCTGCCTGCACAGCTGTTACGACATCACTGCTTTGCATTCTTAGAGGATTCCCTAGTTTATTGCTTTGCTCTTCTGGTTTTTTCCTGTGCTGCTAGTTGTGAAAGATCCCACCAGAAGCATTTCCCACAATTTCTCTCCTTTCATCACGATGTTTGAAGAGGTTCCAGGTGCCATTTGTATATCTTTAGGGACAGGGACATGTGCCTAGCTGAAGCTGAGCAGAGAGAACTGTCATACTAATGCACGAAGTGGTGAGGCTCGGTAGTGATGCAGAATAGGGATAGCCAGCAATTTCAAGGTCTGGGAATATTAACATTCAAGACCCTTAAGTAGAGAAATTGGCCTCACAATTGTAAGAATGGAAGTCACCGTATCTTGGCATGGTGAAACACAGTAATGCTTTTCCATCTGATGGCTCACCTTTTGCATTTGGTAACCACTTCTGCAGAGACAAATACACAGGAAAAATGGTCAGGATTATTGCGAAGCAGTTACGTCCAACAACTAAAAAGCTGTCAGACTTATACGAGTTGCCAATGCATAGCCATTTATTGATGAGGTTGTTTAGAGGGTGTTGCACATGTTTAGGTCATTAGTGTGACCAATAAGGCTATTCTCAGTTCTGTCAGGTTCTCATACCTACTAGGAGGCAGCATTTCCCTGTGAGGTAACAAAGACAGATGATCACTGTAGGAGACTTACTAATATTAGGATGATGTGATCAGTACATCCAAGAAACCTACATTTTTAGAAACACTGGGCTATTTAAAGTTGGGGTTTTTTAAGGGCAAATATAGAAAAAAATAGTGCTGTGATTATTCTTATCTGCCCAGAAGACTCAGCATACCTGTAACACCCAAGACTTCCCTGCTTATGAAGCCTTTTGTTGGATGCTTGACTAAAGAAAGGCTCACTCATACTCAACCAAGTGGGGTGATTTTAGATTGTGCACTAACAATACTAAAAAAATGGATACTTGGTTGGTAAAATCTGCCTCATAGGAATTAATTTCTCTATGTTATGCAGATACTTTCACAGCAGAATATACAAAAAACCCAGGCATTTTAAGTAGTAAGCAAAAATAGTGATGGTGCACTTCTCCATCTGGTCAGGAAGGCAACAGTCAAGGATGACCTATAATTCAAATGTGAAATGAATGTAGATTTGTGAACAAAATGGACAACAGTAGGGAATTTATATACATGAGGGGGTTTAATGTATCATATAGTGGGATTTTATTAAATTCTCAAAGCTTTTATATAATCAAGCAATGTTACAAAAATAATTTCAGAAGATATGTTGGAGCAAGACAGCAGCGGAAAGAATTCTGCAAAACTGTAGAAATACACTCTTTCTTTGGGCAGATGGATGACTTTATGGGGTCTCACTCTATGAGCATTTCATCTGGTGCTTTGCAACGGGGAATGTGGAATGACAAACCTGTACATGAAAACTACTCTTAAAAGGTCTTCCTTCACTAGAAAATTATGTTAGAGAAAGGCTAACAAACACCAAAAGTAAGGGTTTGTCCTTGAAATAAGTATATTCAGGCTTACTTACTCTCTGTCTCTGGAAAAAGCTGTTCCCGTAGGGTTCCTCTCTCTCTCTCTCTNGCTTAATCATGCTAAATTTGACTTTCTTTCCGTTTCCCCATCTTTTTATCGCTCTGGTGTGTTGTGTACACAAAATCAGTAAACATGCCATGCCTTGATTTCCTTCCCATCTTGTGTAGTCTGAACAGGTGTTCATCCAGTGCAGGCACCTGCAGCCATGGTTGCTGCAACGTGGCATGGGTGGGAAAGATAAAAAGGAACAGGCAGTCATTGCTCAAGAAACAGACTCTGTGCCAATTAAAATAAAATATTGCTTTTTCCGTAATTGCACAACATCCATTCCAAAACAGAGTTCTACCACTGCCTGAAGATTTCTTTTCTAATACCCATAGGTCAATATAATATGTTAAAAAAATGGGATTTTCCAGTCACCAAAGTTAAAAAATGCTGAAGACCTCCGTATATTAAAGTATTTGTGTAGTCAGAGTTTGGTAATCTGTTTTGCAACAACTCAGTCCAAAGATGAAGACATAATGGAAATAAGCCAGAAAAATGATTCTATAATTTTTTTAAACATCCTGTACCTACTGTTACAATAAACTTTCCTTCTACTCATCAGGCCACACAGGTTTGGAGCATTGGATCAATCTGAAATAAATAGTGGAAAGGCAGAGAAAGGTAACAAAGATGAAGGACTACTAAAAAACCTTCATCCGAGAGTTCTTTTACGTTCACTGAGGCATCGCACATTGAGGCACTTCAGTGGTCGATTCTAAAGCCAAGTGCTTGGCTTCTACTGTGGGTTCTTCAGAGAAGAAAATTCTATGTTAGTTTTCACTAATCAATAGTGAAACAATTCAAGGAAGAAGACATTAGTATGAAGGCCATATGTCTGATGAAGTCAGAGATGGACAGCCGTCTTGATGTCCATCACGGCACATGAATTCAAGAATTACTGTGCGTTTGTGTTTACCCACAGTCAGCTCAGGAATATTTGATTTGGGTCAAGGCCTCAAAAGTGATCACATACCATGCTGCAAATAATACTCTTTGAATGCTCCTAGCTATGAAAGGTAGGAGCACTCCTGATAATCCTGGACACCACACAGATGTGCAGACCTCTTCTTGAAAACTGTGTGTAGAATGGTGATGCACATGTATTTTTTAACAATTGACAAAGCACCTATTATGGTAGAAATTCTGCATATTAGATACAAAGGAACTTGGCTTTATAAGACAGAGCCCTGCCTAAATGATTCAATGTACTAGTTCTTACCATTCTCATTGGAAGTGGCAGCATGATCATAACCAGATTAGCACATGAAGGTTCAAGTGTCAGGAGTCAGTAACCACCTGTACAAACAAAAAGATTCTCTACTTTATACTTGCAACAACAAATGAAATTACTTATGAGATCTACACCACTCAGATGAGGTGGGTAGCCCTTTGTCATAACACTTTATGCTTAAAAACATACTGCAAGCGTTTGGCAAAATGATAAGACAATGGGGAACTCTTTTGAACTAAAAGATGGTAGATTTAGATTAGACTTCAGGAAGAAATTCCTCACTGTGAGGGTGACAAGACAATGTGACAGGTTGCCTGGAGAAGATGTGGATGTTGCATCCCTGGAAATGTTCAAGGTCAGGTTGATACGGCTCTGAACAAATAGGTCTAGCGAGAGGTGTCCCTGCCCATGGCAAGGGTGTTGGAACTAAGTGGTTCCTTCCAACATAAACCATTGTACGATTCTATAATTTATAACAAATCATACATGTCTTAAGATTTGTTGCTTTCTCCAAGTTCATAATCAGAACCTCTGATGCTGTGCTTTGTTAAACCTTTGGGGCACCCATCTGAAGGCATGCATGTCCCTTCCAATCCCTAACTTTCTGTGATACTGTGATTCTGTGATTTCCTGTCTATGTTGGTAGTGAGAATCTTTTGGATCATGGACAAGTTTTGTAGGCATAATTCAGGAAACAGGTAATTAAATTAATTTCTTTTTATTTGCTTTACCTAATTATTATTTTTTTGTTTTGATTCACTTGAAATGTTAGTCTTAAGTTTTTAAGGATTTTACATTTGTGCAAAACTTAAAACTAGAGAATGTTATCATCTTGATTTATTTAGTCTGATTCATTCAACATACAGTGACCTTACGACTTACAATCATTACTTCAGCGTAAAGCTGTTCAATTAAAAAATTTAAGTTCTTTCATCAAATCTTGCAAAAATATTTTTTTAAAACCCTGATGGAGTCAAAATCTAACTTGTAATTTTGGTAAAGAAAATGAGTGCGTTTAAATAAGTTTTGTATCTTGAAGATGCAAGGGTCAGCTGATTATATAACTTTTTTTTTTAGCCAGGAAAGAAAAATGTGTTATGGATGGTCAGATATAGAAGTCTGCAGTGCAAAGAACTAATCACTCCAGGCTCTTTTTATTGTCTGTGAAAAAATAGAAAGAAAATAAAGAAGAGAGGAAAAAAGGCATGATTCATACCATTCTAATGCAGACATCAAAAATAGGTCAGATTCATTGCGCTCTAAAATGTCTGTTTTTTCTCTGTGGACAGAGGCATGGTCACCACAGGGA
The DNA here is from genome assembly GCA_013400115.1 of Rhinopomastus cyanomelas. Classification (NCBI taxonomy): domain Eukaryota; kingdom Metazoa; phylum Chordata; class Aves; order Bucerotiformes; family Rhinopomastidae; genus Rhinopomastus; species Rhinopomastus cyanomelas. The sequence goes on from VXBP01010087.1 coordinate 1,595,815, forward strand.
GTGACTAGCTTAGACATGGATATCTATGCAATCAAGTAAGGTGAGATGATTTCCACCCCATGTAACTTTTGTGACCAAGAACAAATATCTACAAAGGAAGAAACATTGCCTCAGAAAAATGCTTCTAATGGAATGATATGTGCTAAATCTCTGGTTCCACGTTCCCTACAATACCCTAGATCCTTTAAAACTTGGAAGGAAATTTCTACCACAAAACCTGTTACAATACTGCATTATCCTTCATTCTGACTTGTGAATGTTTGCTCTCTAAAATTAAAACGAACACTTGCCAAGAAGTACATAACGGAGATCTCATTAACGATGTGCATTCAGAACTCAGTGCTGATGAGTACTATAATTAGTGCATACTGCAGTACATCAGCATGTCACTGTATATACACATATATGTGTGTATACACATGCTCACAAGGGGCATGAAACTGATTATATGTAATAATTGTAGTTAAGAAAAACTGAAAGGCAACAGACAGATTTATAAATTATTAAATGTTCTATTTTAATATATACAGCACATCCATATGTGAACTAAATATATCTATGGAAATGTAGGGATAAAGCAAATAAGGTCAGGTCTTAGTTTCATCTGTAGGACTATCCAGGACAATAGTGATGACACAGTTTCATTTCTAGCAGAGCAAAAGAAAAAGCATTCATTGACTATTTCTGGTTTGCATTTAGAAAGAAAAATAGAGCCTGCATTGCCAAATATCATCTATTCTGACATTTTCCTAAGTGGATAGTAAAGCGCATCTACCAGGACCAGACAACTTGATCTAAAGCTATTAAAAGAAATCTTGTACTGCTGCTTGTTGGCAAAAAAGCCTTGGCATACTGGAGAAGTCCTGAAGGTTTGGAAAAACCTAATGCCATGTTGGCATTTCAGCAGAATAAACAGGAAGATGAGGGTAACTGTAGATGACTTAGCTTGACCTTGCTTCCATGTGAAATAAAGGAACAGCTGATAGGGGACCCTGTCTGTAAGGAAATAAGAACTGGTAACATAATTACTGACAGTCAACATGACTTTATGCAAAACAGGTTAAGTCAAACAAACTGCATAATATTTCTGTGAGATAAGAATTTTGATTATTCGATTTGTTTAGTAAAGGTAACTATGTTGACAAAACAATGCTTTTCAGATTCCTGTTAAGTGTCGGTACCACAGGACACCCTGGTTGAAATACTAGCACCAGAACAAGCGTATGAAAACATATAATAAATGAGACTAAGCTGCAAAACTCAGAATGTCAGTGTGTAAGTGTTAGCTAAAACTTACCAAGTATTGCCAGTTGTGGTGCGACAGAGATCCTTTCATGTCTGAGACACCACTGAGCGTCTATCTAAGCAGAAGCAATACGAGTATGAACAGCACAAATTAAAGGCTATCGATTTTGGGAGGAGTACTGAGGACTTGCAGGGTAAGAGAAGGGTAATGGCTGTTCAAGAATGGGAAGGAAATGGTTGATGGTCATTTTTTTATAATAAAACATCACAAAGTTGGCTAATGAGGTCCAGTTTTACTCTGGAAGGGTCAGAGATGGTTTTCCAATGGGTATGGTGGTCAGACTAAATTAAGTTCTACACAGAGAAAGGCAGAAACAATGAAAGATACCACTGTATAAACAGATATTAATATGGTTTGGTCTATATGAACAGACCAATTTCTCCAGGACATACAATGTCAACACAGTAGATAGATCAATTCTCAACAGGGGCTATACACATCTGCATAAAGAATAGAAGAAGATCAGGGCGTTTCTCCTTGCTGTATCTGGAGAAACAAGGCTTTGGCTACATTATTTGTAAATAAGATTGCACAACTGTGCTAGTCCTTGTGGTATTTTTGGTTTTGTTTTGGTTTTTTATTTTAGTAAGCACAAAACAAGTCTCAGAATGACTCAAGAAGCTTGAGACTGTCCCAAAATTTTAAAGATGTTTAATGGAAAACCCATCCTGACAATATTCTGTCTATTTTTCAGTGTCCTGGTGCCCAGGGATGTGCTGTGAAAGAGGTGGAATGCTCTCCTTGTGCCTCCTGGGCACTCATCCTTGGCATGGAAGAACAAAGCCATCTGTCCAGCCCCCAACCTCCACAATCACGTTTTCCTGCTCTTCGCCCAGTCTCCCATCTCCAGGAGCATTAAAAACCCCACTGATACTCTACTACTTTCCTTTAAAAGGGAAAGATGATAATCTCTGTAGATCTGAGATCACTCTTGTCGTTTGGAAAGAAGAAAGCACGTGCAAAAGCAGCTTGATGCTGATTTAAGAAGTTACACCAGACTGCACACTGCTAGCCCTTGGACCCTTATCTCTTACTCTTCTCCAGTCTACAGAGCTAGAATTTCGGATGGAAACCAGGGAGCAGGAAAAGTGGCCACTCAGAGTCTAGGTTTCATTTCTGTGTGGAGCCAAACCTGAAGTTTGAAGAAAATGCTTAGCGTTTCTTAATGTGGTAGGGACAGATAGGGTGCTGCAGAGAAAGAGATGAAGCTGAAGAGAAATAAGTGGGGAGATGCATATCCACTGGTATTACTCCATGCCTGTGGCTGACAGTGATGGCTGATAACGTGATGAGAAATCAGACTGGTGCATCAGGTCATGTTATGACGCAGCAGCCCTCATGTTGTCCTGCAACATAGGCATGTACCAAACACACCTAAGAGTGCCACATACCTTTGCTAACACACTGCCTTAAGGTCCTGCAGCCTTTCCTCTCTAATCTGAAGCATGATCCTATATCTGAACAGTAAAATCAGAGGCTTGTCAATCAGCTGCAGTCTAGTACATAAGTTCATGGAGCAGATGAGACTGCAGAAAGAAAATGGTGAGATGTGGGCCAAATGGAGAGAAGTGTCAGGCAGGAGCAAGTACACAAATCTCATGGTTAATATACGTGATCTGACACACTGGGAACTCAGAGACAAATGTGAGACAGGACTGATACTGAGATTGTAAGATTGCATGAGCCAAAAAAAAAAAAAAAGTAGTGCATTTAATGTAGTAATCACTGACATTTCTGCGGAATGTGAGGATCGATATAGATAAAAAGGGATAAAACTGATTGGTTATAAAAAACCCACTTATGAATAACATCCCTGCCCCTCAGCATTTTCACCACCACACCACTGTTTTTAATCCCTTTTCTAAGTAGCCTGTAATTCTGCCCTTTCTAAAACAATGACCCAACAGCTGGTGTCTTCCTTCTTTCTTTACTGTCATCAGCAGACCATGTCTGTGAGGAGGGAGAAGGAAAAATGAAAAGTCTCCATTTTGCTGCTGGCCAGCTTCTGCTACTGGCTAAGCATCTGTCCCACAGCTACTACACTGCACTTGGAGAGCAATAAGCAATTTTGAATTACAAATGTCTTCCAGGTTTCTGATTTGCAGCAAAATCATCAGAGCTTTGCCCCATAGTGCCTAAAACACTTCCGGAAGTTTTCTGATAAATTCCAAAGTGATCATATAGTGTCCACTGATTTACCAAGAGGGGGCAAGTCTAAGTTAGTTCTCTAGAGTGTCTTTACAGCAATTGGAGAGGGGTGGTTATTATCTAATGGAAAATTGTCATGTTTTAAGGTCATTTTTTTGTGACACCAGAGCTGCACACAAATGATCATAAAGGATATTAAAAATATTTTCAACTTATTTTCAAATAAGTTGAATATTTTTGTTAAATAAACAGAGCACAAAATATTGAGTCCATGCTGGCACTAGGATTCTATGCTGCCTAGAGAAGCTTTAGAGATGCCCTAACTGGTTGAAGGTTAGTGCTGAGACTGAGTAGTATCTGACTGGGTACAAACTTTATAAAATAAATTAATTAGCATCAGCAATTGTACAAATCAGCATCTGTATCACATGGCTATCTAATCTAATATTAACAGCAGCACAAACACAGATTAACTGTGTGTATATTGCCAATACAGTCTTTGTTAAACTTCATTCTAGTATCACCTCAACAAATACTCAAAAAGATTCAGTCCAGCTGAGTTTATAGCATCTTTTCACTTATGCCACCACTTACTTATGGCCACTTGAGGCCTGTATTAGAAGATTAAGTAATGAAACTTAAATCATGAATATATGTGTTTAAGTGACTTATTAAACTGAGATAAAATTTATCCAAGAAAACCAGTAGAATAGAATGCACTTGAGAGAAAGTAGGTCCTGTGGATTTTGACTGTTTTCTACAGCTATAACATCACTTCTGAAAACACAGAGTACAGCTGGCGCGTTTAGGTAAAATACCCCTGGTCTATGCAGCACTACAAAATTTGTAATGAGGGGCAGAAATTCATTCACTGAAACTAGTGAACTTGAGTAAAAATACTGCCAGTTTCGTGTGGTTGTTTTCAAAAAGAAGAGAGCCTCATCAATTGTTGTTTGTTCTCAAGTCTGGCTGAAACAATACAGAGGGAATGGCTTGTAAGATTTTAAGGTATTTTAAATTATTGAAATCCAGCTGGGGGCAAGATATCTGCTTAAAGCAAGAGATTAATTTGCTGCGTGTGTGCACAGTGTGGTTGCAAAGTTGAACTTGCACATGGAAAAAAGCAAATCAAAATTATAGACAGCCTTTGAAAGTGAGATGCTGAACAGCCTACTTTCTTTTCCCCAGCTGAAAGTAAAAAAGCAACTAAAATCAACAAGCCAGTAAATTGGGTTGCAAAATTATTTCAGTATTATCAATCTAAAGGATTGGTAATGTAATAATGTCTGAGTGTGAATGTTTTGGAAAGTGTTATTCTTAATTGTTGGCATTTCTTTAAATATAGACAACACAAGAGGGTGGCGGATGACTGTTGTTTTTAGACTTGATTACCCTGCAAGAACATCAAGATCACTTACCCATAGGCATTTTCTAGCCTAATGTTCCATTAACAGCTTGACAACAAGCCATTGACTTTAAAACTATCTGATCTCCCTACAATCAATAAATCGCACTGGTGTAATTGATGCTGCTGAGATATGGTTACATGTTTAGCACGTTTGTTTTGCTTATGTGTTTCTGAACAAAACAAAGAAGGTAGTTTTGTCACCAAGAGGCACTCTTCCCTTGGAAGTCATTGCAAACTGTTGAGTAGATACATTGGCTGAGAAAAGTAAAACAAAGGCCAAACTATGGTGCAGCCCAAGGATCTCTCACCAGGTCTAAGTGGGTTCAGACAGAAAGTTTTCTTAGTAAATATGCTCAGAATTTACCAGAAATGAAAGGCCACTTCAGTTCACTGGAGGGTGTGTAACAAAAAGATCCCTGTAGGAGGCTTTGCTTATGCAGCTTCCTCCAGGTCCTTTGTCTTTGGTTTGGTCCCTATAAGGTAGTGGGCTGAATCTTAGCTCACTGACCCACTTCCATGGCAGCTGCTTTTGTAAGATGACATCTCTTGCAACATCTGCATTTGGAGTTATTCACCTTTACAAAATTTACTTCCACAGCCTCAAAAGTTTTTACAAGTCATCAAAACATCTCTCAAAAGAGAAGTGTGTAGGAATGAAGTGAGGCACCCAGAAACAATTCCTTATTGTATGATTGAATGCAATAGACAAAATTAAACACATGTTCATTTGCCATGATTACCTCACTCTCTGCTGTTATAAATGCTTAATCAGCAGTTTAACAGAAAGCACACTCTTTACTTGTATTCGATTTTGTGGTCTCCCACTTCAGTAATGAAAACGTAATGTTCACATTAATATTTCACTAACATGAAGTGACCATTTTGGTTTGTGTCCGTGGGCACTCAGCGGAACATGCATGAATCTTTTTTTTTTTCTTTTTGTGGAGATTACCTGACAGTAATTTTTATAGCAAGTTGTTATTTATTACTGTTGTTGCTCCTGCTGCTGCTGCTGTTGCTGCTGTCATAATTACCACTATTATTATTACAAATTGCCTTCCATGATTGTAGTGCTAGCTACAACTAGGATCTTGGAGACACCATTCCTCCTTCTGCCCCACAAACCAGCCATCCATGAGAGAGTCTGTAGCAGTGGGTGTGGTGCCTGAGCCATGATGCCCAGCAACTGGCAGAAGGTTTTGTTCAACCTCTCTTGTGGGCACATGCATACATTTCTAGTGCCAACAGTTTTGTATTCACTTTGTGATGCTGAACCTTTCTGAAATTAACAGTTGCAATATAAGCTGTATGTCTGAAAAAGTACGATTAAAAAAACATATTGAAAATGATACTCCACCTCTTCCTTCAGCACACATGTTACTTTCCCTGTGCATATGAGCCCACCAGAATATGGAAGGCTGACACTTTTCAGTTCTTTTTCAAATGCTGAGTGCACCTGCGGTATCCAGCTGGGCAACTGGCAAGCTAAAGCCAGTGCTTGTCAGTCACATTGTTTCTGGAACCACAGAATTGCCTTTCTCCCATTTGACTCCCCACATCAGCAACCTTCCTCAATTCATTGTGTATGTTCAGTATATACACTAGAAAAAAATAGAAGGAGGCCCACCATTAATTACTCATCTACACAATGTCTAGCATAATGGAAGCCTGAGGCTCCAGTGAGTTTCCCAGACACTGTCTAAATAGTGCAAATAGATAATAATTCTCCTTGAAAGCAGTCAACCCCTTCTGAGGACAAGTCTTCCTCATTTTATCCATAAAAAACATTCACTGAAGGGGTACATTGCAAAAAAATAGGCATGACTTTCCTCTGCAGTGACTCTGTTTCCCCAAATATCTCTTTATCTCTCTGGTGGTCTTGTGTGAGCGCAGATTAAACTGGCAAATATTTAGTGTTTTGCATGAGTAAGAATTGCATCAATTGCTTATCCCAACTGGGAAGAATAAGCAGAGTAGGAGTAATCATAGTTTTATGCCCTTTATTTTGCACAATCAAATAATTATATGTAAAAAGAAAAGGGAAACAAGCAAAATAAGAAAAAAAAGAGAAGACTTGTTTTCCTTTTGGCAGCAATAATTCTGGGTATATAACTTAGAAATCCAATAAAACAGGACTGGTAGTAAACATGAGATCATCTGAGTCAGGACAACTGCACTAGTGTTATTCCTGATAAATATTTGCACAGTTTAAAATGCCCCAGTGATGGGGCAAAAATCCTTTGACAATCTACTCCAGGAGTGGATTACCCCCACTGTTTGGAAAACTATCCTGATTTCAAGACAAACTAGTGAGGAAGTTAGTCTGCCTTCTCAACTTTAAAAAAAAAAAGGCTAGATGAAAAAGGGTTACTACCTAAAGCAGACGCAAAGGCCACCTGAAACAAACGGACACATGAGTTGTAGGGCAGAGGGGAAAGCTGAATGCCTGGGATTGTTTGGCTAGGTAACAGCTTCCAAGAGCAGTAACAAACAGAAAGAGGCCAGAGGAACCTGCCTAGGGAAGAAAAAATTAGATTCTCAATCAGAATGATACCTTGTAAGAAAAATAATAGGAAAAAGCAGACCACAAAACCAATAATAAAAACAAATAAGTAACCCCCCCTTCTGCTGGAGTCCTGGTGCATTTGAGCAAATAGGCCTTTGCAATTTTTTTGGTAAACATTGCATCAAAGAAGTACTGAATGCTATCATGGGGCTTGTCTTAAACAGAAACACCCGGAGGGACCCCGAATCTTGGCAGTCCATGCAGGTCACATAGGAACATTACAAAACACCTTTTTAAAAACAAGTTAAAAAAAAAAGGGGGGGGGGGTACTGTTTTCATGGAATCATAGAGCACTTCATGTTGGAAAAGACTTTCAAGATCATCACTGTATCAAGACCACTGAATGACCATGTCCCTAAGCTTCATATCTACATGACTTTTAAACACATCAAGGGATAGAGATTCAAACAGCTCCCGGGGCAGCCTGTTCCAGTGCCTGAGGACCCTTTCAATGAAGATGCTTTTTCTAACGCCCAACCTAAACTTCCCCTGGCGCAACTCGAGGCCATGACTCTTAGACACCGTAGACACGTTCCTCCCATGTGCAACAGGAAGGAGTAGCTGTCATCTAAGGCTTGAAAACACTTGGCTCTGTTGCTTCATTAACACTTGTTCCCAGATCAGATCCGGTACCGCGCATCGGCGAGTTTTGCCTTAAGCAACCCACAGAGCGCGCGGCCAGTGGGTGGCAGCACGCGCGAGCGCGTGGCGGCGGGGGAGGGCGGTGGGGGAGCGGGTAGGGGCGCGGGTGGGTGCGCGGGTGGGAGCCCGCCCCTACCGCCTTCCCCCATCACACACCCCCGGATCCCGGCCGCTCCGCCGCCCGCGATGGCCTACTGGACCCACCGGGAGGGAGGCGGGTCTGGAGGCTCCGCCTGCGCGATGCCGGGTGGGGTGGGGGTGGCTGGGCCGGGGACCAGTCCCTCGCCCGGGGTCCCGCTTGGGGACACGGCGCTGGATCCAGGTGTGTTCTCCGAGACGGACTCTCTGAGGTACCCCTGGTTAGGTCGTCGTTTTGCTCATGACTTGCCACTTCAAATGCAAATGTTGAGTAAGAAGTGATGTAACGCAGAGAAATAACCACTACTTGTCAAAAAAAATTAAATAATTAAAAAATCGGAAATGAAGCATGCTTCGCACTTTCCTCAGCTTTTATCTCCCTCCCGAACAAGACTGTACAAGACAATAATACCGACGGTGCTTCAGTGTATATTTAACATAATTAATAAAAGTATTACCAGCTTCAAGAATTACTGGCTATACAAGAATGTGCATAATTATAACCTCAATTTACTTAACCTGGAATTCTCTGGCAATCTCAGGGTGCAGTATGCAACTAATCTTTACTTGAAGAAGTGTTTTCCAAGTGTATGATGTGCGAATATCTTTCCCTCATGCATCAAGCCACTCATGATTGTTTTCACAGAAGCAGTCAGCCCCACTTGAAAGGGAGAGGGCAGCCGGGTCCCTTAGCATTACTCTTGCCATAAGGGATAAAACTTGCTGTTAGGAGCTGTTACATGAGTAGCATCAACAAAACATTTTATAAAACTCTCTGGAAAGATGGCCAGTCCTCCTTCCAAGTAAGTAACACAGGCTTCTCAAGTGGGTAGCAGTAGCACAGTCATGGTACATTAACACTCAAAGGAGCTGAGAAAGGTTGAGGAGAAACAAGTAGCGGGGAGTTCGCGTCCTCTTTCAGTAAGGTTATGGAATGTCTAACCAGAGTGACACTGTATCAGAAGCATGCAAATAAATGTACAAGGGAATAAACTGACTTCACCTGTTCGTGTGGAAGTTCAAGGACATCAAAACATAAATCACTCTGTTTTGCTGGAACAGATAACTGTATTCCTGATAGTGTAACAAAGCATTGCTGACATGCATAATCTTTCTCTACACATTTATTTTCCCTACGTGGCTTTACTACCATCATCTTTGTGATCCTGAAAATAGGTAGAAGGCAACAGCAAAACCAAACATCAAGCACATACCTTTCAACTGTTAGTCCTTACCCTGAAATTAAAATATGTTTCAAAATGAGAGTTAGACTAGAACAAATGAAAATGCATTTTTAAAGGATGTGACAAATTTTGACATTCAACTGACGCATGCATGCAGCCTCTCCATGTTTTCTGAGCAGCCTGGCCGTGACTTAGGGCAGTATTTAAAAATACAGCTACATATTCATAAGGCATGGTGCTCCATTCCCCCTGATGTGGGGGGAAATACTCAAGTAACTAAGACCAGTTGCATGCCACTAGAGGCTGGTGAAGAGACTACAGGGAAAGTCTTACAAGAAGAGGCTGATGGAGCTGGGGTTGTTAAACCTGGAGGAGACTCAGAGGGGGCTGTATCACTCTCCGTAACTACCTGAAGGGAAGTTGCAACCAGGAGGAAGTCGGGCTTTTCTCTCAGGCAACTACTGATAGGACAAGAAGGCGTGGCCTGAAGCTGCACCAGGAGAGATTTAGACTGGGATCTTTGGAGGCGCTTCCACACGGAAAGGGTGATTAGACATTGGAATGGCCTGCCCAGGGAGATGGTGGAGTCCCTGTCCCTGAAGACATTTAAGAAAAGACTGGATATGGCACTCAGTGCCATGGTCTAGATTTTAGATCATAGGCTGTGCTTGATGGTCTCAGAGGTCTTCCCAGCCTCAACAATTCTGTGATTCTTTAATACTTTAATCTGACCATTTATCTGCCATTCAGGGAAATGGTCTTCACAAGGAAAATCCAATGATGATGTGAGAAGTTAATTGCTAGCAAAACAGCGTTGATGGCTACTGTTTACCATCCATCCATCCAGTTCAGTAACAAAAACTTGGAGTTTCAATACATTTATACATATATGAAATAATATTTTTTATGTATAGGTAAGGAACCCCAAGTACTTAAAGCATGGAAATAAGAAATCAGTATGGCTCTGTGCCAGCGGAACTGTATGTGCTGCATATTGACTGAACTTCATTATTTTCATAAGCAAGGCCTATAATTTTCTAGGCATGACGCGGACATTTTAGGGTAGATGGAGGTATGCCCCTCACAAAGATACTGCATTTTGATGAATCTAACCGTTACCCAGCACGATTTATTTTTCTTGTAGGAAAAAAGAGCTATATGAAGCAAAGCATACTTGCAAAAGTATAGTTTAGCAGGCAGGAAAGATGCTAAAATTAGCACTATTTTGTTGGTTTAGTTCATGTATTAACAAAGCATTTCCAGCAGAGACCTCAAACTGGAAGATAATTGTAGTGAAACAGAGAAGTGGCAGGGTGATATGACAGAAGAAAAGGAATAAGAGAGGTAAAATGAGATCATTTTCTCTTTCTTCATGAAGGAATTATTCTACACAGATGATTTAAGCAAGCTTATTCTAGCAAATCAATTGCAGTTACCAAAGATGCTGCTACTCCTATTTCTACACCCCTATGTTCTGCCTGAAATTACTGTAACGAGAGATTATGCGCTCTGCTTGAACTGTCCAAAGTCACAGTCCAATGTATCACTGAAAACCCACTTATTTTGGAAATTGAAAATGATATGCTACACAATGCATAGGAACAGCTGAAGCATAAGACATGCCAGCCTGTAGAAACAGCGACTTGTATCTGAGAGGTGACATAGATGAGTGGTGTTAGTGCATTTGCTTTAATTAAATAACCCTGCATTTACATTGAAATTATGCGGAATTCTTTTCCAAAAGGAAGTTTTGAAAAATTCAGGGGAGTTTGAGGAGAACTCTGAACAAGACAGATCACCTATGCAAACCGGGATAATTCATTCTAGAGTGTCAGTCATGAAACAATAGGACTTCTTAATCTCAGTTTTATGCAAGCTTCAGTCCCAGTTCTTGTGTGCTCTACCTCAGTTATACTTTCAAAACCAAACTCCAAACGTAATGCAATGACAGAAAAAAATGTGTGTTACAAATAAGCCACTGCTAAAAACAAGCTGCTAAAGATGCAAATACAGATGTAAGAAGTATAAACTTCAAACCTGGAATTCTAGTACCCTAATATCTTTTGTCACACAAATTATTTGCAAACTTAGTTCTGCTGCTATAGCCAGTATACCACATGTGTATTGCCTATGCAGTCAAGAGTAACATATATAGAAACATCTACTAGACTAATGTTATTTTTTACATGTCAGAGCTACGAATTCTTGCTTAAGGTTAGCATGTGTATTTCTTACATGGCTGGAAAAATCTTTCCAAATTTCCAACAGGTTTCCAGACAAAAGTTTCCTCTTGCTGTTTATGGGCCCAAATGGCTCAGTGTGGCAAGAAATTGTTCAGATAACAAACTCCCCTTATGTCTTCAGCAGTGTGAGTACAGTGCATATTATGGCCTGTTACAGTCATGGACGGAAAATCAACTATTGCAGAGTTTCATATGAAGCTTTCCTCACGGAGACCTGTTATACAATCTTTGAATATAATCTAAATTTATAATTACTAGTCCTATGTATTTTACCAGATACAGAAATCAAAGCCCATGAGAAGGACGGAAAACACTGAAAGCATGTTTGCAGGGAGAAGTTGCACAGGTACAAGAGGTCAACAAGTCCCCTGCCCAAGGTCATGCACCAAACTAGTTGTCGCAGGGAAGTCGGGGTGACTCAGATCTCCACTTACTTCTCTTCCTCCACCCATCTCCCTTAAGAACAAACACACACAGGTAACCTCTACATTGCATGCAAATATCAGTATTTCCCCGTAAAATGGAGATTGTTTTTTCAAAAATTGCTTTATTGCAGCGCGGTGGTGTTTTCCCATCACTTCCCCTCCCCCCCGCCCTGTTGGTTTCTAAGTGGGTTATTATGACCCAATCCACGGAGAATTTCGGGCAGGAGGGAGCGGAGCGCGGCCGTGCATCGGCAGCGGTACGTGTGGGATGCGCCGGGAGCCCGGGGAGAACCCGCACCATGCCATGGCCTCGCACGGCGGCAGCGGCAAGCGCCGCATCACTTTCCTCATTTTTTTCTTTTTTTGCCTTTTTTGGGGGTTTGTGGGTGGTTTTTTTCCCCCGGTAATACAGGCAAACCCGTCTGCTTCGGCTTCGTCACAAGCCAGCAAATGGAAGCGCATCCCGACGGCCCGAATTCAGGGGAGGGGGCGGCAGCGCGGGTGGACTTTTGCGTGTGGCCGCGGTGACAAACGGGCTGAGCTTTTCTACTGTCATCGCCGCAATTCTATCATCGCCACCGCTGCCGCCTGCTTACAGGGGTGCACCTTCACGTCCCGCAGCCACTTCCCGGGGCCCCCACACTCTGGCTGCACACGGAATAAGCCAGGACTGGCGAGCCTTGCGCCCCTCCCGCCGCCCACCCCGGTCTGGGCCCCTTCCCTGTTCGCCATCCCCATCCCTCCGGCGGCGGCGGCCTGGAGTAAAAAGGCGCCCGTTGATCTGCGGAGAACAACAGGAACATATTCCGCACCCCCGGGGCGGGGGGGACCCGCGAAGACTCCGCATGTCGGGTACAGATGCGTGCGGGTGGCTGGCCGCACTCCCCACTCCGCCTGTTCCCCAGTGGCTGTGCCGTGTTCGTTCCCTGAGGAAACGCGGACGATGCCCCCATTCGCCACTAACGCGAAACGCGCGGATAAATTAATTTGTTTAATTAAATCCGAGTAACAGTGTCGTGTGTCCCCTCCCTCCCCCCACCTCCCCAGGTGGCATTTCCTCGCCGCACGTCCGTAGCCTCTGGCGCGGGGGGAGATGGGGAGTGACACACACCGGCTGGAGGAGTAATGAGAGTACAGAAACGTGGGGGGGGAGCGGCCATACGTGCGTGTGCGAGCGGGGCTGACGCACACACGCGTGTGTGTGGGTGTGCGGGGAGGGGGTGAGGGGGAGGCTGGCGCACGGCCGGAAGCTTCTCGCTGGCGGGAGAGCCCGCGGCAGGCGGGGCGGCAGCACCTGAGGCCGCGGCGAACTGCGCCGGTGCCTCCCGCCCCTCCCCCGTGTCCCCCTACGGTGGGTGACGAGGGGGAGCACCGGGACCCACCGGCTGTGCTATCTTCCCGCGCCGCGCTCGCGCTCCAGGCGCTCGCAGAACAGCGGCGCGAGGGGAGAGGTGGGTCCTGCCGCGCTTGGGGGGAG